>JANAVB010004998.1:1436150-1771150 GCA_029216955.1 Iris pallida
ATATATATATATATATTTATATATATATATATAACTAAACAATACCTTTATTAATAATAAGAGAGTAGCAAGTACAAAAAGCTAGAGATCAGGAGCTTCAACATGATTACTTCTAATCATAGCCTTCTTAACTTGTCTTCGAACTTCAGCAATGATCTGATCCGAACAGTAAACATAAGCTTCATATCGCCATTTATTACGATTTTTCTACAGAACCGAGCATACGGCACCCACGATGATTTGCTTGAGGTGTTTCTGTCGACGCCGCCACCAATTTTGTAGCCTCTGCAAAATATCCATTCGATTAGCCCGAGCTCGAGCACTAGTTTAGTTTGAAAGTACTGCCAAATACTGGAAGCCAATTCCCCATCACTAAATACATGAGCAATAGATTCTGATTGTCGAGCAGAACAACAATGACAAGCCGACGCCAGTGAGTAACCCAATTGAACAATATTATCATTAGTCGAAAGTTTGTTAAAAAGGATGTGCCAGAGCAATATAGACCATTTGGTCGGCATACAAGAGTTCCAAGTATTTTTGAAGTAAGCTTGTTGAGGAAATTGAACTATAACATGATTTTAAGCCGATGAAATAGAAAATTTACCTGACTGATGTTGTGTCCAAGTAAAATTACCCATATCATCTTCCTCAAGAAAAGCATCACCAAGATATCGACCTCTAAGAAGTCGCTTCCATACATGAGACGCAGCTGAAGAAATCTCAACATCAGAAGGGTGAGAAGAAGCACAATATTTAGCTCTAATAAACATAGCCCAAAGAGAGTCAGTCGACCTAAGTTTCCACCAAAGTTTAACTGTCATCGCATCCATGACATCACCCAGTCTACGAACACTAAGGCCACCCTCCGGAATTGTTCTAGCTACCCGATCCCAGCATAGCCATGAACGCTTAGGTAGGTCATCCTTCGAGCCCCAAAGGAAACTATCAAACAAGCTTTCTATCCGGTTCAAGACAGACATAGGAGGATTACTTGCAGATAAACAGTGAACTGGAATAGAAGTGAGGATAGACTTAATAAGAACAAGTCTCCCTCCATATGAAAGAATCTTGTTATTCCATCCTAAAATTCGAGATCAGATTTTAGCAATTAATTCATCATACATACCAGCATTCCTCCTGCCAACCGAGATAGGATACCCCAAGCAGACAATAGAGTCATGCATCAACTAAAAACCAGTTATTTGTTGAATCTTCTGAGCTCGATTGAGAGGTACTTTCTCAGATAATACCATAGAAGACTTGGAAACATTAACCCTTTGACCTGAGTAAGATTCATAATCCTGAATGACCCCCATAAGAAGATGTATAGAGCGTTTATCTGCACCAGAAAATATAAGAAGATCATCCGTATAGGCAAGATGGGAGATCCTTAGACATCCCATAGGAGAATAGTAGCCAATGAATCCTGTTGATTGATTTAAATGAATAAGATTTCGGCTCAAAGCTTCAGCAGTAATTATAAATAACGCTGGAGAGATCGGGTCCCCTTGCCGTATACCACACTGGCCATAAAAAAAATCCAGATGATCGACCATTGTTCAAGGTCGAGAACCAGATATTATCCACTAGATGAAGAATCAGCGTACACCATTCATTAGAAAAGCCAAACTACTTCATAACCCGAAGAAGAAAAGCCCAGCTCACCCGATCATAAGCTTTGCTCATATCAAGTTTGATCGCCATATTGCCTCCCCAATGTTTATGATCAAATACGGAGATCATCTCCTGTGCCAGGACGATGTTATCCACTATATCCCGACCCCGAACAAAGCCACTTTGTTCATGAAAAATGATACGGGGAAGAATATCTATCAACCTTCTAGCCAGTAATTTGGAAACAATTTTGTTAACAAAGTTACAAAGGCTAATAGGTCGATAATCATTAAGCAATTTGGGATGCTTAGTTTTGGGGATAGGAAGTAAAGGAGTACTGGTAAAGGATCTAGGTAAAGCAAAACCATCCATAAATAGGTTAACTGCATCAAGTATATCCTCACATATGATAGGCCAGCATACCAAAAAGAATAAACCCGAGAATCCATCAGGACCCGCGGTGCTATTATGATCCTTACATTTGACATTAGCTAATACTTCATCCATTTAAGGTTTAGCAATCAGAATGTCATTGTCTTCATGAGTAATAATGCTAGGAATATGAGCAAAGTATTCATCATCAATCAAAAAATAAGAAGGAGTGAAAACCTTACTATAATGTTCATTAGCCTCTTGTTGAATATCAGTAAGATTAGAAAGAAGCCGTCCATCCGCTGATTGTAGATGATGAATATGAAGACGATTGCGCTTTGAGGAGACACAAGAATGGTAGAACTTCGTGTTCCTATCCCCTGCCGCATCCCATTTCACCCTAGCTTTTTGTTTCCAGTAGGCATCCTCTATACGTAGACGCTGCTTCAAATGAGCCCTAGCAAGCAACCATTGAGGACGAAGCGAGTGATCTACCTCACAAGCAGCCTCTAAAACAGTCACATTGTCTTCAGCCTTCTTTACTTCCTAAAAAATATCACCAAATGTAGATCTACTCCAGGCAGATAACGCCTTCCTGGTTGCAGCAAGACGAAGACCAACTCATACCATACTGTTAACATGATCAACCGAACGCCAAGCCAACTCCACAGTAGGTAAGAATGAATCATGATCCTACCAAAAATATAGAAAACAGAAAGGTCGAGGAGAGTTAGGCTTTTCACTCTCTAATGATAGCAAGATCGGAGCTTGATCCGACTCTGATCTATTCAGATGGGAAACCACCGATCATGGAGCCCATTCCAACAATTTAGAATCAAGCAAAACCCTATCCAGACGAGATCCTTGTTTAGACGGGCCATACTGCCGATCAACCCAAGTAATGCAACTACCTGTGTAAGTTACTTCAGAGAGTCACACCGCAACTTGAAACTCCGAAAATTCTTTCATTGAAATAATGCAAGGAGGTAGCCCACCAAACTTTTCTTCCTGATGGGTAATGGCATTAAAATTCCCCGCAACAAGCCATGGACCAGACCACCTAGAACGAATCATAAGTAAATAATCCCAAAGGAAGCGTCTACCTTCCTTAGTATTATTCGCATGAACTGCAGTCAATATCGCAACAGATGGTAATATAGGGGATGTGATCGACATTGTAAGGCATTGATCGAAGGAGTCTATAGCCTGTAACTCCATATCATGTCTAGCTATAATCCAGATATTTCCTCGTTCATTAGAGAAGGAGCACTGAAATCCCAGTTTAAGCTGATAGGTCAACAACTTATCATAATGCACCTTAGGTTCAATAATAATCACAAGAGAAACTTTATTAGTCCTACAGAGAGACTTGAGTCTTTTAAGAGCCATAGGATTAGCAACACCCCTGATGTTCCAACAGAGAAATTTAAGCATTAGAGGGGGATGGGGGAGTTTGGGTGAGCTTAGCTGTTGAGCGGAGGTTGCGAGGGACGGGGGATGGGGGAACTTTCTTTTTTTCTGACTCCCTGGGATGACTGGGGGTCGAGGAGGTCTATCATCATTCGTGGCCATCGATGTGGGTTGATCCGGCTGAATAGAAGGCACAGCCACAGTATCATCCGCAGACGAAGCTGCAATAGGGTCTCCGCCTGCATTAGAGGGTTTGGAAAGATCAGCCTGGCTACGACTATCCGCAGCGTCAACTTCGTCCATCCAGGATCGGATCTCTCCTTCTTCAGGTGGATCCACAGTTGGGAGAGGAGGGATAGCAGAGCTCGGGGAAGGAGGGATAATAGAGCTCGGGTTAGGGGAAGTAGGAGGTGAAGTGTGAGGTGACGCCAAGTGCAGTGGGTTGACAGGAAGAGTAATAACTGCGGGAATATTTGGAGTGTTCTCATTGGGATGTGCAGCTTTGTCCGAAGTAGCCAATAGGTCAGCTGATGGCGGTAGTTCATTAATAGTCTTGTTAATCTCTGGCATTACCTGATTGGAAGGTTTTCCTTGTTCGATGATGGTGGTCCCTACCGAAGGGATATTGATGTCAGGTTCAAGCATAGCTTCCTTTTGTTTGAGTTGAGGAGGATGCCCAGTATTGGCTGAGTGAACTTTACAGAGATCTCGTGTATGTCCTTGATGCTTGCACAAAGAGCAGAACTTCGGAGAAGACTCATATTCAATTTTTTACATAAAAGTTCGTCCACTAGGAAAATTAATACGGACAAACGGAGGAAGGGGTTTACTCGCGTCCACCTCCACGAACACACGAGCATTACTAGGGTGAGAAAATTCTTCTGTAGCCCTGTCAAGCTTGAGAGGAGTCCTAATACCTAAGACAATAGAAAAGAGAGCATTTTTTGCAAAGAGCTGATAGGGGAGCCCAGGTAGGGAGACCCACGTTGGAACAAGGGAAGATTCTTCGGTCGCACTGAAGTCTTTAGGCCAGCGAAAAACACGCATGGGAGCTTTAGCAACATACCAGATGTTTCACTTAACAAAATGCCTAAAATTCGGCTTTTGAAAGAAAACAAGAAAAAGTACAGAAAGTACAAATTATTCTGGGAAGTATTGCTATGGAAGTCTGATCTGAAGGCGATCACTTTATTCCTTGGACCATACGATGATGATGAAGATCACTGCTAGAAGATGAACAACCGGAAGAACTAAGTCACCAGAAAGGTATCGATGCACTTGGACACTGATGGCGAGGTCGAATGCTTTCCTGCTTTGCTTCACTCTGTTCTGGAAGAAAAGTTGAAGAAGATTGCTCTCGAAAAATCAAAGTCTCTAAGCTTTGATCTCTGTATTCTCCCCTTGTCTCTCTCCGATGCTGATGATGTGAAAAATAAGTCTATTTATAGACTTGACCCATTATGCATAAAAAGCAACAAAATTGGGTTTTTACGCTGATAACTATCACCCACGATGGGAGTCACCCTCTATGTATGTTGACACGTGTCCTATTATTTCAACAAAAATAGGGAGCACGTACACACGTTCCTCAATAAATATGGCATAAAAGCCACGTGGATAAACCACGTTCCAAAGCAGTCTGGAAGAATTGGGCGTAAAAACAACCCAAAATATGCTCCAAGCGTAAAGTGGCAAACTGGCGTAAAAACAACTCAAATAAGCTTCTCAGCATAAAGTGGCTACAATAGCCTTGAGCGTAGAACTTATCCCAAATAGACTTTACACTCACAATAGCTTTGAGCGTAAAAGCTCACATAACTATTGTGCGTAAAAAGAAGTAATTTTAATGAGCGTAAAATAGCCTTCTCTGCACACCATACGACAAGTATTGAGCTTGGTGCAAATCCAATCTCTTCGAATTCTGTGTTTATACGCTGTCAGCAAATCATTATGTCAGATTCATTATCACTTGCATTAATGAGACCTGACAGCCTGTTCCCGGACGTAAAACTCAACGATTAAACCTGGCATAAAGTAGCTTGCGTAAAATAGCTAGGCGTAAAATTTCCAAACTCTTTGACTCAGTCCATAGAACATTTTTTACGCTCCTACAAGACCCCCTTCAAAGTTTTCAAATATCTTTCAAAATTTGAAACACTTTGAACAGAAGCGTAAAATTTGGGATATCCAACGGTCATCCGCGTAAAAGTTGGGATATCAATAGTCAGCGTAAAATCTAAAATTCGAACCGATTCAAAAATTCCCTATAAATAGGGTTCTTCGAGGAGAGGGAAAACTTTACTTTGTTTCTTTGTTCTTCCAAGCTTTCTCGAATCCTCTTTCTCGTTCACTCTTTTGTATTCAACTCGGTGGCCCCAAAGAAATCCGTCGCCGGTAGCAGCAAAGAAAAGAAACCCGCCGTCGATTCCTCGTCGGTCGACCGCGCACAAACTCCTGTCAGATCATTAACAGCGTCTCAGCCAGGCAATCCCGCAGTGGCTCCTCCAATGAGGGGTAAAGCACTGATCCTTCGGCTGAAAAACTCGTCGGAGAAGAAGTCCCAAATCTTTGATTTCACATCTACGTTATACGTGTCTCTGTAGAAGTTAAGATAATCAAAATACGCCCACGTTTATACTTGTTAGCGTAAAATCAAGAAATATGCCCACGTCTGTACGTGTCAGCATAAAACTTAAGTTACGCTCATGTCCACACATGTTAGCATAAAACTTAAAATACGCTCACATCTAACGTGCCAGCGTAAAACTTGAAATACGCCCACATCTAATGTTCCAGCGTAAAATACGCCCACATCTAATGTTGCAGCGTAAAATCTTAAAAATTGAAAGACTTTGTGTCAAACAAAGACTTTTTATAACTTAGACCAATTTAAAAAGATACCAAATTAGACTTTTACTAACTTGGTTTTTTTTTTCTTATGGCAGTGGACTTGCAAATTCACCCTCTCGTAAAAGTTTTTGGCTCATCAGTTGGCATGGTGGGCTCAAATTATCTGGAGAATCTGTCTCACGTCATATTTCTTCAATCGAACCCAGATTACCCCATAGAGAGGGCACAGCTGATAGCTGCTCAGGGGGATAGGATGCTGTTATCCATGATAAATGGAGAATTGTTGACTTCACTGAATGAACAACAATTTGCAAAACCAGCCTTTTTATTTGGGGATGCAATTGACTGTAAGTCACAGACACACCCAAGAAGGAGTCTTGGGTGTTCAAATCTGGAGATAAAGCCATGTATCTCCCTGACATGGAAAGAGATTACCCTTTGTCAGCATTCTTCCATGCCACCCACCCTCGACAAATGCTGTGGAATCTGACTCCCAGCAGTCACGGAATGCCGGATAGAATTGTATTCAAGAGAGATCATACCAATGATATGGGGTATTTCGCTAGCGTTCCTAATGGTGGTGTCACTTCTTTCTCTGGCCTCATGCCAGGATTTACCCCAAGTGAAGATTCGGGTTTAATACAACCAGTACAGACCCAGATGTTTGTCAACAGGTTCATTATGAATGGGGTATTATATCCCCAAGCAAACCCCAGGCTACCAGGATGGTTGACTCCTTTCAACCAGAACTGGATTCAGATTAGCATTTGGATGATGAAGAACTTCAAAACAGAGCTGAAAGATCTCGGCCTATATGAAGCGGTAGCTTCCACTAGTCAGGGTATACCCTCGAACGGTAACCTGTTTATGGCCCTGATGGAGATATACATAAGTTCGACTGGAACTTTTGCAACCCCGAAAGGCGAAATGGGTCTTGCACTCCATAAGATGCAATTCATTCCAAAACTGCCTATGGGAGAAGCTCTATATGAGGAATACGTTCCCTCCAACCGGGAACTTACTGAAATCAGAGAGACAAACCCTTAGTTGATTGAGGTATATAAAGAATTAATGTGCCACTACATGATTTGTACTACAATGCAGGAAAGTACATCTCATCTAGCATACATTAATAAGTAGACCACGTATCTCTTCTTTCATAAGGATAAAATATCCAAGGATGACAAAGAAAGATTCCAGAAAAATAAAGCTCTAGTTATCAATACAGATTCAACCAGTCCTGCTAACAAGATTCGGGACATGATGACAGTCTATACATTCCTGAATAAATATCTGTCCGCCAAGACTGGAGAGTTTTCTACTGGAACTGAAGCCTTGAGCTTCCTTAGAAACGGCAGCCAAAAGATCTCTAGGAAAGCCTTGCTAGCAGGCTTCCTTTCTTTATGGTTGAGAAGATGGGTCGTACCGGGAACTGGTACGGTTGATAGAATCCACCGTAGCGTACTATGGCCCGCAGTATGCTTGGTTTTTAAAGTCAGAATTAACCTGCTATCGGCGATGGTGTGCCGAGTAAATACAGGTTTGAGGACCTTCGGTGAGGAGTTAATCAACTATGCTCCACATCGGAATACATTCCCCAGGATAGAAATGCTCTATACTTATTTGACGGGCAGGTTATTGCACCACAACTGCAATCTGTTACCACCAGGCCCAGGCGATGATGTGGAGGTCTTCCTCCAAAAATTCAGCAAGGCTACATGGTGTAACGTCCCAGTTCTAAAATACGTAGGACTAGGAACGTAGACATGCCAGCCGTATAATAAATATACGTAAGCTGTAAAATGCAGTAGAACCATAACTAATCTCATCCACACAAAATAAATTAAATAAAGATGTCATATAATAAGAAAGAATTGTCTTGATACAATATGTTGGACGGAGATAAATCTACTACCAACAAAATAAGGAAAAGTACATAGAAAATGAAATAAGTAGCGAGAGAAGCGAAGACGATCCAAATGCAATCATCCTCGAAGAAATAGCGAAGATCACGGCTAGAGCTAGAACACCTGCGAAAGACAATAGCACACACCTTGAGAGATAACCAGGTCCTCAGAGGGACGTAACAAGACACATAATATCATGCCATATAAACCGAATAAATATTGCTCAAATAAATAAGTTAATTGAATTTATAACATGGTCTAATACACACCTATTGAACGAGCGTACCATCCTCCCAACCAAACAGGGACAGGATATGGTAAACTAATTCACGGCGACGCATCTTTCCATGCTATAAATCCAATATGGAATCCGGACCCCAATAAGGTTCAATACCTTCGCATCGGAGTAGTAAGTCACACCTTCAACCAAACAAGGACAAGATATGACGAACTAATCCACGACAAGATATTGTTCCAAGCCACGATCAGATACAAGTACCCAAACCAAAAGTACTCGTACCTAACGGATAAAGGTAGCCTACCGTTCTAAGTAAAATATAGTTAAGAACAATCCTTCCTACGCATGGGCCCTGGCTAAATAGGATCGGCATGGTCCCCTCTTGGACACCAGAGGCCCCATCAGTAAGAGCATGACGTTCCGCAGAATCGTCAGTGGCCGTCAGTAATCGTGGGTCATCAACCCCGTATCTCCAGCAGAGAGTCGGGGTCATAAGGAAAGTGCATCGAAGCCCATACGCCAAGAAATTGTCCTCCCCGCCCGATGCCTACTATGTTGTATCCACAACAATAACCTCTATAACCGCTAAGTCAACTAGCATGCAATTCTATTAGCGGTTATTCCTATCATATGGCTTGTACGTACTGGTGGCCAGCCAATCATGTACTTTCGTGTCCTACATGCGACACACAACTTCGTGTTACAACGTGTCAAGGCCAATGAATGCAACACACATGGTGGTCCCTTAAATCTAGGTTTAATTTATAAGAAAATAATACACAGCAAGAAATATAAATGAACAGTAAGTTCTAACAGGTTATGCCATGTATCACAGTTTATTTTGCATAAAGAAAATAAATAATGCATAAAATATGAGCTAAAATAAATAAACAGCAAATGGCAAGGTGTCTTGCCTGGTAGGACACCTGGTGTGCTACGATAATCATGGTGGCATGAACTGCGACTTCGGTGTGACAACTATATAAGGGGACCTCTGTTGTTGGCACGGACAGTTCCATTGGGTTCAGAACGGTCAAATTAGTTAGGGTGGACATAAGGTAGTCTCGAAATGGACGAAGGGATAGGAACAATAGGACTTGGATACGGACAGAAGAAAAATCAAAGAATAATGGATAAATAAATATTTATATATATACAAATGTTAGAAAATATTTACAATTCCTAAAACTAGTTTTCATACGTCAAAATATTTGTAGGAAAAATATTTATTATAAATACCATGAATGTAGAAACTATTTAGGGCTCAACTCTATTTTGTAAAAATTTGATCTGTAGGCCAATAACCCTAAAATAATATAGTAATATTATAAAACTTTTAGAATTTAGTTTTGAAATTATATATAGCCCAACTAAATACTATATTTTTGCATATGTACAATTTAGAAATTATTAATATAACTTTATTTTGAAATTAACTATGATAGTACTAATGTAACTAGTAGAAGTTTATAACCATAATATTAATGCTAGCAGTAAAAATAATAATAATTAACAAACAAAAATAATAATAATAATAATAATATTAATACTAAACCTTCTCTTATTGAAGACAACTTAATAAAATAATAATAATTCTAATAATAATACTGAAACTATTGAGACAGCTAACTGCTGCTCTCTCCCCATACGAGGATAATAATAATAATAATAATAATAATAAATATTTGATATGATGTTAGTAATAATACAAAACAAAAATTGTAATAATAATCAATAATAATATTATTATTAATCCTACTAATAATAATAATATAAAAATATCTGTTCTCCTTAAAAGAGAAAAAAATAAAAAAAGGAAAATACACGCTTAAGAATAACAGAACCGAAAATGTTAACACACACTTTAAGAAGATGGGAAAGAAGGGAGAGATGAGAGAGAGGATGATGGGAGGAGAAGGGAAGAGGGAGAGAGAAGCGGGAGGTCGGGAGAGGAAGAGGGCTGCGGAGGCGGCGCTGATGGATTCCGATCGGAGGTGGGCGCCGGAGGCTTCGACGCGGCGGTGCTGTGGGGTCGGACGCGCACGTGCGTGAAGAGGAAGCAGCGCGAAGGCTAGGCACGCCGACGACGGATCCGACCGACGGACGACGGCTGCGGCCCTGGGTGATGGCCCTATGCCGATGGCGCGACCGATCTGGCCGACGGCGGCTCCACGCACGGAGGCGTGCTCCCGTGGGCGGCACAGCGAGGTGATCGAGGCGGGTTCCCGGTGACACGGCGTAGTACCGACGGTTATGGTTTTTCCATCGACGGACGACTCCGGCGTGGCGACGAAGGATGACGGCAGCGCCTCGGCCAGGCGCGGTACGGCCAAAAGCTGCGGATGTGCGGCCATGGCGACCCGTGAGGTCTGGACATGGTGGACAGGCGGCGCCGGGCCGAAGGAGGTAAACGGTACTGGTGGTGATTTTAGTTTTTTTGGATTTTGGGTTTGTTGGTGGTCGTTGGCCGCGAGGTTGGTGACAGTTTGTTAGTGGAGACGGAGGCTGGCGGTGGCGATGGAGATTTTGGTGGAGGTGGTGGTCGTGGAGTCGACGGGTGGTGTTGGGTTTGTCCAGAGAGGAGCCGAAGGGGGATGCGGCTAGAGGTCGGCTGTGTGTAGTGATGGAGAGGCTGTGGGTCGGGGAAGATGGTTGGCTATGACGAGGCAAGCCGTGATGCTAGGATGGCGATGGCGATGGTGGTGAACCAGTAGGGACAGGGCCGGACAGATGGCAAGGTTTAGAGTTAGGGTTAGGGCTAGGGTTTATGAAGGATTAGGTTTAGGAATTAGGTATTTGATTTGTCGGGGGTTTTGTGTCCGGCATGTCGGACAAGGAGGGTTGATGTATTTGTAAAAAAATAATCTATTGGTGTTGGACACCGACACGATGCACTCTACGATAGAAATTGAAGGAATTTGTGAATTGATAAAAATTATGGAGGAGTACCTGCCTATTTATAGGATGTGAGAATTCTCATTTGGATAGGATTATGATTTATTTAAAACACAAAGTAGATAATTCATGTATTAATTTAAAACAACGAAATCAAATCCAAATCCAATACAAATCCAATTTAAATCTAATTAAATTCTTTTGGTTTAAAATCAAATCAATTTCAAATATAGATATTAGTTTACTATTTAAATGTATCCATGGAATCAAATCAAAATTTAAATCTTCACAATAATTTCGAAATATATTTTCCAAAATTATTAATAATACTAATTTCGAAAATTACATTAAAATTTTTAAATATCTTTGAATAATAAATTATTAATATTAATAAATCTCAAAAATTACATTTTTATTCAAAATAAACTAGCAAAATATTTATGAAATATATGTATGCACGAATAATATTATTTATTCTAAATAAAAGGCCTTTCATAAATAAAATCATAAATTTAGGAAATTTCAGTATGATAACTAAAAATAATTATTATATATATTATTTTCAAAATAGAAAAATGTTTTTCTAAATTGTGTACGCTCGCACATAATCGCACTTGTCGAGCAAATTCGAAAAAGAAATAAAAGGTCGTGCGCGACGTATAATACGACTACGCGACGTATATTACAAAATTTTAAATCAGTACTAAATTTAATAAAAAAAAATAGTAGAAATTTAGGAGTTTTACATCCTACCCAACTTAAAAGAATTTCGTCCTCGAAATTAAGAATTAGTAGGGGGTGAGAGGACACAAGGGGGTATCAATGGGGATCCAACGATGACAATATTTTCACAAAATCATGTCGTAAGAAATTGCGACCTAGATCGTAGAAAAACAATACTGTATGGTCACGGGTAATGAATGAGGGTCACGATTAAGAGAACGAAATAGATTCGCTTTAATTAAGCGATTAGAGGGTCTTGATAGGGTCGAGTAGTTTAGGATGAAGATATAGCAACATCGAGTGAGGATGGTCATAGCCGATAGGAAAGCTAGAGGAAGTTCTAGTATAACGCCTTCGTCCTCCTAAAATAGGTGAAGGAGAAAGCAATATAGAGTTCGAAGGAGGCGTTATCGAATACGAATACGTGATTCAAAGACGATCGAAAATTTTTAAAGGAGTTGCCAAGGCAGTCGCGGATGGGACTCTAGAGGACAAGTTTAACTATGTCCCCATCCACGTAGAATAATAGACAAAAGCGAACCAAAGTGCACTTGGTTGATCAGACCATTATGCACCGGTTCTGATTAGACAACATGTTAGTGGGAGCTCTTCCAATAACATATGTCTTGAACAAGCTCGATAAAAGATAAGCTTGCAAAAACAAGGCTACATTAGCATCATTAGTTTAGATAGTAAAAATATAGGCACGATGGTAGATGAATAAAATTAATTATGAATAGTCTAAGAGTCATAAGGATCTAAGTCTTTTATTCCTATACAATCATTCTATGGTTTATTGACCAAGGCTTGGTTGACCAAATGGGTTAGATTCCTCTGGTCTCTATGGTCTATATAATTCTATTTGTATTCCCTTAATAGTCAATGGTGGGTCAGGTCGTGGGATATTCTACCCAACTTAAAGAATTAAGCTAAGGGTGTTTGGGACATCTAACTTGTAGGGTTAATCTCTAGCAAGCACGAAGGAAAGATAAGGATAATGATAGGAGAAATCAAGCAAGATGCAATCGATGAGTCAAACGGTAGATAAAATCTAGGAAAGTGGTCAAGTATGTGGATGAGAGCCTAGACTTTAATCCTATACGCATGCTTGCTTGGTACGGTAAAGTAACCAAATAATTTATCTTAACCTGCATGGGCCACCATAAAAACATGTAATGCCCCAGTCCCAAAATATGTAGGACTAGGAACATAGACATGCCAGCCGTATAATAAATATACGTAAGTTGTAAAATACAGTAGAACCATAACTAATCTCATCCACACAAAATAAATAAAATAAAGATGTCATATAATAAGAAAGAATTATCTTGATACAATATTTTGGGCGAAGACAAATCTACTACCAACAAAATAAGGAAAAGTACATAGAAAATGAAATGAGTGGCGAGCGAAGCGAAGACGATCCAAATGCAATCATCCTCGAAGAAATAGCGAAGATCACGGCTAGAGCTAGAACACCTGTGAAAGACAATAGCACACACCTGGAGAGATAACCAGGTCCTCAGAGGGACGTAACAAGACACATAATATCATGCCATATAAACTGAATAAATATTGCTCAAATAAATAAGTTAATTGAATTTATAACATGGTCCAATACACACCTATTGAACGAGCGTACCATCCCTCCAACCAAACAAGGACATGAGATGGTAAACTAATTCACGACGATGTATCTTTCTATGCTATGAATCCAATATGGTATCCGGACCCCAACAAGGTTCAATACCTTCTCATCGGAGTAGTAAGTCACACCTACAACCAAACAAGGACAAGATGTGACGAACTAATCCGCGATAAGTTATTGTTCCAAGCCACGGTCATATACAAGTACCCAAACCAAAAGTACTCGTACCTAACGGATAAAGGTAGCCTACCGTTCTAAGTAAAATATAGTTAAAAACAATCCTTCCTACGCATGGGCCCTAGCTAAATAGGATCGACATGGTCCCCCCTTGGGCACCAGAGGCCCCATCAGTAAGAGCATGACGTTTCGCAGAATCGTCAGTGGCCGTCAGTAATCATGGGTCATCAATCCCGTATCTCCTGCGGAGAGTCCGGGTCACAATGGAAGTGCATCGAAGCCCATACGCTAAGGAATTGTCCTCCCCGCCCAATGCCTACTATGTTGTATCCACAACAATAACCTCTATAACCGCTAAGTCAACTAGCATACAATTCTATTAGCGGTTATTTCTATCGCACGGCTTGTACGTACTGGTGGCCAGCCAATCATGCACTTCCATGTCCTATATACGACACACAACTTCGTGTTACAACGTGTCAAAGCCAATGAATGCAACACACATGATGGTCCCTTAAATCTAGGTTTAATTTATAAGAAAATAATACACAGCAGGAAATATAAATGAACAGTAAGTTCTAACAGGTTATGCCATGTATCACAGTTTATTTTGCATAAAGAAAATAAATAATGCATGAAATATGCGCTAAAATAAATAAACAGCAAATGGCAAGGTGTCTTGCCTGGTAGGACGCCTGGTGTGCTGCGATAATCATGGTGGCATAAACTGGGACTTCGGTGTAACAACTATATAAGGGGACCTCTGTTGATGGCACGGACAATTCCATTGGGTTCAGAACGGTCAAATTAGTTAGGGTGGACATAAGGTAGTCTCGAAATGGAGGAAGGAATATGAACAATAGGACTTGGATACGGACAGAAGAAAAATCAAAGAATAATGGATAAATAAATATTTATATATATACAAGTGTTAGAAAATATTTACAATTCCTAAAACTAGTTTTCATACGTCAAAACATTTGTAGGAAAAATATTTACTATAAATGCCATGAATCTAGAAACTATTTTGGGCACAACTCTATTTTGTAAAAATATGATCTGTAGACCAATAACCCTAAAATAATATAGTAATATTATAAAACTTTCAGAATTTAGTTTTGAAATTATATCTAGCCCGACTAAATACTATATTTTTGCATATGAATAATTTAGAAATTATTAATATAACTTTATTTTGAAATTAACTATGATAGTACTAATGTAACTTGTAGAAGTTTATAACCATAATATTAATGCTAGTAGTAAAAATAATAATAATTAGCAAACAAAAATAATAATAATATTAATATTAATACTAAACCTTCTCTTATTGAAGACAACTTAATAAAATAATAATAATTCTAATAATAATACTGAAACTATTGAGACAGCTAACTGCTGCTCTCTCCCCATACGAGGATAATAATAATAATAATAATAATAATAAATATTTAATATGATGTTAGTAATAATATAAAACAAAAATAGTAATAATAATCAATAATAATATTATTATTAATCATACTAATAATAATAATATAAAAATATCTATTCTTCTTAAAAAGAGAAAAAAAAGGAAAATACATACCTAAGAACAACAGAACCCAAAATGTTAACACACACTTTAAGAAGATGGGAAAGAAGGGAGAGAGGAGAGAGAGGATGATGGGAGGAGAAGGAAAGAGGGAGAGAGAAGCGGGAGGTCGGGAGAGGATGAGGGCTGCGGAGGCAGCGCTGATGGATTCCGATCGGAGGTGGGCGCCGGAGGCTTCGACGCGACGGTACTGTGGGGTCGGACGCACACGCGCGTGAAGAGGAAGCAGCACGACGGCTAGGCACGCCGACGGCGGATCCGGCCGACGGCTGCGGCCCTGGGCGATGGCCCTATGCCGATGGCACGGCCGATCTGGCCGACGGCGGCTACACGCACGGAGGCGTGCTCCCGTGGGCGGCGCAGCGAGGTGATCGAGGCGGGTTCCCGGTGACACGGTGAAGTACCGGAGGTTAGGGTTTTTCCATCGGTGGACGACTCCGGCGTGGCGACGGAGGATGACGGCAGCGCCTCGGCCAGGCGCGGTGCGGCCAAGAGCTGCGGATGTGCGGCCATGGCGACCCGCGAGGTCTGGGCACGGTGGATGGGCGGCGCCGGGTGGAAAGAGGTAAACGGTGCTGGTGGTGATTTTAGTTTCTTTGGGTTTTGGGTTTGTCGGTGGTCGTTGGCCGCGGGGTTAGTGGCGGTTTGTTAATGGAGACGGAGGCTGGCGGTGGCGATGGGGATTTTGGTGGAGGTGGTGGTCGTGGAGTCGACGGGTGGTGTTGGGTTTGTCCAGGGAGGAGCCGAAGGGGGCTGCGGCTGGAGGTCGGCTATGTGTAGTGATGGAGAGGCTGTGGGTCGGGGAAGATGGTTGGCTATGACGAGGCAAGCCGGGATGCTAGGATGGCAATGGCGATGGTGGTGAACCAGTGGAGACAGGGCCGGACAGATGGCAGGGTTTAGAGTTAGGGTTAGGGCTAGGGTTTATGAAGGATTAGGTTTAAGAATTAGGTATTTGATTTGTCGGGGGTTTTGTGTCCGGCATGTCGGACACGGAGGGTTGATGTTTTTGTAAAAAAAATAATCTATTGGAGTTGGACACCGACACGATGCACTCTACGGTGGAAATTGGAGGAATTTGTGAATTGATAAAAATTATGGAAGAGTACCTACCTATTTATAGGATGTGGGAATTCCCATTTGGATAGAATTATGATTTATTTAAAATCCGAAGTAGATAATTCATGTATTAATTTAAAACAATGAAATCAAATCCAAATCCAATACAAATCTAATTTAAATCTAATTAAATTCTTTTGGTTTAAAATCAAATCAATTTCAAATATAGATATTAGTTTACTATTTAAATGTATCCATGGAATCAAATCAAAATTTAATTCTTCACAATAATTTCGAAATATATTTTCTAAAATTATTAATAATACTAATTTCAAAAATTACATTAATATTTTTAAATATCTTTGAATAATAAATTATTAATATTAATAAATCTCAAAAATTATATTTTTATTCAAAATAAACTAGCAAAATATTTATGAAATATATGTATGCACGAATAATATTATTTATTCTAAATAAAAGGCCTTTCATAAATAAAATCATAAATTTAGGAAATTTTAGTATGATAACTAGAAATAATTATTATATATATTATTTTGAAAGTAGAAAAATGTTTTTCTAAATTGTGTACGCTCGCACATAATCGCACTTGTCGAGCAAATTCGAAAAAGAAATAAAAGGTCGTACGCGACGTATAATACGACTACGTGACGTATATTACAAAATTTTAAATTAGTACTAAATTTAATAATAAAAAAATAGTAGAAATTTAGGGGTTTTACACATGGACTGACGACAATGGCAGATACTCGGGCAGTTTTGAACTATTCTTATGGTTGGAACTTCTTCTGTACCCGGCCACAAGTTCCAACCGACTGTTTCGGTGTCCAATTTGAAGATGAAATTGACGGAAGAGCTATATTGCCACCAGCAGTCTTCGAATGGCTACAGTGCATTAGGCCCTCTCATTTGATGTACAGAAATGAAGATAATTGCACGTTTGAACCATATCTACCCAGTAGGTTCGCTCGTCAATTTGGGTATATCCAACTTCATGTTGGTAATCCCTATACCAGTTTCCGTCACTACGGAAAACTGCTTGATGGTGCCAGGGGTTGGAGATATTTCAGTACTACCCGTACGGGAGCCAGATTCAGAGTCTCAACCGCCACCAGCACTACAGAGCTACGTTTTCTTCATTCGTACGCTCACTTTTACTCTTCTATCCGTTCATTTGCCCATGGCTATAATATGAGAGGTAGCCTGAGATGGCCTAAGGAAGGCAATATTGAAGAACCAGTCAGGGTACCAACAGATATTCCTGACGATGCTGCTGTTCCAGATCCATATCTGGAAGTTATTGCTACAGGAATCGAAGAAGAGGCTGCTGAACCTATTATTATTGAGAAATCCCGCAAACGAAAGCAGAGTACAGCTACTACTCTTCCAGTGAGGACTCCCGAAAAGAAGAAAAAGGTCACAGTCAAAATGCCTTCCAAACCAAGAGCTGCCACTCTAGAGGATGACATTTCTGTCGAAGAGCCGCCACATGTTGCCTCTTCTTCAACTCATTTTGAAGAAGGATCCTCAGCCTCCCAAGCAGCTACATCAACTGAAGCTGTAGGGATTTTATCGCCAGGACGCCTTAGTACTTCACTTCATTTAACCTTGCCACAAAAGGCACCAATAGTTAAAGGCGTCGCTTCACAATCTATCCCATTGGATGAACCAGCTTTCGATTTTGATGATGAAGATTGGGATGGGGACTATGACACATATTTGGCATGTTCTACACCTATTCTAGGTATATATACAAAATCTATACAAGATTATATATTATGATTTTATATTTTAATTTATTTTGTTTATTTTACAGGTGTTATTATTGCACCAAAACCTATGGCTCCTCCTTCTCCTCAGAAAAATATTAATGAGCAGAACCCGGAGTCTGAGGAGAGAGTTCTTCTTCAGATGGAGTAGAGAAAATTCAACCAGAAGAGGAACTACGACAAGAGCTTGAAACAGAAGTTCAACCAGGATTATCTTCTCATATTGACAACAGAGAAGAAGAACAAACTGTAGATGAAGAAGGAACTTATCTCAATAAAGAGATTAAAGTATTTCAAGAGTCTAAAAAGCCAGAAGTCCAAGAAGGTGATGAAGGCATAGTCAAGTCATCCACTGAAACTGGAAATGTCATGATAGCATCATCTCCTATTATTACTAATCCAACAGAAGTTCATGAGGAGACAATGCCTGAATCTGAATCAGCTGCTCCAACTATCACTCCATCCACCACAATTATCGCCACCAGAACTCCAGAAACGGCTGGAGTGACAAGTAATGAAGATGTGATCCCTGGAGCTCCTAGGGATCAGTTAGCTATGGTAACGACAACGATATCGTCTATATCTTAGTCTGCTTCCGAAGCAACCACCTCTGCTAGCACTGAAGATATGATCCCTGAAGCTCCTAGGGATCAATTGACTATGGTAGCGATGACAACATCATCTTTATCTCATTCTGCTACCGGAGCGACCACTTCTGTCCTAAGTATTCGAAAAAGAGATTTAGTAGAGATTGCTGCAACTCCGAGCTCCAATGCAGAGATGAATCTCTTAGTTGAGATTCATACTGAAGCTTTTTACAAGACACTAGCAGCTCTGATTGACATGGTCTTGAATAGGGGCTTGAGTTATGAAAGCTTGAAAGGTGCGATTATTTCCACTATCAGGAACGTCGCCATGTTTAATAATGTTGAGAGAGCAACTGCATTGGAAAAAGTGGTAGAAGAACTTGAGCAACCTATTAAAGAATATCTGAGGTTGACAAGTGAAACTGCTGAAAGTCTCATTCTAGCTGAGTATGATGCTTTATCAGCTGAATACACTGCTCGAGATACTACTTTCAACAACTCTCTCAGAGAATATAGTAGTAAAGTCACCAAAGAGAAAGCTTTCTTGGCTGACGCAAAACCTCAGTTGGAGCATTATAGAGAAGCCTATGACACTTCAAATGCGAAAATTCAGGAACAAAATGATAAAATTCGTGAAGTGGAGGCTGAATTAGCTCGTTTGAAAGCTGAGAAGGAGCAATTAATAGCAGCTCGTGACCAATATTTGACACAGAGCTCAATTCTAGAGTAACAAGTTTTTAGAGCTGAATCTACTATCAAGCACCTTGATGATGCCCGAGATAATCTGATAGCTATTTTCGCTAAGTTTTCTCCTATTTGCACTCCAGAGGCTAGAAGAAAGATAGCTACTGAAAATGTAATGGGCTCTCATGAGAAACGCTTAGCAGAGCTCCAAAAATTGCTGAAAGATATATCCACTCCGCCTTAGGCAAATAGGGAGCTTTTGTAACCTTTTATTTTATTCAAGAAATGAATAAAATATTTGTTTTATGATCCTATCATTTATTTTGAATTTAAACAATAGGTATGAGATAGAAAATACTTATCAGAGGTAATGTGGACATGATAAGTCCTCGAAACTCAATCAATTGTATCTATTCAGAGGTAATATGGACATGATAGATAATAAAATCTTATTTTATGTTTTAGAGTATACAATACTATCAGAGGTAAAATGGACGTGACAGATTGTAATGACTCAAAGAAAAATAGATTAATATTTATTCAGAGGCTAAATGGACATGATAGATAGGAAAAATAAGCAGACTTAATATTTATACAGAGGTCAAATGGATATGATAAATAATAAATCCAACTTTTTATACCAACTGGTAAGACAAGTAATATAATCAGCTTAACCAAACATTGGTAGCTGGATAAATGAGAAGACAAACGTCATTGAGAATATATACCAAAACTATGAAAGAATGAATGAACCAACGTTTCTTTTGGAAAAAGAAAGATCATTTCAATTCCACAATTAAATGGATGAATCTGATGTAATGAATGGATAGGTCTTTTCAGGAATGAAAAGTTGTTTCAATTTCCAAGACCGGTTCATTAATAGCTCTCTCCTATAAATAGATGAGAACTTTTTGTAATATTTTATCCTTGTTTCCATTCTTCTATTGGAAATGTCTTCCGAGGACGTGCTGTAAAAGACTGAAATCACCATGAAGGTTGAGGACGTCATCGAGATGCACCCCGCTGAACCAATTGTGTCAAGCCCAACTGGAATAGGCGAAGGCTCTTCTACGCCCAAGCCACCCCAAGACGTCCTCGCTTTCTTAGTAGAGCTAGAAAAAACTCCTGAAGACGAGGCGCTGAGGGTGGCTGCCTGCAAGTTTTTTGTGAACTCAGGCAACGATGTCTTCAATGCATTGACTGACTATGTATTCAATAAGGAAGGCAGTGGTCCTCATCCTTAATCCTTTGTTCTGAACAAAAATAAAAATTTATTTTCATTCAGTTTTTTTCTTATACATAGTATTTCTTAAGAAATTTGCCATTGATCGGCATCATGAGTAAATCTCCATTGGGCTTAGATAACCGATAAGTACCGTTGGAAAAAACTGTCTCAATAACATAAGGGCCTTCCCATTTTGCTTGGAATTTCCCTTTGCTTTTATGAGTCATCACCATCGGTCTTCGAACGGCTAAAACTAACTCACCGACCTTGAATACCCTCTCTTTAACTTTACGATTGAAAGTTCGAGATATACGGGCTTGATATAGCTCAATATGCTGTTGTGCTTGAAGACGCTTTTCGTCCAATCCTTCAAGTTCTTGGAGTCGTAAGCGATCATTGTTCTCTGTAGTTAGCTTATTAGCAATGGCTATTCGAAGAGATGGAATATGGATTTCCAGTGGAAGGACAGCCTCACATCCGTAAACCAGTAAAAATGGTGTAAAACTGGTAGGAGTTCGAACTGACGTTCGATAAGCCCATAAACATTCTCCAAGTTTCTCATTCCAATCATGTTTATTAGAAGAGACAAACTTTTTGAGAAGTTTGATGATCGTCTTATTGAAAGCTTTGGCTAAACCATTAGCAGCTGGATTATAAGCCGTAGACGCCAAGTTTTGGATCCGATTCTTATTACAGAATCGATAAAATGTCTGACTGGCAAATTGTGGTCCATTATCATGAATTATCCGTCGGGGAATCCCGAAGCGATAAAGAACATAATGTTTGATGAAGCTAATCACATTAGATATTTTCACTTCAACAAGGGGAACTGCTTCTGCCCACTTAGAAAAGTAATCGGTTACAGCCAATATAAACTGATGTCCTCTGACAGAAGGAGGATTAATAGGACCAATAATGTCCATGCCCCAAGCTTCAAAGGGCCAAGAAGCTGCTGTAGGATGTAAGAATTCAGACGGTTGATGAATAAAATCAGCATGAATCTGACATGCTTTGTACCGTCTAGCATAATCCACAGCGTCTGCTATCATGGATGACCAATAATATCCTATTCTTCGAATACGGTCTTGTAATTTTGGACCTGGCTGATGAGCACCACAAACACCATCATGAGCTTCACAAAGTGTTTGCTTAGCTTCACTCTCTGAGAGACAGCGTAGCAAAAGTCCATCATATGAATGATGATATAACATATGTAAAGACGAACCATAATAAAATCGAAATGATCGTCTCTTGATTGATGCAGCTTCTTTTGGATCTTCAGGTAAAATCCCATGAACCGCATAATCAATGAATGGACTTCTCCAATCCTTCTGCTGGGAACTTGACTCTGTAATATAACTCTGTTCAATATACAGATTATTCTTAACACAGAATAAGTCTCAGTCCAACAAAGTAATTGTGTTTTGTCTTTGAATTGGAACAGCTAAATCTGCAGCAAGGCTAGCAAGAGCATCAGCTTCCACATTCTGAGAACGTTGTACGAATTTGATGAAGAATACTTTGAATAAAAGGACCAATTTGATTACCACTTGATGATAAGGGATGTGGTCAAGATTTCTGACGTCATATGTCCCTCTAACCTGATTAACAATCAGTTGAGAATCTCTATAAGCCTCTAAGAACTTAATGTCTAATTCTTTTGCTACTTGGAGACCAATTAACAGAGCATTGTATTCTGCCACATTGTTAGAGCATGGCTCATTGAGAGAATAAGCACGATATATAACTATTTTGTCAGGAGAAACCAAGACGATTCCCACTCCGGAGACGATATTGCCTTTAGGTCCAACCCGTGATGCTCCATCAAAATATAATTGCCAATCATCATCTCTCAAAGTCATGTTGCAATCCATAAATTCATTTGGAATATCTTCATATAGCTTCGATGTTTCAGGTATAGGGTGAGCTGCTAAGAAATCAGCTAATGCTTGACCCTTCACTGATTTTTGAGGTACGTAAACCATGTCGTAAGGAGTGAGCAACATCGTCCAGGTAGCTAACCTGGAGTTAAGAATGCTTGGTTTTCTCATCAGTACCGAAATAGGATTTATTCTGGAGATGACATGAATAGTTTGTCCTGACACATAATGTCGTGTCTTTTATATAGCAAAAACCAAAGCCAGACATTCTTTTTCTACAGGAGTATACCTGTGTTCTGCTCCGACCATCATTCGGCTAAGATAATAAATTGCTTGTTCATGACCCATATTACTTTTCTATGCAAGAAGAGCACCAAGTGAATGATCTAATGCTCGAACATATAGCAAAAATGGTCTTCCCACTACTGGTGGCACTAGAACATGAGGATTTGTTAGGTATTGCTTAATGTCATTGAAAGCTTTCTGACACGCTTCATCCCAAACAAATGATACACCCTTCTTTAATAGACGGAAGAAAGGTTGGCATCTCCCATAGAGATTGGATATAAATCTCCTGATATAAGCAATGCGACCTTGGAAGCCGCGGAGTTCTTTTAAATTGTGTGGAGGACGCATTTCAAGAATTGCTTTGATTTTATCAGGGTCAATATGGATACCATGAGAAGTGAGGACAAATCACAAAAACTTGCCACTGGAAACCCCCAAGAAAGACTTGGTAGGGTTCATTTTCAATTGATGCTGACGTATCAGTTCAAATACTGTCCTTAAATCTTGAATATGATCATCTTTTGATCGACCATTGATAGCAATGTCATCTACATAACATTCAACTATCTTCCGTAGATGTTCTTGAAAGATGTTGCTCATAGCCCTTTGATATGTGACACCGACATTTTTAAGACCAAACAGCATAACCGTATAATAATAAACGCCAAGGGGTGTTCGGAAAGCAGTATGCTTCTTATCTTCGGGATGCATCTTGATCTGATTGTATCCTAAAAATCCGTCCATGAAAGACATGCGTTCAAAACCACATGTATTATCTATCATGACATCAGTAATTGGAAGTAGAAATTCGTCCTTTGGACAAGCTGCATTAAGATCTCGAAAATCTATGCAAACTCGAACTTTTCGTTCTTCTTCATAACATGAACAATATTGGCAATCCAGTCTGGATGTTGTTCTTCACGAACAAAACCACATGTAATCAACTTTTTGACTTTCGCTTCAATTGCATCCATCATGTCTGGTCAAAAATGCCGTTGCTGTTGTTTTACAGGATTGGCATTAGGAAGAATATTGAGTTTATGAGTAGCAACTTTAGGATCCAAACCCGACATATCCTCATAACTCCATACAAAGATGTTAATATTTTTTTAATCAATTTTATCAACTCTTCCTTTTCATCTTCGGAAAGGGTCTTACTGATGAATATTGGCTTGGATGTAATTCCGTCTCCAACATCGATTTAAAGAATCTCATCCTCCGTAGGTGGTTGTCGTTGTTCAAAACAAAGTTCCCACTGTGTGTCCATCTGTTGGGCCCAAGGGTTATTTTTAAATGGCTCAGATTCGTCATCAATTTGAACCATTTTGACTGAGAATATACATTCAGATTCATCAAAATAGTCTCCTCCAACATATTCAGATTCAATGAAATGGATTTCTTCGGAATCTGAAGATTATGAAGAACTAGAAGAGAATTCTTCTTGTATATCATTATTAAACATGTGGGTCGGATCATATCCCAACCCATGACGAGTTTTCTGGTAAAACGGATCACCACATAATGTTAATCGTCTACCCTTACCTTAATTGAGACCTTGCATAGTCTTCAAATCATATCCCATATTCTGGATAATCTTGAGAGATTGTTGACTGTATTTGTCAATTTGGATTCTTCCTTTATCTTTATCTCTAAGATCATCCGTTTGAACAACAGGGATATTTCTAGCCAGGCCAAACACAATTTGATGCTTGTTTTTCTTATCAGACGGAATCACGAAATAAGATTCTTCATGACGTCTATAAGTTACACAAGCTTGCGATGAAGCAGCTACAGGAAGAAGATAGGGAGAAGATGTTAGGAGCCTCTGAGCATAAGGTCCAACATCGACATAAGGAGGAAAAGAATTTTCCTTATTGTCAATGTATAAAGTTTTCTCTGTATCTATGTCATCTTTATATTGATGACTTTGATTATCAGAAGATAAAGTCATTCTTTCAACAAATTTGACAGCCATATACTCAAAAAAGAAATCTTCATTGATATTGGAAAGTACAGAATGATCAATATTTACATCACTTATAATTTGACCGCTACGCTTCGGATTAATCATTAACGGACTGTCATCCGCCTTCTGCGTAGACTCGCCAAGGTTAATGATCAATGGTGGTTCTGGATCATTCGTACGAGAAGTACGTCCCTTGACTTTGATCATAAGGGATTGGTCTTGACTCTTGGCAGGAACATTCACTGATTCCTCAGATAAAGTTTGAGTTTTTCCTTTGACTTTGATCTTCAGAGGTTGGTTGTTGACAGGTTGAGGTTGGATTTGCCCTTTGACTTTGATCTTCAAAGGTCGCTCTTCTGGAGGATCTTTATTAATAGACTGATCTTCGGCAGATGATCGATCTTCAGTCATGTCTGATATCTCCTTTATATGCTCTTGTTTGTAGAGCATTGAATCAGAAAAATATGCTTCGACACCCTTGAAAGGATTGATATCAGCAAACTCAGTCTTCACAACCCCTTGAGAATCCACGTACTTGAAGCATTGGTGGAGAGTTGAAGGCACAATATTATGCTCATGTAACCATGGTCTTCCAAGAAGGATGTTGTAGGATACGTCTGAGTTAATAACATAGAATATCGCCATAGTTCGAAGATCACCAATCTGAATCTTCAGACGAATCTTCTCTAGTGGTTTACTCTTTCCAGAGTTGAAACCAACTATTGTAGTACTAGTGTAAGTCAAGTCACTAGTAGGAATCCTCAATGGTCTAAGCATACTCTGAAGGATTATGCTAATGGAAGACCCAGGATCAATGTAAATCCTGTCAACTTTAGTGGATTCGATATACCCAGTATAGCACAAAGGCCTGTCGTACTTGTTATGCTTCAACAACATATCCTCTTGTGTGAAAGTAATGTTAGGAATGACCTCCATCACACTATGGCATTATGGACATGATACTGGTATATTATCGAGAGTCTTGAATTGGGCTAAGCATGAGTCATCTTGCAACAAAGCTTCACTCAAAGTTTTGCGACTTTCTTTAGAAAGGCGAAGCAACTCGAAGATTGAGAGTCTAGTATTAGCTAACTGGGCTAGAATATCGAATTTATAGGGTTTCATCATTACCCATTGACTGGAAGCAGACTTCAACGGGACGTCGAAGCGTACTGCTTTCTGTTTTTCCTTCTCAACCACAGATGGTTTAGTAGGAACAAGAGACGGCTGAGTTGGTGGTGTTTCAATATCCTCTGTTTCTTTGGAGGATCCCTTATAATCTTTATGGTACTCTTTCCCAGATCTTGTACCAACAAAAGTTTCTTCTTCAAATTCAGAAGAAGAAAGTACCATATTGCAGGATTTAGTTTTCCTTCCCTTAACCTTCTTATTGTGAGGATTTTTATGAGGAATCTCCGAACCCAATCCGACAGTAGATTTTTGACTTTGAATCTGTAAAGGAAGTCGTATTCCTTTATCATAGTTAAAACCCTCTGTCTTTTGAAAATTATTGCCCATCTTTTTTATGAGAAGGACTGATTGCTGACTGTATAAGTGAATGGGCAGCGAACTTTTAATAGGTGGTTCAACAGAGGAAGGAAAAGAGATCACTGTAAATACAGGAGAAAAGGAAGGCATAGAGACTTCTGAAGAAGGAGGAATAGGAATCTCTGTAGCCATAGAAAAAGAAGGAATACTCGGGATACGAGGAAAGATCCCTGTAGAAGCTTTCTCATAAGCAGGGAAGACTTGTTGTGCCCTATATAAGAAATACTGTTCATAACTATCCACTGTTGATGAGTCAACTTGAGCTTGGTAGGAGGAGCTAGACTTGGAGGACATATGTTCAAACCTCTCAGTCTATCTTCCAAAGGAATGCCATCCCAAAGATGATCCAAATCGTCGGGATCTGGAATAACACGAGAAATTATGTTGCAGGTCTTAACTTTTCTACCTTTCTTGGATTTTGAAGTTTTATCTTCATCCTCCATTTCAGGTACTAAGTCAGGATGTACCCGCATAATTTTACCATTCTTTAATGTGAGAGGCAATAATCTTTTATTTTTCTCTCTGGCAGGCGGGATATTTACAATCTTCATCATCGCCTTCGGAATTGGGACAATCCCATCTGGGACTTGTTGAGGAGGAAAACCTCCGAATTGAAGAGAAACCATATTGGTTGTGACCGTATGCTCATCGTTAGTTAAAGCAATGACATTGGCATTAATCAGCTCTTGGATTTTCTTCTTTAGAACATAACAAGCCTTAGTGGGATGATTTATATATCTATGATAGATACAATACTTGGGATTGTCAGTGAGATTCACCTTATTAGGCCTTTTCGGCTCTGAAAGTTAGAGTTTGCCACTCTTTACCAGACATTGAAATACACCTGGGATATCACTTTCGTCAAAAGAGTATTCTTCTTTTGGTTTAGAAGACTCCTGATTATTCGGCATCATTTTATTTTTGGAAAGATTAACCATTAGAGTATCCTTTCCTTTCCCATTACGATTGTCGAAATTATTACCAGAAGAGCCTTTCTTTTCTTTGTCTTATGAAGCGAAGATCATCTTGTGCTCCCTAGCCAATCTACCATTAGTCTCGGCTGAAACTGCTGCAATGATAAACGAGGCCCAATCTGTGAATTGGAAACCCGTAAAGACAGTAATAGATGGTCGCAGGTTCATCTTGCACGTATTAATTAGTGCTGAATCTGGCATGCCTGGAGGCATCTTCAGAGTTGTCTGTCGAAAACGTTCAATGAACGTCCGAGTATCTTCCTTTTCCTTTTGTTTAATTTCTATTAAGGAACACATGTTCATGTCCATGCCTCCTTCATAGAAGCGGGAAAGAAATATTGCTTTGAATTCATCAAAAGACGAAATGCAATTGTCGGGTAAACTACGATACCAGTCGTAAGCTGAACCCGTCAAGCACCCAATGAACACTCGAGTTAGAAGAGCATCATTTTTCTGCAGATGCACAGTCATAATATCAAAGTAATTGATATACTGACTAGGACAAGAATTTCCATCAAACAAAACCATTGATTATGGCTTGAATTTCGGTGGAAAAGGTACATCATTCCAATGAGGAGGGTAAGGTTGCTTAATCCCTAACCTCTGGAGTTGATCCTTATGCTTCAGAACTTCAAACTGTGCTTTTAATTCTCGTACTGCTTGAATAGCTTCACTGGATTGAGGAAGCACATTTGATTGAATCGTTGTCGAATGTACCATAACTCCCACTGGAGGTGGCACATCTTCTGGAATAATGGGATCTGGGGATACAGAATTTTGGTTAACAGCAGGCTCTTGAATATTCAAAGGTATATCAACCCCTTAACTATTTTGAGTTTATGCTGCTACTTGCACCAGTGTTGCTACTGCCGGCTGAGCAGTTTATTGAGTCATTATTATCTGGTGCATGCTTTGCATCATAGTAAGCATGTCCTTTAATGATTGCTCAACGGCAGTGAGACGTTGTTCTGTATTAGCAGATGACGTCTCCTGTTCATCTCCAATAGCGTAGGATTCAACCCTCTTGAAGATATAGAAGGATTGGTATAGATATATGAATCGACACTATCTATATCGAACTCAAGAGATTGAGTACCCCCAGCTTCTGAATCAGAAGTCTACAGCTGTCTTTGCCTTCTTGATCGAGTATTCTGATATACTCCTTCAAAAGAATCAAGAAGTCTGTTGAATTGTTGTTGTCCTGGAGTTTGGAACGTGTTGCGTCTTGGACGTCGTCCTCTGTTAGTATGAGATGCCATATTGACTGACGCATATGATAACTCATATTCTTGGTCACCAACTTGTTGTTGAGGCGTATTGAAACTTAACCGATCAAAAACTGACCATTTGGAAGACGAACAACAACACTTGATTACAATCTAATGACACTCGCAATGGTGATTCTCTTGGGGGAGTGTCACAGGAGATCGTCTATCTTTACGCCTTTGCACTAACAACTCGCGTAAATCAGAAGGAGCAGAAGAAGTAGTCTTCTTTATTACCTTTGGGGTAGAGAAACGTTTAGTCCCTTGTGTATAAAGAAGACCACTGGCTGCATTCATAGAACCAACCTGTGCATTTTTATGTGCTTGGAGTTGCATGCGTAAATCCTGAGATTTTTTAGCGCAAAGGACTCCATCAGCATTGCGCGTAATTTGAAGGTTTGGAACTTTGTGTACCGCAGTATAAGAAGATTGTTGGTTAACAACAGAAGTTTTACCAACTATATTTTTATGCTTCATGCGTGCAGGTACATTCACTTTAGATGCAGAAGCATCCTTGTAAATTTTATCTACACTGCTACAGACAGGAGATTTACCTTTACGCACAGAGCGTAAAATATGAGTATCTGCCACGTCATAGACGGGAGATTTTCCTTTACGCGTGGAGCATAAATTTTGCGTGTCTACCGCATCACAGACGGAAGACTTATTTTTACGCTCAGAACGTAGAATATTGGGGTCTACCACGTCACAGACGGGAGACTTATTCTTAAGTACAGAGCGTAAATCTTTATTTTTACGCACTGGGCATAAAACCTGGTTTTTACACGCTGGGCGTAAAACTTGAGAATCTTCACTGTCACAGACAGGAGATTTATTTTTACGCACAGGGTGCAACTCTGAAGTAAGGACTGCCTCGTTACAAACGGGAGTCCCTACAACAGGAGTAGGAAGGATTCCTTTGCCTTCAGAGACAGTCGGAAGATCCGAGGATGCTTTAGATTTGGGAATCCAAACTTTTTGCGCTTTCCTCGATTTCTGAACATTGGAGTAACGAATACCACCCCCAGTTCAGAGCATTTCTTCGTATGCAGTCTGGTCGAAGTGTACAACCAGAGTCTTCTTTGTCGATCCAATCGACACATCATCGTATTGAGCAATTGTCTTCTCGTCAGAGGAGAAGGTCATCCCCAGCAGAGTCGCCATTTTGTTTCACTTAGCAAAATACCTAAAATTTGGCTTTTGAAAGAAAACGAGAAAAAGTACAGAAAGTACAAATTGTTCTGGGAAGTATTGCTATGGAAGTCTGATCTGAAGGCGATCACTTTGTTCCTTGGACCATACGATGATGATGAAGATCACTGCTAGAAGATGAGCAACCTCAAGAACTAAGTCACCAGAAAGGTATTGACGCACTTGGGCACTGATGGCGAGGTCGAATGCTTTTCTGCTTTGCTTTACTCTGTTCTTAAAGAAAAGTTGAAGAAGAATGCTCTCGAAAAATCAAAGTCTCTAAGCTCTGATCTCTGTATTCTTCCCTTGTCTCTCTCCGATGCTGATGATGTGAAAAATAAGTCTATTTATAGACTTGGTCCATTGTGCGTAAAAAGAAACAAAATTGGGTTTTTACGCTGATAACTGTCACCAACGATGGGAGTCACCCTCTACGTATGTTGACACGTGTCCCATTATTTTAACAAAAATAGGGAGCACGTACACACGTTCCTCAATAAATATGGCGTGAAAGCCACGTGGATAAACCATGTTCCAAAGCAGTCAGGAAGAATTGGACGTAAAAACAACCCAAAATATGCTCCAAGCGTAAAGTGGCAAACTGGCGTAAAAACAACTCAAATAAGCTTCTCATGTAACACCCAATTTTTCCAGAAGAGAGAAATTGTGAAATTTTGTAATTATAATTATTAGTTAATGATATTTATTTCATATTAGAATTTTTAGTGATTTTTAATTAATTTTAAACTATTTAAATTCATGACTTGTGATTTTGGTGTTGTGCTAGTGAATAGTAGAGACTGCCTACCCTAGAGCCTAGCCATGTGATTAGGGTATTTTTGACATTTTAGGGTTATTTGGATTTATTATAATTTATTTGAATTTATGGGAATTTTTAGAATTTATTTTGGAATTGTTTGAATGAGGGTTGACTAGTGTTGACTAGGAGACTAACCTAGTGACTGAACTAGGTTAAGACCACTTGGTTAGGTTAAGTAAACTTGGTTTGACCTAATTTAGTGAGGGTTAATTCATTGGAACTTGTTTGGAGGGATTTGGAGTTGATTTGACTAATATGGCTTATGACTTCATAAGTCATAATTAATGACTTAGGCTTAATAGCCCATAGGCCCACACCATGAACCAACCCTAACCCTAATCAGCACATGGCAGCCAATATTAACCCTTTCCCATCCTATTTAATGCCTCTCAATGTTAGGGCTAGCCTCCATTAGAAAGTTCTTGCCAAGTTGTAGAAAGAGGTATTTCCCATCTTCAATAAATCCTAGTAAATTCATTTTAATTCCTTTTTAACCCAAACAAATTGCATTGAGTCCTAAATTTCCTCTACTTTTGTTGGTACCAAGTGTTCTTAGTTTTGGGGCTCATTGGAGGAATTTGGCCATCAAGAGAAGCACTCTTTGTGGATCTTTTTGGAACTTTTGATACTCATAGATAATTTCATTTTCTCACCATAGAACTCTGTTATTTTTGCATCATTAGGAAGCCCTATACCTAGCCTAACTATAGGAATAGGAATCCCTAAAATTTCGTGTCCTTTTATGTCCATTTTGGACACGTATCAGTGTCGCTTTTATTGTGTTTGTCGAAATGCCACAAAGGGCTTTTCGAATGATTTTTGGATTTTTGTTTGAATAGGAAAATAGTATTAGACCTCACTTATGCATTTCTTTTGTTCTGAGCATGTATTAGTGTCGGGTTGAGTCCCCACAGACACGCGGACACGCGGCCATGCACACGCACGCGCGGACAGGAAACATGCCCTGCTACTCGGGGCTGTTTTCTCCATGCACACGCCACCTCGACACCTATAACTTGACACACGTGTCGTGTCCATGACTGACACAAGATTCCTCGAGTTTCACGAGTCCTCGTGTCGTGTCGGATACGTAATTGCGCGTACACGTGTTGTACAATGTGCGGTTCCGTGTGCAGTGTTGTGATGCTCTGTTAATGCAATTTTAAATGTTTTAAACTTTGTTTTAACTCACTAATTAGATCCTAAATATGTTGTTTAATCTCAGTTACATTAGGTTACACATTAAACCAGGTTTTAATGGTAAATATTGGATTCGAACTTGATAATTTTGCATGTTACTGATACTGCCTGATACTTGAGAATTTCTAGATATTTCCAACCCTCCAATCCCCTGTTTTGTTTAAGTTTTTCAACTGATTTGTCCCCACATATTTGGTTGCTCATGATTAGTTCAGTATTGCATTCGAAATGGGTTTTTGAAATCGACTTTTTGATATGCTAACTACTAGGGTTGAATTTCATTGAGCTGTCATTCAATTTCTTTTAAAAGCTGAACTTGATTTTCCCTCTTAAACTGATTTGGAATGTTCATTGCCATGTTTCAGTCATTGCAGGCATGCTAGTTCACTGTTGATTTATTCATTTGATTGTGTTGGGATAGGTAATAGGTTTCGTATTGGTTGGTTATTGAACTGTCATTTGCATGAACCTGAGTTTCCTCCTCTCTACTGAAAACCTGAGAAATTCCAAACTACTTTGCTCCATTGATTGATTTGGTTTTTATTGCAAGGAGATTCCTATATCTAACTTAAGATTATGATTTGGTTGAGGTAAAACGTGGAATGTTTTTGAATTGGCATAGGACTTGACTGAAACTGTTAATGATACACTGTTTCTAATTTTTCACATTTTGGCATTAGGACTGTTATTGAAAACTAAAACTGAGATTGTTTCCTCTTCTTTTCTTTTTAAAACTGAATTTTGAATGAAGGATGTGTTCATTGGAATTAACTGTCAAAGCTGAGATTTCTCTTCTTTTACTAATTGTGTTTCCCTGTCAATATATAACCTGAGTTATTCCCTGGTTTGGAAACCTGGGAATGAATGTTCATTCACATAAAAATTTGCTTTCCTATGCATAACCTGAAGATGGATTTTGGACATTGAGTTGGACTGGTTGATATGAAAACTGATACTGACATCCAGTTTTGGATTCAATTTTTATTCCTAATTAAACTGAATGCTACTCACTGATTTCCTTCATTTTATTCAATGTTGTTCTCCTTTGAAACCTGAGATTGGTTCTTAAATATCACCTAAATTGATTTCCATTTCTGTTCTCTATTTCAGTCCTAAAAACTGAGACTAAGTCCCATTCCAGAGAGTGCGTTCATATAGGCAAATGTGTTCCTGTTTTTCTAGTCTTCATATTAACTTGAGAGTTCATTAAAGGACTGTTTTAATAGGTTTTATGTAATCTTGTGAGTATTGTTGAACTGTTAACTGAGTTTGGGACTATTAAACTGATATCTGAGATTGCTCACTGTTTTCACACATATTTATCCACACTTGTAAATGGCCTCACTGTCCTCTATCACACATGCATAGCCCACACTCACATCTCACTGATTTTTACACTGTCACCCTCTGCTCTCTTCACTCATATCACTCACCCTCATGTATCACCAAACTCTTGACACTCTACACTCACATGTATATGCCTACCACACACACACACCCCCTAGTGTATTGCCTCACTGTCCTCTCAAGTCACACTCACACATACCTATCACCCTATTCACACACACACACACCCCCTACACTGTTTTTCACTCTCACTCACTGTTTTCTAGCCTAACATACTCTATCACTCATACCCACATGGCACCACACTCTCTCTCTCACATACCATCACACATACATGTTATACACTCTCATATCACACTGTTCTCATGACACACACCCACTTGAACATACATGTGTTTCCCCTTCCTCTTTACAAATGTATATATATATATATATATATATATATATATATATATAGATTTCCTATATATATAAGTATGTGCTATTATATATATATGATATATGAAATGTGTGGTACATTATGGATAACCTATAAGCCAATGAGTATTTCTATATTAGATTGTGTAACATATCATATGTGTAAACTATATTATAGTGTTTTTCATTTTTAGATAAATGATTGACATGTGATATGTGATTCATGGGTGTGTTTGTTAGACCTAGTAGAGTCTAGATTAGTCTTGTACAATCTTGTTAGACTTGGAATAGGCTAGTTTAGCCTAGTTTAGACTAGTATAGACTTGATTAGTCTAGTTTGACTTCTAGGGTTGACCAGAGTTGACCAAGAGTTGACTTTGGCCTAGATTGACCTAGAATCATGTAGAATGCATATTAGGACTTCATTATATCATTTTAGACTTGTTGTGACTTGTGCTGTTCTGATTAGGAGCCAGACACCTCTCCTCGGACAGTACATTTACTTCAGACATTCAGATACGAGGCGAGTACATTCTCTGATCATTTCATATCCTGCTTAGAATTATTTTCCTGCATTAAATTACTTTACTTGATACTGTCACATTGGTCACACGGATTAGTACAATATGGATCCCTTCCTGAGATGTTATCCCTTCAGGGAGCATCTGGTACTCTATGTTCTGCGCGTTTCACTTACATTGCGTATTATATGCTTCTTTGGTTCTTTGATCACTTGTGACATATACCCATATGATCACAGAGTCTTCTTTGAATCTTTATCCCATTTATAGGACTACTATGTACCACCCTTTGGGGACTTATCACCTTTCGGAGGCTTATCACCCTTTGGAGGCATATCACCCTTTGGGGGCTTATCACCCTTTGGGGGCATATCACCCTTTGGAGGCTTATCACCTTTCGGAGGCTTATCACCCTTCGGGGGCTGTTACATAGAATCATAACATAACCTGGTTGGATCCTTATGTATTAGTTGGGGGTACGGGGGAGTATAAATAGCCATGTGAACAATTCCAAGGTAGAATAGCCATGTACGCCTCTTTAGTATAGCCATGTACAAATCAAGCCGTTCACATGTCGACTTTGTGCTCTAAATCACTAGTCACTGGTAGCTCTTTACTTATAGTAGATATTTCTATTACAGTTCTCTCTCTCTGTTTTGATACTGTATTTCTTTCGTATCTATATCTTATTTTACTGCATAATTATATTTTCTAACCTGCAATAAACTGTTGAGATGTACTGTACTCGCTCCTGTCGTGACTGGACCTGTTGAAAATATTACAGAGGACGAGGAGTAGGCCTGGGAGGATACCTTCTACGGGACAGCTCTAGCTGAGGATATCACCCCCACTGCCTAGACTAGTTTAGTTAGGCCTTATCTTATTTTTATGTTGTCTTGAGACTGTTTAGCTAGACTTTACTTCTGTTCAGAGATGTGGAGTTGTATATATTCTTTCATATTCAGTAGCTAAGATATGTACTCTGGATATTGCTGGGATATTATCTTAGACTATTCTATCTTCTGATTTTCCTTGAGTTCTATATCATATCGTGCTTTCTTCTTCCTTAGTTGTGATTTAGTTCATTTACTGCTTAGTATTATATTGCTAGATGTATGTTGACCTAGGACAGCATTCTACCACCGACACTGCGGCGTAGGCTGGGCGTTGTGACATTCTTGTACCCTCACAGTGGGTGCGGGTCGTGATATCTCAGCATAAAGTGGCTACAATAGCCTTGAGCGTAGAACTTAGCCCAAATAGACTTTACACTCACAATAGCTTTGAGCGTAAAAGCTCACATAACTATCGTGCCTAAAAAGAAGTAATTTTAATGAGCGTAAAATAGCCTTCTCTGTACACCATACGACAAGTATTGAGCTTGGTGCAAATCCAATCTCTTCGAATTCTGTGTTTATACGCTGTCAGCAAATCATTATGTCAGATTCATTATCACTTGCATTAATGAGACCTGACAGCCTGTTCCCGGGCGTAAAACTCAACGATTAGGCCTGGCGTAATGTAGCTTGCGTAAAATAGCTAGGCGTAAAATTCCCAAACTCTTTGACTCAGTCCATAGAACATTTTTTACGCTCCTACACCAAATCTCACGTGCCCAAAGACGTAAAAAATCAATCTCAAGAGAAGGACGAATAATAATATGCTTCGGGTCGATCACCCCAACCTGTACCTCTCCGACGAATTGGAAGCCCATGAAGCACTTCCTAATCACGTCAATAGGTGGACGGGCATGGGAGAACTTCCCAATCAACGCAAACCTAAATGGCTGAATCAGGATCCGTTTGTCCTCCTCCGAAAAGGAGACCACAGGTACCCCCCTTGAAAAGGAAAGAGTTCGAATAGATATAGATGGGGCCTCCGAAGGAGGCCCAACCACCTCAGCGATGGTTTTTGCCGCCATAAAACCGTCAAAGGAAACCACGAAGGTCAAGTGATCCTTTCGTAGGTGAGGGACGCCGGCCCGGCCAAAGGCCAAGCCGGAATCGGTGGATTAGGGTTCAGGATGCGCGGCGCTCTCTACAGGGAGAGAGAAAGCAATCATTATGATATATATATATATATATATATATATATATATATATATATATATATATATATATATATATATATATATATATATATATACCACACAAAAAAATATATATGTGTGTGTGTGTGTGCGTGTGTTTGTATATATATATATATATTTTTTGTGTGTGTGTATATATATATACATAGAATAGTTAGGTGACCCTTTTTGTGTGGTATACACACACACACACACACACAAATGGGTCATGACATAGTGGTATCGGAGCACGATTTTACGTCCTTGGCCTTTCTCAAAAATATCGATTTCAAAAAATTATATAAGTATTTTGATACTTTTCAATTATTTCGATTCTCGAGTTATGAAAACCAATGCCCCATACAGTAAGTCCATAATATTTTATGAGACTAATGAAAGTTACACTCTTTTTAGAGTAATGGCAAGGGAAAGTAATCAGGATGCTTCCTAATTATTGGGTTCGACCGACCTGATTGAAAGAACGGTTGCCCTCATCGAGGCACAGAGGAAAGAATTTGAAGCCCAATAGAAACATGCTGAGGCTCGAAGTATCACACAACAGAAACAACTGGATGCAATGTCCCATATAGTAACAACTTTGGCTGCTAATAATAGAGCCACAACGGGAAATACAACCACAATGACAACCGGAACAGGGACTCCTGATATTGGACTCAAGGAAGCTGACGAACCTCAGCAGGCACACAAGAAATCATTATTTGTGCCATTAGATTTCCTAAATGCAAAACCTTAAAATTTTGAGGACATGACGTCATCGAATAAAGTTATATATTAGATCAAGAAGATGGGGTATTTGTTCGCATCCGCAGGAGTTCCTAGAAGTAAGAAGGTGGCATGTGCCGCCCTGCAGCTACGACTACGTGCAGTTGGTTGGTACGAAGCAAAGAAATCGGAACTCGGGGCTAAGGCCACAGATAAAAAGATTACATAGACCATGTTTAAGCACGCATTCCTGGAATAATATCTTCCTACTATAGTCTACCAGAAGAAAGAAGACAAGTTCATAGGATTGAAGCAAGGGAGCATGTCCGTGGAAGACTATGAGTCAGAATTGTCCAACTTACAAAATTTGGTGGCCCGATGTTACCTAATGAGAGGGCTCACAGTAATCGATTCATAAAAGGTCTGGATGATGATATCCGAAGAGATGTCCTGAATCGAGAATACGAATCATATGCCAAGGCTTTTAAGGCGACAATACAGATGGAAGAGTTAAGCTAACGAACTGCTCGGGTGATGAGTCAGGCAACTCGTAACCAATATGCAAAAAGATTCTATGACAGAGAGATGAAGACCGAGAAAGAGCAAAATCGTAGGCCAGAATGCAACTTCTGTGGTAAAAAGGGACATACAAGGGAGAACTACCATATTGCTAACAGAGAATTTCTAACTGCGGCCATAAGGGTCATATCTCTTAAAACTGTTAGAATAAGTGACCTGTACCCCAGAATTGCGACGATGATGCCGAACATGGACAGAATCAGGACCCAGCACAACTGTAAGACAATTTGCATAATGAACAACTGCAGAGGCCTCGAGTTTACAATCTGATGATAATTGAGCGTGAGAAAGACCTCAATAGAGGTGGGTTTATTCTTTGAGGACAAAACACTTTCTTAGTGGATTATTATGTAATGTCCCACTCCTCGTATTTCACTAAGTAATACCCATAGCTTGTTGACTTAGTCTTGGTTGAGTATTGGAAAAATCTTGCCAGTATCGACCGATCACGGATGAAATGCAAAGAACCTTTCCAACTAATGGATCGGCTTATACTAGAATGAGTCCAAGAGTTTCACTGGACGTTTTTGCTGCTTAATTTTGATAACTGCATTTTCGTGTTGGTTTTCTATGATTGATTTTTATTTTTTTGCTTTCATCGTATTTTGCATTCATTCCAAATCTTGAAAGAAAGAGATCAAAGTATGCTAATCAAATATTGGTGTAAATATAGGATGCTTAGGCGGGTCGTGAATGCTGCATGAAGCCCCTCCTTCTCTTGAATAAGATTTATTTCGGTGTATTACTTTGACCAGACGATCTTTTATCCTTACGCCCTAATAAAATATCTCTAGTACTCTCTTTTGTTATGTTATGTGATGAATGATACTGTAACAACAAAGATAAGATAAGATAAAAGAAATGAGCTGCATGTTAAATTATAAAAGTGTTGCTTTTCTTATGATTACATGTTTCTTATGGTATTCTGCGTAGAGAGAATTATAGAAAACCTTAATCGGTTTGACATCGATTGATATAGAAGTATGGAACTGTGACCCTATAAAATAGAAATCATCGTAATGGATACTTCTTGTTCACTTGTGCAATAGAATATTTTATCTGATAGAATGCATAGCATGCATCAGACTTGGACAACTTATGCATAAGGTATAGTCTCTTGATCGGTTCCTGGGCACTGGGAGCCGATCGACCTAGGAGAGATTGGGCATCCTGAGGTAAAAAGAAGTCCTGCGATTATGGGGTGTTATGTTTATCAGTGAGATGGGCTTGTATGCCAACTGTTGATCGTGGAAATTGATTCATGGACCATCATGTAGTTAGGTTCATGTGTATAGAAAGACTTATTGTAAACCTAGTACTGAATGCAGGAATGGAACGTATGCATTATTTTATATATACAAATTATGCTAATCCTTGTCTTGTGCAAGGATGGATTGCCAACCGTAGGTAAGATTTATATTATAAGTGACAATTTTTACTGTTTATGTTTCTAATTATGAATTTCTTAAAAAGAACCTAGATAAGTAGAAAGATAACTATTAATAGATGCTAGCTTCACATATTAATTTAGTATTGATGGTTTAGGTGAGTTCTGTAACGCCCCATTCACAAAATATGTAGGACTAGGTACGTAGACATGCCAGCCGTATAACAAATATACATAAGCTGTAAATACAATATAACCATGGCTAACTAATCTTATCCACAAAATAAAGATAAAGCTTTTATAGAAACAAGTAAAAATTGTCATTGTACATGTAGTTGGGCGGAGACAAATCTATTACCAACTAATGTATGAGAAGTAATACGTAAACAATGAAGTGATTTGTCAAGAGAGGCAAAAGTCGATCAAAGAGAAAGTCATCTTCGAAGGAATAGAGAAGATCACGACATTGGCTAGAACACCTGCAGAAAGTAAAGATCACGCACACCTAGAGAAATTACCAAGTCCTCAGAGAAACGTAACAAGATATAGAAATACATGCCATATAACTGAATATAGACTGCTCAACAATAAGTCAAATCAGATCATAACTGTTTGCAAAAATAAAAGTTTTTCAAGAAAACTAAGTTACAAACTAAGAAAAAGAGTACAAGAGTACAATTTGATTCTGGGAAAGTACAACTATAAGAATCTGATCAGAAGATTACTTTATCCCTTGGACAATGCAATGTCGAAGAAAAGAAGCTCTGAAATGTGTTGCAGCAACTTGGTCAAGAGATTATGATCATTAGTGATACTTGTGAAGTAAACTCTATTTATAGAGTTTTGAGATAACTGTCAGACAGTTACACTGATTGGCGCACAGTACAATTGGCGAGCCATCACCCATTTATGCGAACGGTTGGCTTAACTACGTGAGACACATGGCATTCTATGAGAAACGTGTGCTTAGCCATGGGCAAGGTTGCATGTACATTCTTCGAGATTAGTGACATGCGCACCACGTCGTCTAACTACTTTTAGATGATCGGTGAATGATTGGCGCCGTCTGCTTAAAACATTGAATCTGTGGGGATTAATTACCTCGCACCAAATGGTGAATGGCACAAGGTAACTAACAAACATCATTTATGATAGGTTTGACATAATCTTCTCGAGCTCCACGTGCTCGAGATGCCAAAGGATTTTCCTTGACTGACGTACTGTCAGTCATTATGACAGACATCTCAGCTTCTCGAGGAAGTTTGCCATGTGGCAGCCCGTGTAATTTGATTGTAGCACAAATTGATGTCGGGGCGCCATTGAGCACTGGGCGCCATCTGATGATTTATTATCAGCTCCATCTGTGAATGGCACGATATAGTCTCTTGATCTTTTTTAAGTTTCTACAAGACCCCCGTCAAAGTTTTCAAATTTTAGAAATTTCAAAATTTGAAATACTTTGAATAAGAAGCGGCCTTATGTGTTTGTCGTGCCACAAAATCTTAACTGACCACGGATTTTACGCATAATTTGTGCAGCTATTATGCCTAAGTTTTGGCTTTAAATATTATTGAGGATAGATAAAAAAAGGTTTTTACTCGAAAACTTCTCTCCCGAGCTCTCCATCTTTTCCTTATAGACTTTCCAAGTTATCTGATCATCGACAATGGCACCAAAGGGATTCGCCACCGACAAAGGCAAGGGTGTCGCCGAAGGTCCATCACGCACGTCGTCGTTGAGGGTGCCACAAGTACGTGCCACTGTCGGTGAGAGCCAAGGAAGCAAACCCCACTTTCGAAGGTGATTGCTTCGTTAGGGACGATGAACAGTATACTTAGCGCTATCTGATGGCAGCGCTAACTAAAAGCCAGCGTTAACCACCTCTTTCATAGTGCTGGTTGGCGCTGTGCAATTTTCTAAATAGCACAACCTCTTTCAGAGTGTTGGCTAAAACATATCACGTACCCTTTATTTATACAAAGTGCGCTGCGCACAAAAATCTTGTATGCGCAAAAACAATAACTGTCAAAACACATGTGCAAAATTTGAAATTTTCCCTGCTGCACGCGTAATTTGGAGAACTGTCATACTTTATGTGCAAAGAACAAGAAGACAGTCATAGTGTATGTAAAAACTAGAAGACTGTCATATTGCATGCGCCATTTAGAGACTGTTACCCTGCATGCGTAATTTAGAGAATTGCCATACTATATGCGCCATTTAGAGACTATCATACTGTATACGCAATTTAGAGAATTGCCATACTATATGCGCCATTTAGAGACTGTCATACTGTATAGACAATTTAGGGAATTGCCATACTATATGTGCTATTTAGAGACTGTCATACTGTATATGCAATTTAGGGAATTGCTATACTATCTGTGCCATTTAGAGACTGTTATACTGTATACGCAATTTAGAGAAGGTCAAGTTGTGCAGAGTTAAAATCACTTCGATAATTTTGTAAAAAAATCTTTCATGATTTTAACTTTTGTTCCTTCTCTTGCAGTTGATCTCAAGGAAGTCCCTCATGCGGAGATATTGGCTTCTACTTTTCGAGTATTAGAATTGTAAAACCCCTAAATTTCTACTATATTTTTTTTGGGTACTATTTTAAATTTTTGTACGCCGCGTAGTCGTATTGTACAGTGCGCGCAAATTTCGTTTATTCGTGATTGCTCGACGAGTACGAATATGTGCGAGCGTACATATTTTTGGAAAACATTTATTTTAATATATAATAATTATTTGTATTTATATATTTTAAAATTGTGAAAAGTATCGTATCGGGATGGCCAAATCTTATTATTATTTTTATTTTAAAAGGCTATCATATTTAATAGTAGCAATTTAGAAAACTATTTTATGCAAATATTCTTAACTTGAGGTACATGGATTTTTATTCATATATATAATTTCATTTTCAAAATTATTTTATTATTCAAAAAGTTATTTAAAAAATATTATTATTTAAAAATATTATTATTCAAAAAGTTATTTAAAAAGTTATTTAAAAATATTATCATTTTCGAAATTTAACTTGTGGCTATTTTAAATCTCGATTTGATTTTATGGATTTATTCTAAATAGTTAAAAGATAGAATTTATACTTAAATTGAGTTAGATTATCTAGTTTTAAATTGGAGTTTAATTTGAGTTTGGATTTGATTATTGATTTAAATTGGGTTTTAAATTAATCCTAATGTTTATCTAACTGGGTATTCCCACCTCCTATAAAAGGAGAGGTACTCCTCCAGAAAATTCCACCATAAACAGATGTGCATTGTGTCTGTGCCTCCCATCCACTATATTTTTTCCCTTACACATACAAAATTTTTCGTTCCGTCCGACAATCCCGTACGTCCATCCATGTTGTGTCGAACACACCCCGACACGATAAAATCCCCTAAACCTAATTCCGTCCCCGGTGTCCTTTAATCCAGCAACTCCCATCCAACTCCTACGACCACCACCCTCGCCCCGTCGCCCCGTCGCCATTGTCGCCACCACTGCCTTCTCCGACTCCCGTCGTCGCCACCCCCGTCACCATCATCATCGCCACGCTCACCCTCTCCTCCTCTCACCAGACCCGTCTCTCCGACAAGCCTCAGCCGCACCTCCGCGACGGGTTCCTCCAACCGCCGACCACATCACGAAAACCACTACAGTAGAGAACGGAGAGAAGGGTGGGAATCCCTAACCTGACGAGCTTTCCACGCCTCCGTCCCCACCGGGTCGCCGCCCTCTCTTTCCAGCGCCCTAACCGCCGATCCACCATCGGCGCCATCTAGTCTGGTGGGTCCACCTCTACGAACGTACCGTGCCACCGCCGGTCACTGATCCCCCGACTCCGCCGTGCGCCGCTCCAGCACCAGAACAAGCCCCCGGCGCCGCTCCATCGAACCCCAGCGCCGACGCCTCTCCTTCCTCCCTTCAGCGCCTCCACCGTCGCGTCCCTCCGCGCACGCTAGCCACCACTGCGGATCGACCACTCGATTCCCTCCGAGCCGCCGAGCCACCGGAGGTCTCCGCCAGTCTCCGCCGAGACCGTCGTGGCCTCCTCTACCGACGGCGCCGAAACTCTCCGCCATCGTCGTCATCTTCTCCACAGTCCCGGCCATCTCTCTCGCGCAACCGCGCCGCACCGCCGGCCACCGGCGCCGAAACCACCGGAGCCGACCGCCTGCAGGTGAGAGCCCCGACCTTTTTTTCCCTTTCCCAATCTCTCTCTCTCCTTCTCTCACTGTATAGGGAAAGGAATAGATTTTTATAAGTTATTATCATTATTATTATTATTATTATTATTATTATTAGTTTTATAATTATTATCATACTGTTTATTATCTATTAAATATTATTATTATTATTAAATGAGTAGCTATTAAAGAGAATATTAGTAAAAAGCTTTATTATTATTAATATTATTGTTGTAATTATTATTATTATTACTGATATTTTCATCATCCTTAATTTTTGTTTTTGTTTGTTAATTAAAAGTGTATAGATTGTACTAGTGGCAGTATGTATTTAGGAAAACATATTTTTGAATTATGGTAATATTATTATTAATTAGTATATATACATTGAATTATCTCTAAGATTATATTAATATGTTTAAAATATAGTTTTACAAAAATAGTATATTGATAGTAATTTAAAATACTTTCCTAAAATATTATAGTAGTATTCTACCCATTTAAAATTTGTTTGAACTAAAACAATTTTGGGAATATTTATCTATAGATATTTTTATAGCTTTTCTACCTAACGAATAAAATCTATTTTTACAAACTTAAGGTTTAAAACATATATTTCTCAAGTATTATAAAAATTTTGCCAATGTATTTATGTCGTAGATTCCTTTCAATTGTCTTAGCTGATCATGACTAATCGTATCCCTACTTCCTTCCCGATTTCGGACCCCTACACCTCGATCGTGGCAATTGGACTACTGAGACATGGCATAGAACACCGCACCATACTAGGTGACACTCCAGGCAAGATACCTTGCTATTATACTGTTTATTTTAGTTGTATTTTATTTACATATCACTGTTCATTTATTTCTAGTTCTTGATTACTGTCTGCTCAGTGATATTAGTTGTACCTTGTTATTTACCTTTGATTGCATATGGACTTAGAGTTAAGGGACTACCACTAGCTTAGTGCATTGCATAAATTTTGACACTGTTGTGCCACGAGATGTATGAGTTATGAGTAGCATATAGTCTACGGACTTGCGTGTTGGCTGATCACTGATGCGTGCAGGACGTGCGTTAGGTCTAACTGTCAATAGTTGTATGTTAGAAGACTTGACGGTTAGTAGTGTTACATGGTCGTGGATACGACATGATAGGTATAGAAGTATGGAAAATAATAAAGAAAGAGCCATGCGGCCAGGAAATCCTATGTGGTTCAGAAAATCCATGCGACTCAGAAATCCCATGCGGCTCAACAAGTCTATGCGGCTCTGTGATCTCCATGCGACTCAGAGGAGAAGACATGCGACTTGCAAACAGTTCTCCCCTCCGCACTGTACTGCATTAATGGCTTGGACGGCTGACCACTCTGACGAAGCGACAGGCCTGACATAAAGAGGCAATTATGACTCTGTCATAATGACAGAATCCCAGGAAATTAAAGAAAATCTCTGGAACATCCCCCCGTGATCCAGAAAATACCACGCTGCCTAGACATGTGGGCGGTCATATGCGGCTCGAGCGAGCATTTCCCATGCGGCTCAGGCTGAAGTTGCCCTTTACGGCCCAAATCGAAACAGCCCTATGCGGCTCAAGCAGACGCAGCCCTATGCGGCTTACAAGGATCATCTCCATGCGGCTCACTACCCATTGTATGGTCCAAATTATCATACGGTTCGAAGACTCGAAGGCCACTCCCCCAAGGTGCCCTGACACGTGGCCAGGCTTATGCTGCTCAAACTTTATGCGGCCCAATCCTTATGCGGCTCAGTGACTCCTAGGACACGTGTCATAAATCCAGTTAATTTCCCAGATTTACTGCAATCAAAGATTGGGTCAAATCCCAATAATCTGGGACATGTGGCAGGAGAATGAATTAAACTTATTCATTCAGATTCGCAGACATCAGCAAATCATCACCAGGAAGATTTATTCTAATTAGCATTAATTACTGAGAGGATTTGGCACAATCCATATCAATGGCCCAGATCTATTACATTCAAAATTAATGGCCCAGATTGATCAATCAACAGGCCGCCGCCACCCTAAGGGGCAATCATTGTAAACCCTAATGATGTCCCCCCATTCTTATAAATAGTAGGGTGCCATTTCCTTGCAAGATATACACACGCATACATACATACAAAGAGGACGACCTCTTTTCGAGATCAGAGAGAGAGCACCAGAATACTTGGAGAGAAAGGGCAGAGAGAGAGCAAAGAGAGCATTTCTTCAACGCCGAGCAATCTTCTGGAGCCAAGGCTGCATACCGATCGTCCAAGGAGTAAGGCAGAGCGGCCGTCGCTTTCCCGAGCCTCTATCGTCACCCCCAGAATCTAAAATAAACAATTGTACTTAGACTGCTGTACCTAGGCTTTCGTACCTAGGCTTTCTTTGTACATACGAGTTTGTAACGTGAAGTAAAAGTCCAGTCCTCCGATAATTGTTCTGCTCTTTTATATTTCATGGAAACACGATGGCGACTCTGCTGGGGACAAACTTCTCTACGTCTGAGGAGTTGGTGACTCAATCGGATACAGCCAAGCTTGGCTCCACGCAACAGAAGATGGTCGTCCGTTTCGACCAACAGGCGTTTGAAGAGATGCTCTCTGAAGGAAGTGCCAGCCCGATCCAGAAGCGAACCCGTACAAAGAAAGCTCGCTGCGAGTGGTGGCCAAAATCATTTGCTCCTCCACAAGCTCTGGACGGGGTACTCTCTGCTACCCAAGACGGCGAAGGCGACTCTCATACAGCTCTACTTCGAGCCATAGAGAACTCTGCTGTCCCCAAGTCCGGCAGAGGAAAGCACGACGATGCTGGACTTGCAGGGACAAAGAGCGACTCTATGCGCCCCAAGAAGAAGCCGAGCACTCCTGTGGCCAAATCTGCCAACCACATGCAGGAGGCTCATGCGGGTGGATCTACCAGCCGCATAAAGAAAGTCTATACGGCCAGATCATCCAGCCGCATACAGAATACTCATGCGGCTGAGACTCCCAGCCGCATGAAAAAAGCCTATGCGGCTACGTCTGCCAGCCGCATAAAGATTGTTGAGAACGGCAGCATGACGCCTACCCCGCGCGGCTCTGTCTTCGATCGCCTGTCTTATGGTCCTGATCTCTTGTGCTCCCAAGAAGATATGTCTGACTCTCTCCAACATCACCTAGACTCTTCCTACTATGTGCCTTTACGCACTAGAGCAAAGAATTCTAGGGCAGTGCAAGCTTGGCACACTCGGTCCGCTGATCCTGTCTCTGATCATCTGAGCATCCCGCATACCGTTATGTGGGCCTCAGATGGAAAGTTGTACAGAACCACTCGAGTCCAGCCCCCGGTGGCAAACAGACAGAAAAGTGCATAAAAGTCTCCCAAAATCCTGGGAGAAAGCATGGTCGATTCAGACCAGTCTGACTTGCATGAGGCCATCCTCCACAAACGCAAGGAAAGAGAAGACGCATCGGGGTGTAAAAAGTCCTCCCACGGACGTCACTGCACCCAAGTCATCGTCAACTACTGCTGCAATAATACGACGGTGCGAGAAGACCGGCAGTCCGTCTTTCAAAGACTGTAACAGCCATCTTCAGAAGACGAGGTACTTCCCGTCGTCTCCTGCAACTATGCTCGGAAAGTTCCCTCTGATGGAAGGGAGAAGAAGACAAATGTTCCCAGTCCTAAGATTTCAACCACTGCGACTAAAAGACTGTCGTCTAAGCGGGTGCCCACAACCGGAGTTTTCTAAGGTACTCTCTCTAAGACGAAATCTGCTACAGTGGGAGATTCGTCGTCCACAACGCAGGGGGTTATTGGGACTGGGGGTAGCACCCCTCCGAGCCTCCACAGCAATCTGATGTTCCAAGAAGACGAGTCGGGGGAGACAACTCTCCCATCAGATGCAGCAAACCTCGACGTCTCCGAGGACGTCCACAACTTCCAAGACGAGGCGAACTCAGAGACTGGGGGTACTGTTCCTTCCGAGTCTGAACCAGAAGAGAACATACCCACATACCCCGATGACTTCTCACTACAGGGGCATGATTCGGAGGGCGCTGCCTCCATTGCTCCGTCCATCTCTCCTCATATGAAGGCGGTATTCATGACAGACAACAGCCAAGGAGGTTCTAGTGATCGCCAACGCATCGACAGTCTCGAAGCCATATTACTTACTTTGGTCAAGTCTGTAGACAAGATTAAAGCGGCCCTTCCAACTCTGCAAGGAGGGACGCCTGGCCAACAAGCGTGGGTACCACGGTCAATGCGGACTCAAATTCGGCGGCACCAAACTCGGGCAACGATCCTCCTGAAACAACGGCCCCCACCGCTGTGGACGAGGCCCGCGAAGCGAGAAGAGAGGTCCAGGAGCTCCGAACCATGTTTCACGCTCGAAAAAACTCTCAAGACCTCAGAATACGGCAACCATACCCTGCTGCATGGAGGGATGTTCTATTCTCACCAAGATATAAGCCGTTCAATATCAATCCTTATGATGGCAAGACCTCAGAAGGTCGGTACATTACTTACTTCGAGGTCACCACCGACCATCTGCCCCATGACGATGCCATTCTCACACGATTATTTATCGGGGCATTGGAAGGGGTCACCTTTGACTGGTACCGCAACCTGCCAGACAATTGCATCCACTCCTTCGCCGGCTTCAAGCTCATGTTCTTAGACAGATTCTACGAAGTAGGGCAGAACATCACAATGTCCACCCTCATGGATATCGTCCAAGGGAAGAAAGAGCTGACAAGAAACTATATCGAGCGGTTTTGCCAAACCGCAATGAAGCTGCCATCTGGGAATCCCGATTCCTCCTTGATCGAAATTTGCCAAAAAAGATTGCTCCCAACAATCAGTCTCTGGATGGGCGAAAGTCAATTCAAGGATTGGAAGACATTCATCATCAGCGCCACAAGCGTCGAAGAACAGTTGAAGAAGGCTCGCCAATTAGGACTGCATATCTCGGAAGGAGAGAACAAGGGCGAGCGTCCCAACAACGACAATGGGGGTAGCCCTTCCAACAATCGGGACAGCAGGGGTAAGCAGGCTATGGTGGCCGATGCAGCACAGAAACCTGAGCCAAAGCCAGCAGACAAATAATGGCCGTAAATCACTTACTCCTTCGAAGACGGTCACGTCAAGCCCGTCTTGGACATGCTCATACAAAGAGACAGAATTCAGCTTCCTCCACCAAGACAAAAATTGCGACCGACAGAGATGGAGAACCCAAAGTACTGCCATTATCATCGCTACGTCCACCAAGCTATACACGACTGCTACCAGCTAAAATGGTACATCCAAAACCTTATCGATTCGAATGCCCTGGCTATCGATTTCAAAGAGGTAACCGTGGCAACCAACATGGTGTCAGTACAATTCGGTAGTTTCCCTCCGACGGAAACCCAAGACGGTGTGGTCCCCATCCCTCTAGCGACAATGGAGATTGCTAATCTTCCACCTCCCCGGGATCAGACTGCTGATCTAGTGCCCCTCACCACATCACGAGGGGAGGTCATGTGGGACCATCCGGACTTGGTATCTGAAGTGACTCAGTCCACTCCATCTTCCACCTGCAAGAAAAAAATTGGAAAAATTAGGACCTCCCGCACAATCTCGGCAGACATCGAAGAAGCTACAGCCGTCGTTACGCGCTCTGGGGCACAATCCCAACCTGCGGCTGACAATCCGGCTGAAGATCATCAGCCCGCTACAATGGACGCTCCGGGACCGGCTCAGCCTCCGACGACCGACAAGCCTAGGCCGAGGGAGACTCGCTTTGACAAATCACTCCGAAAAGAGGCATCACAAGGGCTGGAGAAGCCCTACAACTTTGACATCTTAGCACAGTTGGCCAACACACCGGCCAAGTTGTCATTATACGAACTTCTGAGACTCTCCAAGGATGTTCGTGCGGCTTTGAGCGATGCACTCCAAAATGTCGACGTATACCTGGCTCAGGTCAACCTCATGGGAGAAAAACTGCCTGCAGATCTCCAAGACAGCGCCTGTACGGGAGCGATGCCCAACATTGTCTACACTCCGTAGGACATGCTCATCAAAACCAACCTGCATGATCGCCCGCTATACTACACTGGATACATCGGCGACGTAAAGGTGGATCGAATGTACATCGATCTCGGCTCTTCCATAAGCATTATTCCGAAGGGCCTGCTATACCATCTCCGCATCCCAATGCATCACCTGACGCCTACAAGCACCGCCATCAACGGTTTCAATTCGGGCAGGAGCTACCCAATTGGGAAGATTCGTCTGAAGTGTCAAATTGGCGATCTCCAATCAGAGGTCACCTGCTACGTCATTGATGCAGACACTTCATACAACATTTTCTTGGGATGCCCGTGGATACACGATTATATGATCGTGCCTTCCATGCTGCACCAGTGCTTCAAATATGTCGACAAATACGACTTCGTGAGGACAAAATTTGCTGATATCGATCCCTTCAAAGGGGTCGAATCCTACTACTCAGACTCCTGTCTGTACGAATAGTCAAAGAAGCATCTTGGTTAAGGAAATGTGCAAGCTCATACCGAGACAGTCACAGGATCAGAAGAACCTCTGACGATTCACCTCCAAGCTCGTAAACCTGGCAAGTCCGTACCCCTTACCGCCACTCTGCGTAAGGACGCAATTAGCCTCTCGACACAAGAAGAACAGATGATAATCCGGCTGCCAAGGTCTGGCCAAGTGCAAAGACCCACAACGGAGCCACTGACAATCAGGCTGCCGAGAGCCGGCCAGCCACATACGGAGAAGCTTAATCCCTCCGACAAGCCAATGACGATACGCCTTTCCAAGAAGAGTCGTCACCCCGATGTGAGGTCTGGCACTTCTAGCGAACCAGCCACTTCCCGTCCCACATCAAGTACCAAACTAGGGGTCGCTAGTCTGCCAACAACTCTACGCTCTGCTCCACCAGCTGAACCGCTGACGATCAAGCTGCCCAGGTCGTCCTCTCAATCTTTATTTATACATGGGTAGCCGAAGAGAAACCGGAGCTAGCCAAGTATGTGGCTACCCACACTGATGTTTCCTCCGCAGATGATGTAATCTCCTAGAAAAGATACCTTACTTCATCAATAAAGGGCTATCTTTGAACTACCTCGAGCTTAATAAGCTCTGTACGATTATGCTATGGAACACGGTATAGGCACTCGCCTCCACACACAGGTAACGAATGTGTACACCGTAACAAAGCTTACTCCAGCAGAAGATGCTTATCGCATAGTCGATAGATGGGGCCATCCAATCATCTTCGGCCGAAAGGATGATCCGTATCCCTTCACCATAGAAGAAGTCGACCTTGGATCAGATGCCGGGAGATTGCCTCTGTATCTTTATAGCCCCCAATCTAAATATCTCATACAGAAATAGGGGTATGATCTGGAGACAACGCCAGGCATGAACTACGATACTGGATGACGATTACCTTTGAAGCCACCGGTTCTGACAGGCAAACCACGAGACTACTATAGCAAGACTCGATATCAATTAGGGTATGTAACACCTACGACAACCCCTGAAAGTTTAGATGAAGAATGTGACTGGCATTCATATTCGACCGGGTCACCAACTTCTGACTCTGATACCAGTATCGGAGATGTATTCAGACAAGTCCTGTCAGTCAATATGGTATTGGCCGACGCTTATGAAGAAGATGAAGACATCCCCGAAATCCTCGAGCTAGAGCCGTGGGCCCAGCAGTTGGATGTGCAATGGGAAAAACGGTTCGAACTGAGAGAACCTCCTACTGAAGATGAGGTTATACAGGTCGACCTCGGCAGCGAATCTTCTCCAAAACCGATCTTCGTTAGTAAAAGCCTAATAGACGAAGAGCGAAAATCGCTGCTGGAGCTTGTCAAAGAATACATTGATGTGTTCGCCTGGAGCTATGAAGACATGCCAGGGTTAAATCCCGATATTGCTCTTCACAAACTCAACATTCGGTTGGATGCAAAGCCAGTCAAGCAACAACAGCGACGCTTCCGCCCAGGCATCATGGATGCGATCGAAGCCAAAGTCAACAAACTAATAGCCAGCGGCTTCATTCGTAAGAAACAACATCTGGATTGGGTCGCCAACATAGTACCCATCCTCAAGAAGAATGGGAAGATTCGTATCTGTATCGACTTCCGCAATCTGAACGAGGCATATCCCAAAGATGAATTCCCCCTCCCTATTACAGATATCATGATCGACAACACATGCAGCTTTGAACGTATGTCATTTATAGATAGCTTCTCGGGGTACAATCAAATCAAGATATCTTCTGACGACGAAAAGCATACATCATTTCGAATACCGATTGTCATATACTGTTATACAGTCATGCCTTTCGGTTTGAAGACTGCCGGTGCCACATATTAAAGAGCCATGAGTATCATCTTCAGAGACCACTTACGCAAGACGATGGAGTGCTATGTTGATGACATCGTCGTCAAAAGTCGCTATAAGGGAGACCATCTACATGATCTTAGGACGGTATTCGACCTGATGCGAGCGCACAATTTAAAAATGAACCCTACAAAGTCCTTCCTGGGCGTATCCAGCGAGAAGTTATTGGGCTTCATCATCACCGCCCAGGGTATCCATGTAGACCCTGAGAAGATAAAGGCAATCATGGAGGTAGGTCCCCCGAGAAATCTCCGCAAACTCAGAGGCCTTCAAGGGAGGCTAGCTTACATTTGGAGGTTCATTTCTAACCTCTCCGGGCGATGCCGACCATTCATCCACCTCATGAAGAAAGGCGTCTCGTTCGTATGGGACGAAGAATGTCAGCAGGCCTTCGACAGCATCAAAGAATATTTGTCGAACCCTCCAGTCCTGGTGGCCCCGGTTGTTGGAAAACCATTTCTGCTCTACGTGCGAGCAATGGAACATTCCTTCGGCGCCCTGCTAGCACAAAACAACGATGCAGGCCATGAACAAGCCATATATTACTTCAGTCGAATGATGATTGGGCCAGAGCACCGATACACCGCGGTAGAGAAGGAATGCCTTATCCTGGTGTTCGCCATTCAAAAGACGCGGTACTATATCACCGGACAAACGATACATGTGATCTCACGAGTCAACCCTCTCAGGGTCCTCATGACTAAACCAGGGGCACTCAGTTCTCGCCTCTCTACATGGGCAATATTGCTGTCCCCTTATCATATGATCTTCGTCCCACAAAAGGCGGTCAAAGGTCAAGCCCTGGCAGACTTTTTGGCAGCCCACCCAGGCTCGGAGTCCTCCAGAATATATAATAAAATCCCAGATGAGGTTGCCGACTCGCATATAACCTCTCACAATGATATATGGCGAATGTTCTTCGACGGTGCTTCGAGAACTGGAGCTAAGGGCAACATCGTTGTCAGATTTGGGGTGGTGCTAGTCTTCCCTTTCGGATTGGTAATTAACTGCGCTTACTCCCTCATGGAACCCTGCTCTAACAATGTGGCCGAGTACAGCGCTCTGGTCATTGGCCTCCAACTTGCAAAGGAGCTGGGGATAGAATACCTTGAAGCATACGGCGATTCCCAGTTAATCATCAATCAAATCCGGGGCTCATACGAAGTCCGCCACGAAGATATGATCCCCTATCACCAAATAGCGATCAATATCATCTCGTCATTCGAGGGGTTCTTTATCGAGCACATCCCCAGACTCCGAAATATCGAAGCCGATGCCTTGGCAGGTCTTGCCGCTTCCCTAGCAGTGCCAAATCATACTCATCAATCAGTAGATGTGATAGGCCACGAACTGGTCTGTCCCAAGAACAACGTACAATTCGTGGCGAGTTATTCCGCCCAGACGATCGATGATGCCCCCGATTGGAGATAACCATTCATAGACTTCGTCGTCTACGATATCCTGCCCGAGAACCCAAAGGAGGCCACCTCCATCAAACGACGTTCCCTCAGATTCTTCTACGATACAGAGACAAAAATGCTGTATCGTCGATCCTATGATGGAGTATTGCTTCGGTGTATGTTGAACGTAGAAGCCAAAGAAGCCGTGCGAGAAGCTCATGATGGTGTATGCGGGGCCCATCAGCCTGGCCCTAAATTACAGGACCGTCTCCGCCGAATGGGCTACTACTGGCCCGTGATGGTGGCAGATGCGATAGGCTATGCGAGAAAATACAAAGCCTGCCAAGTCCATGCAGACTTCATTCACCAGCCATCCGAATTTCTATATCTAACAGTGGCATCATGGCCCTTCGAAACATGGGGAATGGACATCATCGGTCCAATTACTCCACCTTTCTCCCGTGGATATCGCTTCATACTTACGATCACGGATTACTTCTCCAAATGGACAGAAGCTGTGCCACTTGCAGAAGTTAAAACCTCAAACGTGATCAGCTTCCTCAAGCATCACGTCATCTATCGCTTTGGGCTGCCCCGGAGGATCATCCACGATAATGGTCCGCAGTTTGCAAGCCACGCTTTTTATCGGTTCTTCGACAAACATCGCATCCAGAATATTGCTTCGACACCGTACAACCCGACAGCAAACGGGTTGGCAGAGGCATTCAACAAAACAATCATCAAACTCCTCAAGAAGTTTGTCTCTTCCAACAAACACGACTGGAACGAGAAGCTCGGTGAATGTTTATGGGCGTACCGTACTACAGTCCGAACAACTACCAGGAACACACCATTCTTTCTGGTATACGTGAGTGAGGTAGTTCTCCCATTAGAGACTCAAATACCCTTACTCCGCGTCGCCCTCACTTATCAATTGACGACAGATGATAACTACCGATGCCAACTACAAGAGTTGGAGGCCTTAGATGAAAAGTGCCTCCTAGCTCAGCAAAGGATCGAACTATACTAAGCACGCATCTTTGGAGCCTTTAATAAGAAGGTTAAAATCAGAACATTCCAAGTGGACGATCTTGTTCTGGCAGTCCGGAGGCCGATGGTCATGACTCACAAGACCGCCGGCAAGTTCCAGCCAAAATGGGAAGGTCCATTTATCATAGAGGCCGTATTCTCCAACGGTACTTACCGCCTCGCTAAGCAAAACGGGGATTTGCTCATGTTGCCCATCAATGGCAAGTTCCTGAAGAAATATTATGTCTAAACGACATTCTCCAGATCATTGAGTTATGTGCCCGCTGGTACCGCTGAACTTACCCCATAATTTTTTAGATTTTCGAGTCATGTGCCCGCTGGTACCGCTGAACTCACCCCACAATTTTACAGATTTTCGAGTCATGTGCCCGCTGGTACCGCTGAACTCACCCCATAATTTTCCAGATTTTCGAGTCACGTACCCGCTGGTACCGCTGAACTCACCCCACAATTTTCCAGATTTTTGAGTTACGTACCCGCTGGTACCGCTGAACACACCCCATAATTTTCCAGAGTATCGAGTCACGCACCCGCTGGTGCCGCTGAACTCACAACCACTCATTCCAGATTATCGAGTCACGTACCCGCTGGTGCCGCTGAACTCACAACCACTCATTCTAGATTTTTGAGTCATGTACCCGCTTGTGCCGCTGAACTCACATCCACAACATCCTATATTATCGAGTCATGTACCCGCTGGTGCCACTGAACTCACACTTTCATAATATCGAGTCATGTACCCGCTGGTGCCTCTGAACTCACATTTCGGTCACTCTTTCAGATAACAAGTCATGTATGATCGTACCTCTGAACTTTCTTCTTGGAAGATATCTTCCCTCATGATCTAACACCCGCACTTCCAGTGCACAAAAAGGGTAATCGATCCACAAATTACCAAAACGGCCATGTCCTCATTACCTCTGAGTCGTTTCATTTCTGCCAAAAACAAACCACCCCCTACATAGAACTTCCATGTCCTCATTACCTCTGAGTCGTTCTATGTGCCCTCCTTCATTGAGCCCACTCCTGCCATGTCCTCATTACCTCTGAGTGGGAAGGCTCCATAGAAGAAACCTTCATACTTGCCATGTCCTCATTACCTCTGAGTAAGTATGTCGATTGCCTTTCAACCTATTATCTGTACCCACAATCGGAGTACGACAAGGATAATAGGTCCATAAATGTCCTCTGTTGACCACAAATATCCTCCGTGAATTCACTCCTGCCATGTCCTCATTACCTCTGAGCAGGAAGATTCTACGATAAAACCCTCATGCTTGCCTTGTCCTCATAACCTCTGAGCAAATATGTTGGTTCCATTTCATCCTATTACCCGTATCCTAAGCCAGGGTACGCCAAGGATAATAGGCCCACAAATATCCTCTGCTAAGTTTCTTAGCATAAGCCCACCATCTCATCATGCCCCGGGAGCCCAGCTGCTCTACGGCATCCTTTTTCCCGATACCAAGAGCACCCATGACTACTTTGCCATGGCTGTTCCAGATATCCTAACCAAACTTGTTATCCGTACCTAAAACCAAGGTATGCCATGGGTAACAGGTCCACAAATAAGTCCCCTATGCGGGGAAAACATTACAACAATATCATAAGTACAACAAGCAATGCGAATAAAGGGTAGAATGGAAAGTACTCTTTATTTGAAGGAAGAAAAAAGCATTACATGTTTCGGGACCACGTCCCTCTCAAAAAAAGATTTGCACGCATGGCATAATGACGTGGTAAAGAGCCTATACGGATTCAGATGGCTACACGGCTAGGCCATCCATGCGGCTGAAACTTCCATGCGGCCAAGACATGTATGTGGCTAGGACTTCATATGCAGCTAGAAGAGCTTCCACACGGCCATGCTTCTTATTCAAAGTATTTCAATTTTGCAAATTGAAAACTTTAAAGGGGGTCTTGAAGAAGCATGGAAAATAATAAAGAAAGAGCCATGCGGCCAGAAAACCCCATGCGGTTCAGAAAATCCATACGGCTCAGAAAATCCATGCGGCTCAACAAGTCTATGCGGCTCTGTGATCTCCATGCGACTCAGAAGAGAAAATACGTGGCTTGCCAACTATTCTCTCCTCAGCACTGTACTGCATTAATTGCTTGTACGGCTGACCACTCTGACGAAGCGATAGGCCTGACATAAAGAGGCAATTATGACTCTGTCATAATGACAGAATCCTAGGAAATCAAAGAAAATCTCTGGCACATTCCCCCGAGATCCAGAAAACACCACGCTGCCTAGACACGTGGGCGATCATATATGGCTCGAGCAAGCATTTCCCATGCGGCTCAGGCTGAAGTTGCCCTATGCGGTCCAGATCGAAACAGCCCTATGCGGCTCAAGCAGACGCAGCCCTATGCGGCTTACAAAGATCATCTCCATGCGGCTCACTACCCATTGTATGGTCCAGATAATCATACGGTTCGAAGACTCGAAGGCCACTCCCCCAAGCTGTCCTGACACGTGGCCAGGCTTATACGGCTCAAACTTTATGCGGCCCAATCCTTATGCGGCTCAGTGACTCCCAGGACACGTGTCATAAATCCAGTCAATTTCCCAGATTTACTGCAATTAAAGATTGGGTCAAATCCCAATAATCTGGGATACGTGGCAGGAGAATTAATTAAACTTATTCATTCAGATTTGCAGACATCAGCAAATCATCACCAGGAAGATTTATTCCAATTAGCATTAATTACTTAGAGGATTTGGCACAATCCATATCAATAGCCCAGATCTATTACATTCAAAATTAATGGCCCAGATTGATCAATCAACAGGCCGCCGCCACCCTAAGGGGCAATCATTGTAAACCCTAATGATGTCCCCCCATTCTTATAAATAGCAGGGTGCCATTCTCTTGCAAGATATACACACACACATACATACAAAGAGGATGACCTCTTTTTGAGATCAGAGAGAGAGCACCAGAATACTTGGAGAGAAAGGGCAGAGAGAGAGCAAAGAGAGTATTTCTTTAACGCCGAGCAATCTTCTGGAGCCAAGACTGCATACCGATCGTCCAAGGAGTAAGGCAGAGCGGCCGTCGCTTTCCCGAGCCTCTATCGCCACCCCCAGAATCTAAAATAAACAATTGTACTTAGACAGCTGTACCTAGGCTTTCGTCCCTAGGCTTTCTTTGTACAAGCGAGTTTGTAACGTGAAGTGAAAGTCCAGTCCTTCGATAATTGTTCTGCTCTTTTATATTTCATGGCAAACAATAGGTACATTGGATGGAAAGAACATTTTCTTATCGTATGTGCTTCTATTGCTCTTTCCTTGTAACCCGGAAGCTCCGCTGGAGATACGGGTATGAGCCTCTCAGGTTGGCCACTGTCGTTTTTGAATGTCATGCTCTCGGTCACTGGTGCCCAAGTGGGGACTATACCAGATCCCATTTACAGCCAGGGCTCATGCGACGAAAGATTTGTTCTTAACTGTATGTTCACATTAGAATGGTTATATTACCTTTTTGTGTCTTGTCACTTTCTTTGATTGTGGCATATTTATATTCAGTATTATATGGCATGTTGATGTATCTTATTACGCCCTCTGAGGACCTGGTTATCTCGCCAGGTGTGCGCTCTTATGATTTCTGCAGGTGCTCTAGCTAAGGCCATGACTTGCGCTCTGTTCATTGAGATGTTGCTTTTGGATCGTCATCTCCTTGCTCTACTAAATTCCTTTCCTTGTATATTTTGTTCTTATTAAAATTACTTTGTAGTGGACTTTGTCTCCGCCCAATGATTGTATACTTGACAAAATTCAAAGTTGCTTTTATATCATTATTTATCTTGTGGATGAGATTTAGTACCTTGGTTACTGTATTTTACAGCTTATGTATATATACGAGGGTCCATATACTTCGTATGTATACAGCTGGCATGATTACGTTTTAGTCCTACGTATTTTGGGACTGGGGCGTTACATATTTTTGTGGTGGCCCATGTAGGTCCAGTTTGCCGTTTCGGTTACATAAAATGTACCGAATAGGCCTGCAATATAGGATTAGAGTTTAGAATCTCATCCACCTACTTGACTTTCTTACTTGACTTCAAATTCCGAACTCTCGTTCGACCTCCTTGAATTACATCTTGCTTGACTCCTTCTACCAAAAATTCTTAGTTTCGTATTTAGTAAGATGACTACACTAGTATATGCCCATAGGTTAAACACATGGCTAGATGGATTGCATTGACAATTAGTATGCATTGGGGCTTTATTTGAGTTATAAAGGCCTTTAATTTCCTAGAAATATGATTCTTAAGGATTAGTTAAATCCAAGTTGGGTAGTAGCATATTACCACTTTCAAATGATAGTTGGAATTTTATTTTGCTATTACATGGTGGTGTACACAAGAGAATAGCTAGATCGAGAAAACCAAATTTATGATTTATGATTCTTGGAAATTGCGAAATAGTTTATGAATTATTAAGATATGAAGCCGATTTGGAAAATATCTTTAAATTGTGACACATAATTTACGATTAAGTTCAAGTTTGGATTGAATATGTTAAGGTTTATCTTGAATTTATTAAACTGCTTTAAATTATAAATTATGATTTTGTAACGACTAGAGAATATGAAGGGTTTATGATTTACGATTTATTAGAGAGCTTGAGATTTTAAATTGATTCTATGATTTATGAATTATAAGTAATTAATTTTGAGCTTGAAGTGATAATGGTAAAAATTTTGTTTGAAATATTTTTGGAAGATGTGAAATCGACTTGAAGGAAAATTTAATATTTAAAATTTGCTCATATGATCTATGATATATAAAGTTATTTAGATTTCGAGTTTAAAACCTTGATTATGTATATTTAAATTTTGGAAAAAAAAAGAATTACTAATGAAGAGTAGTTGTGACTTATTGGAAGCTAGATATACACATTTGAAGGATATAGAATTAAATTCGGGAGTTATTTAAATGTTTCATTTTGTAGTATGAATTTCGACGGATAAACTTATTAAATGTTGAGTTTAAGATTTGGAAAAAAAAGGGTTATTATTCGATTTGTAATACACAAGAGTTGTTTCGAGATTTATTAGAGATTTAAATTATGATTAAAGTTGACAGTCTAAGATAATTGAAATTTTGGCAAAGTATCTTGGAAATTTTATTGAGAAAATTTTGAGAAACTTGTAATCTTAGATTAAATCATATATTGGTAGAGGACTAAGAAGCAAGTAAGGTCACCCTAGTGAGATAGAAGTATTCCACATTAGATTGCCATGCCACCTATGACTATGATATTACATATACACAAGTATAGTTAGTCATCGACCAAACCGATGAACATATCTTTGACTTACGCAACCTTCCCTCAAATCTAGATCATTATCCAAGACCATCTAATTGTTTGAAACTAGAAATGATTAGAACCATCCCCTTGACCATACCCTTATCTATGAGCTTTTTCTAGAAATTGTCTCTTTAGCTTATTTAGCCTTGACCTACGAGATTCCTAATTATCTTTATTTGTGCTTTAACCTTCATTTTGTGCATTAATTAGTACGTTATGAAAACCCACTTTCTATTTTGATCATTCGGTGCTCCCTATCGTGACTTTGATATTTGGAGCACAACACTAGACTTTTCCTTCCAACAAATTTCACATGCAAGACCTAGACGAGCTCACCTTCATGTAGGTATGTCATGTCCCACTAAAACACGTCCCCTTGTACTCTATTTTTATGGTACGACTTTCGGGCCATAAAGACTCAACTATAACCTATATCGTGGTACCGATATACTTTTGACTATATATTTGGACTCAATTACGACTCAAATCTTCGGCCCGATTGCTATCTACTAAATTCGTTAAATGCTTAACCTTGTGTTTCTATCTTAACCGCTTAACCCTTGTCATTTTATTTTCTTGTGTTTCTATCTTGACCGCTTAACCCGTGGTACCGATATACTTTTGACTATATATTTGGACTCAATCACGACTCAAATTTTTCGCTCGTTGCAACCCTTACCCATCTTCTTTCCCATTTAAATTGCTTTACTATTATTTTACTATGAATCCTCCATAGTTTATGTAACCTTGTTCCTTGTATGATTCCATTACGCGAAATAAAATTTGATCATGACAATCTTGAGTTAGTAGAAGCTAGATTGGAGAACCTCACAGCATGGATAAATAATGAAGTTGGTACAGATAGAGCATAAATAGAAATGTGCGATAAATTCGAATCAATGAAGTAAGGGAGGATATATTATGATGAAACACTCGAGGATAAATAGACTTCGCGAATTTCAAATTTTGTTTTAAGGTAACTATATAATCGAGTGGAAATTCTTCTAAAGTGTTGATGGTTTAAGAACCAAATATATATATATAAAATTTATGGAAGCAAATTTTTAATAAAATTGTTGACATTGCCTTCGATGACGTATAATGTTATGACGATATTTTCAAGGATAACAAATTGTTGAAGAAAGAAACTTTACATTTTTTTTAAAGTTCTAAGATGATTATGAATACGAAGTTAAGATGAGTTACATTTCTACCATTAAGAAGATGAGATTGTTAAATTCAAAATTTCGGGAGAGAGACTAATAAGTATTTTAGAAATTTTTAATTTTGATGATAGAAGATTGAGTTATGAAGGTATACTGTTAGTTTTTGAGATTTATCATTGAAGACGGATTTTTGATACCTATGGATGCATCGTGCATTGACCAATAATACAATTTGTAGTAAGAAGATTTTAACTGTTACTTGGACCAAATTGGTTGAAGGTTGAAATTTTGTAGAGGAAAAATATGGCTTGGAAAAAATATGCATAAGTAAGCTAGTATAATGGAGATTATGGAATTCAGAAATTGAGATTTTTTAAAATTTTATGACAAGATAGAGGAAAAATTAGAGTACATTTAGAATCATATTGGTTTTGTTTAAGGGGACGTGGAACGGAATTTTTTTTTGGAAAGAACGATTTATGATAAGAGAGATTTCATGAATATTTACGATATCAAGGATTAAGGAAATTATTACCTACTTATGAGGTTGCTTTTTTGGTTAATGTTAAGGTTGATCGAACTTAGTCATTGATTGATTGTCATGATCGAAATCTAAAACCATCAAAAAATTTAGTCGATCAAATGGCATATTGCCATTGAAATGTCGTTTCATTCTCGTCAAACAATTGATTGCCTTTTTGTTCAATATGAATCAAATCCTTATCGATTATACTGCTTCTATCTCCTTCACCCTACCTACTCCAATTTTTTCCTAAATTTCGAGGACGAAATTCTTTTAAGTTGGGTAGGATGTAAAACCCCTAAATTTCTACTATATTTTTTTTGGTACTATTTTAAATTTTTGTACGCCGCGTAGTCGTATTGTACAGTGCGCACAAATTTTGTTTATTCGTGATTGCTCGACGAGTATGAATATGTGCGAGCGTACATATTTTTGGAAAACATTTATTTTAATATATAATAATTATTTGTATTTATATATTTTAAAATTGTGAAAAGTATTGTATCGGGATGGCCAAATCTTATTATTATTTTTATTTTTATTTTAAAAGGCTATCATATTTAATAGTAGCAATTTAGAAAACTATTTTATGCAAATATTCTTAACGTGAGGTACATGGATTTTTATTCATATATATAATTTCATTTTCGAAATTATTTTATTAATATTTTATTATTCAAAAAGTTATTTTAAAACATTATTATTTTCGAAATTATTATTATTGGTATTTTTTGAAAATATATTTGAAATCTATTGTGGCTATTTTAAATCTCGATTTGATTTTATGGATTTATTCTAAATAGTTAAAAGATAGAATTTATACTAAAATTGAGTTAGATTATCTAGTTTTAAATTAGAGTTTAATTTGAGTTTGGATTTGATTATTGATTTAAATTGGGTTTTAAATTAATCATAATGTTTATCTAACTGGGTATTCCCACCTCCTATAAAAGGAAAGGTACTCCTCCAGAAAATTCCACCATCAATAGATGTGCATTGTGTCTGTGCCTCCCATCCACTATATTTTTTCCCTTATACATACAAATTTTTTCGTTCCGTCCGACAATCCCGGACGTCCATCCATGTTGTGTCGAACATACCCCGACACGATAAAATCCCCTAAACCTAATTCCGTCCCCGGTGTCCTTCAACCCAGCAACTCCCATCCAACTCCTACGACCACCACCCTCGTCCCGTCGCCCCGTCGCCATTGTCGCCACCACTGCCTTCTCCAACTCCCGTCGTCGCCACCCCCGTCACCATCATCATCGCCACGCTCACCCTCTCCTCCTCTCACCAGACCCGTCTCCCGACAAGCCTCAGCCGCACCTCCGCGACGGGTTCCTCCGACCGTCGACCACATCACAAAAACCACTACAGTAGAGAAAGGAGAGAAGGGTGGGAAACCCTAACCTGACGACCTCTCCACGCCTCCGCCCCCACCGAGTCGCCGCCCTCTCTTTCCAGCACCCTATCCGCCAATCCACCACCGGCGCCATCCAGATCTGGTGGGTCCACGTCCACAAACCCACCGTGCTACCGCCGGCCACTGATCCACCGACTCCGCCGTGCGCCGCTCCAGCACCAGAACAAGCCCCCGGCGTCGCCCCATCGAACCCCAGCGCCGACGCCTCTCCTTTCTCCCTTCAGCGCCTCCACCGCCGCGTCCCTCCGTACACGCTGGCCACCACTGCGGATCGACCACTCGATTCCCTTCGAGTCGCCGAGCCACCGGAGGTCTCCGCCAGTCTCCGCCAAGACCGTCGCGGCCTCCTCCACCGACGGTGCCGGAACTCTCCGCCATCGTCGTCATCTTCTCCACAGTCCCGGCCACCTCTCTCGCGCAACCGCGCTGCGCCGCCGGCCACCGGCGCCGAAACCATCGGAATCGACCGCCTGCAGGTGAGATCCCCGACCTTTTTTTTTCCCTTTCCCAATCTCTCTCTCTCCTTCTCTCACTGTATAGGGAAAGGAATAGATTTTTATAAGTTATTATCATTATTATTATTATTATTATTATTATTATTAGTTTTATAATTATTATCATACGGTTTATCATCTATTAAATATTATTATTATTATTAAATGAGTAGCTATTAAAGAGAATATTAGTAAAAGCTTTATTATTATTAATATTATTGTTGTTGTTATTATTATTATTATTACTGATATTTTCATCATCCTTAATTTTTGTTTTTGTTTGTTAATTAAAAGTGTATAGATTGTACTAGTGGCAGTATGTATTTAGAAAAACATATTTTTGAATTATGTAATATTATTATTAATTAGTATATATACATTGAATTATCTCTAAGATTATATTAATATGTTTAAAATATAGTTTTATAAAAATAGTATATTGATAGTAATTTAAAATACTTTCCTAAAATATTATAGTAGTATTCTACCCATTTAAAATTTGTTTGAACTAAAACAATTTTGGGAATATTTATCTATAGATATTTTTTTAGCTTTTCTACCTAACGAATAAAATCTATTTTTACAAACTTAAGGTTTAAAAACATATATTTCTCAAGTATTATAAAATTTTTGCCAATGTATTTATGTCGTAGATTCCTTTCAATTGTCTTAGCTGATCATGACTAATCGTATCCCTACTTCCTTCCCGATTTCGGACCCCTACACCTCGACCGTGGCAATTGGACTACTGAGACATGGCATAGAATACTGCACCATACCAGGCGACACTCCAGGTAAGTTACCTTGCCATTATACTGTTTATTTTAGTTGCATTTTATTTACATATCAATGTTCATTTATTTCTAGTTCTTGATTACTGTCTGCTCAGTGATATTAGTTGTACCTTGTTATTTACCTTTGATTGCATATGGACTTAGAGTTAAGGGACTACCACTAGCCTAGTGCATTGCATAAACTTTCACACTATTGTGCCACGAGATGTGTGAGTTATGAGTAGCATATAGTCTACGGACTTGCGTGTTGGCTGATCACTGATGCGTGCAGGACGTACGTTAGGTCTAACTGTCAATAGTTGTATGTTAGAAGACTTGACGGTTAGTAGTGTTACATGGTCGTGGATACGACATGATAGGTACATTGGGTGGGGAGAACATTTCCTTATCGTATGGACTTCTATTGCACTTCCCTTGTAACCCGGAAGCTCCGCTGGAGATACGGGTATGAGCCTCTCAGGTTGGCCACTGCCGTTTTTGAACGTCATGCTCTCGGTCACTGGTGCCCAAGTGGGGACTATACCATATCCCATTTACAGTCAGGGCTCATGCGACGAAAGGTTTGTTCTTAACTGCTTGTTCACTTTAGAATGGTTAGATTACCTTATTGTGTCTTGTCACTTTCTTTGATTGTGGCATATTTATATTCAGTATTATATGGCATGTTGATGTATCCTGTTACGTCCCTCTGAGGACCTGGTTATCTCGCCAGGTGTGTGATCTTATAATTTTTGCAGGTGCTCTAGCTAAGGCCATGACTTGTGCTATGTTCATCGAGATGTTGCTTTTGGATCGTCATCTCCTTGCTCTACTAAATTCCTTTCCTTGTATATTTCGTTCTTATTAAAATTAGTTGGTAGTGGACTTTGTCTCCGTCCAACGATTGTATACATGACAAAATTCAAAGTTGCTTTATATCATTATTTATCATGTGGATGAGATTTAGTACCTTGGTTACTGCATTTTACAGCTTATGTATATATACGAGGGTCCATATACTTCGTATGTATACAGCTGGCATGATTACGTTTTAGTCCTACGTATTTTGGGATTGGGGCGTTACAAGAATACCAAGAAGATTTATCTCATGTCTCCTTCCCGTAATATGATTTTCCTGTTACCAGGAGAGCTCTGCTAGAGTCCCAGGATGAAAAGACTCAAATATGTCTAATGAATGGTGAACCCTTCTTAAGTATGGATCAGGTTCCTCATAAGAAACCAGCCTTCTTGTTTGGAGAAGCCATTAAAAAAGCCTCACAGCGTAAGTCGAAATGAGACAGACGAGTTTATCAGAGGGAAGATAGATTAGTATATCTCACAAACATGACGAGATATTTATCTCTATCCCGATACGCCCATGCTAGCCACCCTCATAAAATGTTATGAGATCTATCTCTATTCCAACAGGCTAGGGTTGGAAAGATATGCCACAAATTAGGGCCCCATAAGAGAGACATATTCTTCAGTTCATCAGAGAAATATAACACGCATTTGAGAGGCTTGAAACCAATTTGTGTGCCGACCGAGAATTCGTCTTTGATGATTCATACCCTTCTTTGCGAACACCTTTGCTGTGGAAGGAGGAGCATATCCTGTTCCGAATATACGGCTGACGGGTTTGATGAATCCGGACATCAAATGCAGGAACCGACTTTCAGTCTGGGCTTTGAACAACTTTAGATACAAGCTGCTTGAATTGGAACTTTATGAACCCGTCTTGACCACTTCTTGTGGCATCCATACTGTAACCCCCATTTTCGATTTTTTTCCAAATTTTTTATTTATTTTAATTATAAATATTGTGCTAGAAAAATATTTTTTATTTAAATTTTACGAAGGAAATCGTATATGATTTCGAATAACAAAAAGCTTTACCAATTATATTTTCAAATTTGGTTTTCGGGTTTATAAAAAAATAAAAAATATTTTTATATTACTTTAGTGATTAATTATTAATTGGAATGGTCAGAATTATATTCCATTAATTTTAGTTTATTAATTGTTGTATTAATAAAATCTATTGATATATATTTTTGTATTTATGAAAACGTAAGTTTTAATTATTTGATAGTATTAAATATTATTTAAATTCTTATTCATCCATTATTGATTTGGATTTTCAATCTATCATTAAATAGCATTTGTTTTAAATTACGAAAGAGTTTGATAAATTTTGGATTCTCAATCCTTTCCTATCTAGGTAATCCCCTTACCCTATATAAGGGTAGACTTCCCTTGTTTTCTCTATATTTTTCTACCATCAAAAACTCTCCAAACATCTCATCATGTTGTGTACCGTGTCCGTGTCCATCACCACCCCTTCCACTATTCTTTTTACATTTACAAATTCTTTTCCATGCCCAATAACCTCGGACACGTCACCCAAATTTGGTATCGCGTAAGACACGACGTCCAAATCCCTAATCCCCAAATCTCTAACCCTAACCCTAAACTAATTTTTGGCCGACAATCCGTCGATACCCGGTCGACCCCTCACTCTGTCACCTACCCCATCTCCTTCCTCTGGACGGTCTGTCACCGCCGAACCTTGCCCGAACCCTAGTCGACCAAACAACAACCACACAGCCACCGCCCCACGATCGGTCGTCACCATCATGGCCACCCATCGACTCTACCCATGCCGCCATCGTTCTTCTCTCATCCGTCGTGACTCTCCTATTCGAATAGCCAACACAGCCCGGCCTTGCCCGACGACCCAATCCTATCACCAAAATGCCACAGTCGCTACTTGACCCCTGTCTTGTCACCAATCACATCGGCCACCCACCGCCAAATGCCCTAAACTCCCTATGCCATCACTACAATCGCTGCTATGACCTCGGTTACCCTGACTCACCATCTCGTCGTCCTTGACCATCCGCCTAAGCCCCCAATCGGCTGCCCCCGAGATGCGTGCCCCTCCTTAAATCTGTGCTCCTCGTCGAGGTGCTGTTGTCGAAAATGAGTTAGCCACCGTGCCTCGACTAGGCTGGCTACACCGCCATGTCTTCACTGAGACCCCAGATCTGTCCCTTTTTGGTCCTGCTTCCGTCGCGACCACCGCATGACCTTGCCGTCGATTTCTCGTGCTCTCCTCAGCCTCTTTCTTTCTCTTCCGGCCCTTAGCTCCCTCTCTCTTTGTCTTTCTACCTCTCGTTCCCTCTCTATCAGCTCATTCTCTTCCTGCAGAAGGAAGCAGTAGAGAAATTGTTTGGTTTATTAATAATTTATGTTATAGATGTGTTAAGAATATGTTGGGAATAATATTCTTTCCTTAAAAATCTTAAGGGTTAAAGTTTATTATATTTTTATTATTACTACTAATTAAGTGTGTGTAGGAAAATAGTAGTTGAGTTGTTATTTTGTTATTAATATTTTATTTAAATATCAAGTAAATAGCTACATGTATATATGTATTATTACAAGTATTAATGTTGCTATTATTTCTATTATTATTATTATTATTAAAATTATTATTTACTTTGGAAACAATTTATTAGTATTTTCTAAATTATGTTATAACAAAATTTTGTATTGTGCTAATACTTATTTTCCAAATTGGGTTTGTGAGCCCTAAAATATTGTTATATTGTCTTCTATTAGTATATGGATTTTTAGTTTAAAAATTATATTTGATAAAGATTAGTTTTTATCATAAATTATTTTCCTATATTTTTCAAGTAACTATTTGCATTTTTTTGAATACAAAAAAATATAGTCTTATCTATAATTGATTTTCAAATTTAGTTTCCAAATAAAAAATATTTTATAAAAATAGTTATAGCTATTTTATTATACCTAATTCTTCGAATATTTATTCTTGTCCATGACTAAATCAAATCCTTCCTAACTTCTTGCAAATCTCGAACCTCCCTATACCATCCTTAGCTAACTTGACTGTTCCAGACGAAATGGCACTGTCCGTCCTATCAATTGAAATCATCCTACGTAGTTTTGACACCTGAACCTATTCTGTTCCAACCCGATCATATTGTGCCTCAACTGCAATTTAACTTAAAGCAAATTTCGATATAGCATTATATTACCTTTATTTTGTACTGCATGTATCTTTTGTTGTCTTTTTACTGTTACATCTTCATATTTATTGTTGTCACTGTTCTATATTCATTATGATTATTGCTTGTACACGAGAGTTAGAGTCGCTAGAGTATATATACATGTTCATGTGTAATTTCTAGTTTATCGTGATTCTCGTTTATCGTGTTGTTAATATTAATCGTGTTGGACATGTACTTGTGAGACAGTCGGATGGAAAAATACAATTAGTAGACATGTTGTATCCAGTGTAGCCCAGAGTTTATTCGGTCAGGAGACCGTCTAACAGTATTTGTTCAGTCAAGTGTTGATTGTCCGATTCCTAACCCAACCACATGTTGAACGTTGGTATTCTAAAACACACATTACACGTGATCTTTTGTTGCTATATTGTTCATTTATTTTCTTTCCATCAAGTCGACTGTCATGTTGTGTTTATGTTATAGCTATAGTCTTTCGTGTCATGCATTCATTTTCTTTATTATTGTTTCCTTCATATATGTATATTATATTGTGTAGTGTGGTGTTATGGTGAACTTGTTCCAATCCTGACTGGATATTTTTTCAGTTGACAGACAGATTCATGATGACTTGCTCTCTTGCTTTGGGTTCTTTCGGGTGGAGCTGGACATATCTTGGAGGCCAAAAACCTAGAGACTAGTTAGATAGTTTAGATTTGTTATATTAGATTTTGTGACACAGTATATTTGGTTAAATAAAGATCTTGTAAATTTTGTAATTGATTTAGAAATATGAATGAACAATAAAATAATTATTTTATGGGCACTTGTGCTGCGGACTAGACAGCGTACTACTGTCGACACTATGGCGTAGGCTGGACTTGGACACGCACTCGCATCCAGAAAAGTGGGTGCGGGTCTTGACACGTACCAATTCCAATATATTTTTAGCCTTGGTGTAGAGGTATAACAATAGGACAGGTACCTTTGTGACTCCTCGTAGAGAGATAGACTTTGCCCTTCATGAGATGCAATATATTTCGTATCTACCAATGGGTGACAATACCTATGAAGAATATGTGCCAACTGAAGAAGAATTAGAGACCCTGGCCAAAGTGAACCCATAAATATTGGCAGTCTTTGAAGAGTTATTATGTCATTTCATGATTTGTACTCTTTTTTATAAGAGCAAGGCGATTAGGATGTGCTCTCTGTCCAAGTGGTTACTGTATCTATTCTTGGGCCATATCTCGGAGAGTAAGGTGCAAGAACACTTAGACTGCGAGCCCCGCTTCTTTGAACCACTTAGCAGTAGTACGTATCGAGAGACTGACAGAAGAGTCAAGGCATGTTGACCATGAGCTGACAGAAGATTGGCGTGATTTTGCAACTGGTACTCCTATCGAGACTTATATAAGATAGGATAGTATATCCATGTCTCGAGAAGCTACTTTGGCCGGTTTTCTCTCTCTTTAGCTGCGAAGGTTCGTGGTTCCCGGAGCTAGTACCATCGACCGAATCCATCAAGACGTACTATTCGCCGTTGTGCATTTATTATTTGGGTACAAGATGGATATTCTTTCTGTGATGATTTTTCGGTTAATTGCAGGCCTTCGTTTATTTACAAACACCATGATGGAGAAGCCCGACACTTGAGACGAGTTTCCTCGTACTGAGATGCAATATACTTATTTATTTGGCTGGTTACTACTATATCATCCCCCTTTGATGATCCAGCTCTGGGTGCTACATGAGGAGATTTTATCAGCCGTTATGTCACGTCTCAATGGAAAGTGAATTCCCTTTTTGATTGTAGAAAGGTATTGAACATGGGCTCTGAGTGGAGGTTTTTCAGCATTACCCCTCCTTCCGGCTATGAGAATTTTTTACCTCTCCTCATGGACTTAGAGCCTATAGATACTCGTCCACCTCCAGTAGCTTTCATGTGGTTGAAAATGATCAGACCTTCTCACCTAATATATCGGTTCGAGGGTGAGTGTTTTCTGGAACCATATCTGCCTAGCCGATTTGCTCGCCAATTCGGCTACGACCAGATGCGTGTTGGAAATGCAACCAACTGTCTGAGAGCTTCTAGATATTTGATCGACGGTGCTAGCGGATAGAGGTATTATAATACGAGGGGCACTAAAGCTATGTTTGTGGACACACACAAAAATAAGAAGAAATACTGTCTTTTTTTATTGGCACAGGGCACCACAAATCGAGTATGTCTGAGAGATCTTGTGCTGAGGATCCCCAAGTAAAAAAATAATTCTGGGGAATGGGACGATGGAGATCGAGCGGCAGTTGCACCTTTACTTTGTTGACACTCCGATTACAAAAGTGGGTAAAAACCTAAGAAACTTGCTAACTCTCAGCTCACTGGCAAGAAGTGTAGCAATTTGGCTCTTGAAAATGCTCTCAGTTCTGTGTTTTGAAGAGGGATGAGACCCCTTTTTATAGTTGTTCTTGAGCTGGAATGATGTTATGCGCCCACATGAGGAAATACACTGGTTTTCATGTGTGCGCATGGTCCTGCTTTGGGCGCATAGGATATAGGCGCATACAGGCTGCGTGGTTGTGGGTTGATCGTGGTGCTGACGTGGCCGCATACTTCGGTGCACGACTGCTCGTGGAGACTGATGTGGCCGTATGCTTCGGGACACATTTTGATTGTGGCTTTGACCGAGTCAGGGGCTGTTCTAGCTTGGGCGCATAGCCTAGAACAGGGCTATGCGCCCCCTTCATGTCTTGGACACATGGGCATATGATCTCACTGGAAGCTTGGGCACATATGACCCCACTGGAAGCTTTAGGCGCATAAGGCTCATTGGTGACTTCGGCGCATATGTCCAGTTTGATGAAATTTTTGTACTTCTATAAGACACCCTTCAAAGTTTTCGATACTTGAACGAGTTCGAAATACTTTAAAAGAAGCATGGACCGTCCTCTCGTGTTGTAGTGGGCGCATAGCATGGCTCTCTTTTTGGGCGCATAGAGTTTGGCCAGCCTGTCAGAGAGATGGCTGTTGAGATCTTCCTCAAAAATTTGAACTGACAGATTCATCGGGATAGAATTTGAAGAAGTCCATCCTTCCTACGTTGTCCATGTCAGCAAGTGGCAGTCGCATAGTGTGCAAGAGGGTGGGTCTTAACGTGGGTGCATAAGCCATGGTGGGCGCTTAGAACGCAATGGGCGCATAGGAAATGGCCCATTCCTATAAATAGGCTTTGAAAGAGAGAGAAAGTTCATTATTCTCATTTCTCTTAGAACTTTCAAAAGACTCTTCATCTCCATTCTTTACGAACCATGTCTCCCAAGGTCGCCAAGAGATCTGCGGAGGGCAAGGGGGTTGCACCGAGTGGCTCTCCTCCTACGGCAGTGTCCTCAGCAGTCCAGGACCCGATTCTGGGTGAGGCCATGCCACAAAAACAAAGTCTAGAGCGTTAATTTGCGACGCTCAGACTTTTCTTCTCTCTGGGCGCATGCACCTAAGGCAACATGCTTCTGTGAGCATTCTTATGCGCCCACAGAAGTCATGCGCCAACACTGTGGTGTGCTATGCGCCCACATATTGCCATATTATGTGCCCACATGCTGCTGCATGTTATGTACCCATATACTGCTGTACGTTATCACATGTTTATTTTGGGCGCATAGCCCTTTGGGCGCATAAGATTCCTTCAGCACTTAGTTTTTCTGTGGATTCTGAGTCTGACTTTCTCTTTTGTCCTTGCAGTAAACATGTTTGTCCCAAAACATGAAGGAATCCCTTTCGGCTCTGCTTATCAAGTCCTCGGTACCAGTCTCATAACAAATATGATCAACAAGGTTCAAGCCACGATCAGTCAAAACCAGCCTATGGAACGGACACTCGCCATATTTGAACATGATAAGACCTTCTTGAAGCAGATGATTAACGATAAAAAGTTCTTGATTGGAGGGGCACGTCGTTTCAAGAAGCCGTACTACCTGTTCAGTGACAGTGTGGGGTTCAAAGATGGCGAGACAATATGCTTGAAAAACCCAATGGTGATCCGTCCGAACAATCGGAGGTTATGGCTACCGTCGATGGAGCGTCAGTATCCTTTGTCCGCTTTTACTGTCTTAGCCGTGCGACGACAGATGAAGTGGGAGCTAACTCCTGAGCTCCCCGAGGTCATCTCCGGAAGAATACAGTTCGACTCAGGCGATCGAAAGAAGGACACTTTCAAGTGTGTCCGGGGTTCCGTATCTTACTCTATGAGGGGACTGCAACCTGGTACCGTAATGAACGACATTCCGACTAACCTCCATCCTTATGCCGCTGACACGCTTTGTAATTTGATGATAACGGGGGACGTGTCGTATCCCGCAAGGAAGATGCGGATGGAAGGCTGGAGGTATCCATCTTCATTCTGGAGCAACCTCACTGGCTGGGTGCTTTCCACGTATGAAGCCACCCTGAAGACTGCTGGCCTTTATTATGCTATTAGGGCCACTCAATATGGTGTAAGGTTCAACTGGCCAATGTTTGTCTCTTTTGTGGAGTTATATAACCTTCACACCTGTACCTTCTTTACTCCGGGTGGAAAAATGAGATTGGCTCTCCATGAGATATAGGAAGTGTCGAAGCTTCCCTGGGGCACGGAGCCGTATAAAGAGTATGTGCCTTGTGATGAAGAGCTCCGAGATCTGGAGAATGAAACTCCGAGATGATTGATGTATACAAAGAGTTACTCTGCCACCTCCTTATCTGTCATAAGATTAATAAGAAAGGAAGGACCGAGGGGGCCAATCCCCACACGAGAGCTTGGATGGGCTACGTCTTCGTTCAAGGAGAAGGGAAAGATCCGTGCTCCTTTTCGATTTTAAAACCTATGACCAAGTCCGATATAGAAGTCCGGATGACAGATTATGATATGACGGATACTGTGGACAGTGATGATCCTGAGCCCCCGATTGGCCACTACTTCCGTCAAATCGAATATCCGTTGTCGGAGAAAGCTGTGCTAGCAGCTTTCTTAATGATCTGGCTTCGTGACTACATAGTCCCTGGAGGTTCAGCGTCCATTGAGAGAATAAGTCGGGGTATGATACTTCCGACTGTAAAGCTGGCATTCGAATACCGTCTTACATTGCTTTCCGCGATGGTCTGTGCCATTAGACGGGGTCTACAAGATTTTGTTAGGAATGCGATGACTTTTGACAGCAGGGCCAACTTCACCCGGACCGAACTTCTGTGTCATTTCCTGATAGGTGGCTGCTACTGTATTGTCCTACCCTGATGAATGCTGGGCCGGTGGCGGACTCTTTGGCTGGTAGCACATTTTTTCGTAGATTTTGTGATACGGATTGGACCGTCACTTGTGTACCTGCTTGCAGAAAGGCTTTAAGCTTCTTACAGAACTATGAGTTCTTCAGAGTATCCCCTCCGTCTGGCAGTAGTAATATGGGAGATATCTTAGTGGATGGGGGAGTTCATGCCACTAGTTTGACTGCTGGGACATTTCACTGGCTTCAGTCTATTAGACCATCGTATCTGGTGCTCCGAAACAGGAATCATGCCTATCTGGAGCCATATCTGTCGAGCCATTTCGTACGTTAGTTTGGCTACATCCAGCTCCTTTTGGGAAATGCTAGCCCACATTTGGAGTCGATAGGCAGCTTGATTGACGGGACGCGTGCTTGGATGTATTACAATGCCGGGTACACGGGGACAATCTTTACTCTGTCCTTGGATAAGCTTGAGAGCCATTTGTGCTATGCTGCCGCTAAAGTTTATGTTAAGATCAATACTTTTCATCTCCGGTATGATCGTGAACATAGCTTGATATTGGGGACTCGGTTTGGCTCCCTTCCTGCAAAAAAGGCGCCGAAGGGCCGTAAGAAGGAGAGTGTTATTCCCGCCGTGAAGCCAGCCGCTGTACTACGGCCGAAAGCTATCCTTAGGGAGCCAATAGTGTCTGTAAAGGAGGACACAAAAGATGATGATTCTTCTTCTCAATCCTCCTCAAAAGAGGAAAGCTTCAACTTAATTGGCCCAGGAGCCATCTTTAAAGCGGAAGAAGAAAACTGTCGCCCTGAGGAGAGCCAAGGAAGTGGGTGCTGGTTCACCTCCTTTGAGGAGGTCTTTCCGGCAAACTGAAAGAGGTGGAACGGCATCGCCGGCCGTTACTATTCGGGAGGTAGATCCCTTCCTAGACTCCATAGCCATTCTGGTCAAGCCCTTAGAAGCTTTCTTACCTTTGCATTTGTCCTTTGTACAGGACCCTAAAGTTGAACCTGAGGTTGGTGCCTCCTCATCTGAGGAGGTGGACGTGACAACAGCATCCCCTTCTTGTCCTCGACCGACAGACGACGCTCAGCCTTCCTCAGCCAAGGAGGCTGAATCAAAGGATGATCAGGGCGAATGCCCAGATTATGGTGGTGACCAGAGAGCCAGTCCTTCTTTCGATACCTCCCTAGGAGCGATACCTGAAATCGGGGCCATACTGAGAGAATTATACGAGAATCAAGCCCAATCAGCTCATCCTACTGCGGGTACATTTTTTTGTGCCGTTCTTCGGATGACATTTTTTGACTTCGATTTTGCGTGCTCCTGGTGAGGCTGACCACGATTGTATATTCCCTTATAAACAAGGAGAAGGGACCACTTGTGAAGATAGTCCCAGGCATTGGAGGAGAAACAGAAGTTGTTCCCGGCTCCTCCAAAATTGTTGGTGCAGAAGGAGCTATTAGTGAGCCGGTATCGGCTACAGACGGAGAGGTTAAACAGCCTGCTGAGGGGGTTATTCCTGAGTCTGCTTTCGTTCCAGCTGGGATTATGGAAGAAACCAGGCCTGATGCCGCCCGGGGCCTTGATATTGTTCTCCTTGAACAGTCTGGGCCTGCTCTTGGTTTCCCTGAAGCCAAGACTGATGGCGTAGCCCAGGCTAGCGCTGAGCAAGCCGAAGGTACATAATTATAACTCTTTCATATTTTCCCTTTTTTGTTTACTGATGTATATATTATTTTTTTGTCAGGTTTGGCTTCTTGTCTGTATTCCTTCCAGGAGCGGAAGAAACTCTCCAAGCCTCCTCCCCGACGACCTCCACTGAAGATGACGAGATGGCCCAGGAAGTCATCAAAGCTTTCTACTCTGTGCTGAAAGTAATGCTTCCTGGAGTCCTGAATCAGAATGCTGCCTTTGGCCCTGTGAAGGCTGTTGCCAAATGCCAAGTGGCAGCCCTTGAGAGCATTGCCGGCTATAAAGAGTGGGCTAATACTCTGAAGAAAGTTCTGAATAACCTGGAGGGTCATGTGGCCAGATTCTGGGATGCCAAACAACGGAGCCCGACGTCACTGTTTCGTACATAAGACGAGGCTTTGATCACGACTCTCACGGAGGAAAAGGCTACTTTCCAAGCGAGGAAGGATACCCTCGTTCAAGAGATCAGCAAATTGGCTGATCAGTATGGTCAGTTCAATGCTGCAAGTGAGGCACGTGCTGCCTCAAAGAATAAACTGGATGCACAGATTACTGAGAAGTATAATCATATCATGCAGATCCAGAACGATATCACTCAACTGGAAGCCAACTTGAGAACAGCAACGTCTGAGCAGGAGGACTACTTGGCTCAGGCTGCCATGACTGCCACCACTTTAGCCCATTTAAAAGAACAACTGGTGAGGTTGGAGGGAGAGCACATGAGTCTGATCCTTTTCGAGGATGAAGTTGCTCGTCAAGATGAGGCGCGCCGTCGAGCTACCGCGAAGTCTGAAGCTGAAATCGTGGCTCTAAGGGACAACATCAATCGCCTATGTATCCCTTAGATTTTTTGTTTGTGATTGTTTTTTTTAGCCGTCATGGCTCTTGTACCCCTTTTCTCACGTCTATTGATAGACATTCAAAATAAAGAACAAAGAATCTTTTCAAAATGAATGTGGTTTTGTGAAATATCGGAACTAGAGGTAATGTGGACGTAGTAAGAATATTTCTAGTGGGTATTTTGCTGGAAAATTTGATGTAGACCTATTATCCGTTTTATATTCAAGTCTTTTTTTTTAATATAGATAATAGGTTGAATGAAGTTGTTAATAGAGGTAATATAGACGTAATAGCAGAGGATGTTCTATATCCGACCAGAGATAATATGGACATGGAAAGATGTATAACATTAGGTGGGAGTAGATAATTCAGAGGTAATATGGACGTGATTATTCTTGATGAATGCTTTGCTCAGAGGTTATATGGACATGGCAAAACATTTCTTAATCATTCCACTGGAGAAATAATTATCGGAAAACAATTCAGAGGTAATAGGGACGTGACTTGTTTTCGTCAAACCGAGTTTGGACAGAGTCAAAAATGGGAATGATTTTACTAGGAAAAATATTTTTAGAGGACCTATTATCCAAAGCGTATTCAAGACTCCTGAAATACGGATAATAGTTAGATAATTTTTTTGAATCACATAAACATCGTACTGTACATTTACATGACTGAACATATGTGAACATTATTTACAAAAGATTACACATAGTATTTCTTCCGGAACTTGCCATTGATAGGCATCATGAGCAAGTCACCATCAGGCTTGGTTAGTCGGTACGCACCGTTAGAATACACTAATTCTATAATGAAAGGACCTTTCCATTTAGGCTAAAATTTCCTTTTTGTTTTGTGCGTCATGACCATTGGTCTTCTTACTGCTAAGACTAGATCACTGACTTGGAAGATTCTTTCCTTCACCTTTTTATTAAAGGCTCTGGAAAGGCATGCTTGGTATTGCTTAATGCGCTGTTGAGCTAACAAGCATTTTTTGTCTTGCACTTCGAGCTCCTGTAGTCACAGACGGTAGCTTTCTTCGGTAGTAAACTCGCTGGCTAAGGCTACTCGAAGAGAAGGAATCTGTATTTCTAGGGTAAGAACTACTTCGCTTCCATAAACCAGAGATAATGGTGTACTGCCTGTTGGAGTTCATACCGTTGTACGATAGGCCCATAGACATTCGCCGAGCTTCTCATTCCAATCACGCTTGTTTGAAGACACGAACTTCTTGAGAAGTTTAATGATGGTTTTATTGAAGGCTTCTGCTAGCCCGTTAGTCGCTGGATTGTAGGCAGTAGGGGCTACATTCTGGATTCGATTCCTATTGCATAATCGATAGAATGCATGGCTTACAAATTGTGGACCATTATCATGGATGATCCTGCGATGTAGGTCGAAGCGGTAGATAACGTGATGTTTGATAAAACTGATCATGTTTGACGCATTTACTTCGGTGAGCGGTATAGCTTCCGCCCATTTGGAGAAGTAATCGATTATAGCTAGGATAAATCGATGTCCTCTGGAAGATGGTAGGCTGATTGGGCCTATGACGCCCATACCCCAGGCTTCAAAAGGCCAAGATGCTACCGTCGGGTGTAGAAAATCCGAAGGTTGATGAATAAAATCGGCATGGAACTAACAAGCTCTACACTTTTTTGTATATTTAACAGCATCTGCTATCATCGTGGGCTAATAGTAATCCATTCGTCTGAGGCAATCTTGTAATTTGGGGCCTGGTTGATGTGCACCAAAAACTCCGTAGCGAGCCTTCCGGAGTGCGTGTTTGGCTTCTGTGTCTGATAAACATCGTAACAGTAGCACGTCGTAAGAGCGTCGGTACAGCTTCTTGGTAGCTGTATCGTAGTAAAATCTGAGAGATCGTCTTTGGATAGACACTGCTTCCTTCGAGTCCTCGGGGAGGATTCCATAGACGGCGTAGTCTATGAAAGGAAATCTCCAGTCTTTAACATCGACATTTGTTTCCGTTGTGTAACTGTGATGACTATGCAGGGCATCTTTCACTCAAAATAGTTCTCGACCAGACACTGTGATCGACTGCTGAGCATTGGTAGGGACGGTCAAGGAAGCAGCAAGACCGGCTAGAGCATCTGCTTCTATATTCTGTAGTCGAGGCACATGCTCGATGAAGAATCCAGCGAAAGTAGATGCTAACTCGATTGTCGCTTTGTGATAGAGGATGAGATCTTCATGACGAACTTCATAATCCCCTCGGACCTGACTAACTATTAGCTTGGAATTGCCATAACCTTCTAGATAGTCAACTCCCAGTTGTTTTGCCAGTTGCAGGCCGATCAATAGGGCATTATATTTGGCCACGTTGTTGGTGCAGGGTTCTACGAGAGAATATGCACGATATATAACCAGATGGTCGGGTGACACGAGTACGATGCCTACTCTGGCTACGATATTTCCTTTAGGTCATGTTCTTGATGCACCGTCAAAGAACATTCGCCAAATGGGGATTTCTTCAATTGCGGTGTTAGACTCTACTACTTCATCGGAGATTTCATCATAGAGTTTGGAAGATTCTGGCACCTGATAAGCTGCTAGGATATCAGCTAACGCTTGGCCTTTTACTGCCTTCTGAGGAACGAACAGCATATCATATGGAGTCAACAGCATTTTCCATGTAGCTAAACGGGAATTGAGAGAACCCGGTTTGGTCATGAGTATTCAGAAAGGATTGACTTTAGATATGATGTGGATAGTCTGCCCGGACACATAGTGGCTTGTCTTCTAGATAGCGAATACCAATACAAGGAATTCCTTTTCCATATGTGTGTATCTGTGCTCGATACCCACCATTATACGGCTGAGGTAGTAGATTGCCTGTTCATGGCCGCCTTCATTCTTTTGAGCTAATAGGGCACCAAGAGAATGGTCCATACCACGGACATATAGTAAGAAGGGCTTCCCCATTATTGGAGCTACCAATACTGGGGGGCTTGTGAGATACTTCTTGATGTCATCGAATGCGTGTTGACATTGTTCAGTCCAGACGAAAGATACATCTTTCTTCATGAGCTGAGTGAACGGTTGACATCTTCCAGAAAGGTTCGAAATGAATCGTCTGATGTAGGCTAGCCTTGCTTGCAGTCCGCGTAACTCTTTGAGGTTTCTTGGAGGATGCATATCGAGGATAGCCTTCACTTTCTCTGGGTCAAGATGTATACCCTTTGAAGTGTTGACGAAACCATGGAACTTGTCACTGGAGACTCCCAGAAAAGGCTTGGTTGGATTCATCTTGAGTTGGCGTGCACGCATTAGTTTGAACACCATTCTCAAGTCTTGGAGGTGGTTGCCCATGAGACAACTTTTAACTGTGATATCTTTTACGTAGCACTCCAATATTTTGCGCAAATGATCGCAAAAAATTATGTTCATGGCTCGCTGGTATGTCGCCCCTGTTTGCCATTGATTGTAAAAGTATAGAACAATTATCAGAGGACTGAACTTAGATCACAATACAAACTCGCTTGTACAAAGAAAGCCTAGGGACGAAAACCTAGGTACAGCAATCTAAGTACAATTGTTTATTTTATATTATGGGGGGTGACGATAGAGGCTCGAGAAGGCGACGGCAGCCCTGCCTTACTCCTTGGACGATCGGTATGCAGCCTTGGCTCCTGGTGTGAAGATGGTTGGCGTTGACGAAGAAAGGCTCTTTTTGCTCCTCTGTTGCTCTCCTGGCTTCTCTCTCTCTCTGTGTATTTTCTCTCTGACTCTGTATTTTTTTTATTCTTTTTGTTGTCGGTCTTTTTTTTTGTAGAGAAATGATGCTGGCTATTTATAATAGTGGGGTATGATCATTAGGGTTTGCTAATGATCATTTGTTTGGAATGTCGGCGCTCCTTCAATCCATCTGAACCCTTGATCCTGATTACAATGAATCTAGGCCATTAATGCGGATAGCACCGAATCTTGTGAGCAATTAATGTTAACTGCTTTAAATCTTCATGACGGATTATACCAATGTCCGATTGCTCGCCACGTGTCCCATTGGCTTTATGATAAATGATATGCCTTAATCTCGGTAATTATGAGGATGACGTCAAATATATTTGTTAAGATTCGGTTAAATCTTTGATTGATCCGATGCCACGTGTTTTAGTTGTGGGGCCTGCCAGAGCCGCATAGGATAGGCAAGACTTGAACCGCAGGGAGGTAATCTTCATGAGCCGTATAGGACAACGCCTTATGGAGCCGCAGGAAATGATCTCTCAATGAGCCGCATATGCATAATCTCTACGAGCCGCATAGGCCAGCGTTGTATTGAGCCGCAGGGACTGGGCTCTCGGTGGGCCGTATTTGGTTGATTTCTTCTGGCCATATAGGATGACTTCTTAGTGAGCCGCATGGAGCTGTTCTCCATTTAAGCCGCATGAGATGTGCCACGTGGCAATCTGTGACTTCTGTCGGATCGGGTCAGAGATTTTCCTCTTTTCCCGAAGAGTCTGTCATTATGGCAGAACCATTATGCCGCTTTATGTCAGAGCCGTCATGGTTGTCGAGTCGTGTCAGGGCATTAAATGAGGCCACTACTCAAATAGCCAGCTGTAGGGAAAGATCCCAATGAGGGATGTGGCGTCGCTCGAGCCACATATTCCTGCTGAACCGCATACGCCCCCGAGCCGCATAAAACTGAGAGTCTTCTTTGAATCGCATAAGGCAGCTCCTGTATGAGCCGCATGGGCTTTCTTTCCAGAGCCGCATGGACCATTACTCTGATATTTTCCATGCTTCTACAGGACCCCCTTCAAAGTTTTCAATTTGCAAAATTGAAACACTTTGAATAAGAAGCATGGCCCCGTTCATGCCGCATAAGTGTCTTCAGCCGCATAGATTCATCTGGCCGCATGGGCTCTTTGCCACGTGTCCTGACGTGTGCAAATCTTCATTAAATGCTCTTGATTCGTTTTCGAATTAATGCCGTCTTTTGGGGGAGGATCCCAAGGGTCGGTTATGCCTTGACCGAAGCGTTTTTGCCTTTATTTTTTTGAAGCGGCACGTAATCCGAGGCGTCATCCGAGACGTTTGTTCGTTTTATGGGTCTCTTTCGCCTATAAATAAGAGTCTTTTAGTCCCCTTGGGTTTCTTTACCTTCTCTCTTTGCTCAAATCCCCTGTTGCAGACTTTGCTCTTCGTCTTCTTCCTTCATCGATCGACAATGGCTCCCAAGAAGGCTGCTGCTGCTGCGGGTAAGAAGGCCGCATCATCCTCTGCGGCAGCGAAGGGCAAGAAGGCCGCGTCTTCATCGACTGCGGCGGCGAACGTGGCGGCTCCTCTGCCAACTGGCGTGCCTGCTTTTCACCCTGACGTCCACCCGCCTATTGCTGGTAGGATTCCTTAAGATGAACTATCATGGCTACGCCGTATATTTTATGCACGAGCCTATATTCCAAAGCATGCTGTGTGTCCGACTTATGCTCGGGCCGCATGGGGTATGACCCAGGTTTGAGCGGCATGAAAGTGGTTGCATAACTTCTTTATCAAGGCCGCATGAGCTCTTTCCAACTGAGCCGTTTAAGCATATTTTCAAACTGAACCGCATAAGCTCCTCCTCGCTGGACCGCATAAGCTCATCCGCGCAGGGCCGCATAAGCTTTCTTGAGCTGAATAAGTTTATTCAAATTGGACCATATTCGTATTCACTCCCTTCGAACCGCATAAACTCCTCCGTACTGAACCGCATGAGTTCCTTTTGAACGAAACTGCATAAGCTTCTTCGCACTGGACCGTATGGGCTCTTTCAAACTGAGCCGCATAAGCTTATTTGAACTGATCTGTATAAACCTTCTTCAAACCGAGCCGCATGAGGCTATACTGGACCGCATAAGTATCATGTAGTTTTTGTGTTTCAGCTATCTTTTTGACTTGTTTCTTTTGCTTTTTCTTCAGTGAATCTGCCAGTGAATCCTGCGGAGGAACTCATGGTAGGCTTGCGTCAGTTTGCCTCGGGCATACATCCGGATGACTAAGTTCGTCAAGTGTCCGAACAGCTACTTATTGACGAGCCTTTGGAGCGACTAAATGCTATCAGGGTTCAATCTTTTCAATTCCTTGGTGACATGATAAGCTCCGGGCAGCCTGATGGGAAGTATCTGAAACCGGTCTTCCTTTTTGGAGATGCGTTGGTCGTAGAAAACTCTCGAGTGCTGGACGTTTCTGAGAGTTGGGATTTTGACCTGGATGGGATGCCAATTCACATCCCTGTTATGAAGCGCCATTTCCCTTTTGAGTGGTTCAATATGATCGTTCTGGATAGGCAGATGCCGGACACCCTCACTCCAACCCGACCGGGGATGTTTGTGGGTAACATCCGTTATAACCGAGCCGCTGGGTCAGTGCGCGCGGTCAAAGATCTGGCCAGTCGGTCCGTGATGGGGTTAGTTCCGGGTACCTTCATCAACACCCTCGGTCCTAATTTTTCATTCTTCCAGGCTGATACCTTCCTGAATCAGCTTGCTCGCAAAGGATCTTATCCTGTTGTCAGGTTGGTACTGCCGAGCTGGTTACACCCTATTCTTCTGTGGGCTAATCTGACCTCATAGATTCTACGGAAGCACGAAGAATTTTTGCGGGGAGTCAACCTTTATGATGCCATCCGGGGGACCAGCCACGGTTTGCCCGTTAATAAGCCACTATTCATGGCCCTTCCGGAGATGTACAATCATCGGACGGGGACCTTTTTTACCCCTGTCGGAGAACTGGGGCTTGCTCTTCACGAGATGTATGCTGTCTCCAAGTTCCCCTGGGGGAATGAACCCTTCGAGGTGTACACTCCGACTAATGAGGAGCTCCAGGATTTGGATCGACGATTCTCCGGTTTCGTCGCCGTGTATCAAGAACTATTGTGCCATCATAGCACCTGTCACCGAACGACTATCCAGAAAAACGACAGCTCGAAAGGGGATTCTCCCCATACCAAATCTTGGGTCTCGTACCTCTTCAAATTCAGTACAGCTGGCCGGGTTACTTCCCGAGACCGTCTGACTCCTAGGGAAGTAGAGGACTTGGTGTCGACTGCTAGGAGGTCGAGGTCCAAAAGTGACCAGTTCGGGATCCAGATTGACTCCTTCAGCTACTTTTGTTATGGTACCCGACGGCTGTCAGAGAAGGCACTCTTGGCCGGGTTTTTAATGGTATGGCTGCGCAACTGCGTGGTCTTAGGAGGGGCAGGTTCTATTGAGAGGATTAGTCGCCACTTCATTCTTCCTGCCGTGAAGTTGGCCTTTGGGGTTAGACTGGCTCTTCTTCCTGCCATGGTGTGCAGTATTCAGTATGGTCTCCGCGCCTTCTCGTCCAAGGTCATTGCTCGTGACGTGGCAATGGACTTCGAACGTGTAGAATTGCCTTATCATTACTTACTGGGATGGCTGTTGCTGCACTATCAGTCCTTGATGAGACCTGGAACGGGAGATGGCGTTACAGATGATGACGCGTTTCTTTTCAAGTATCGCCATCAGCCTTGGGAATGTAGTACCATGTCGGCGTGTCAAAGAATGCTGGCGAGAGTGGATGGGTATAATTTCTTCGTATCCGTTCCTCGTTTCACCGATCAAGAGGTAAGGAGTGTTCATGTTGATGGGGTTGGACCTCCCCATTTCTTGCCTGAAAAGATGCGTTTCTGGCTGCGTAACATTCGCCCGGCGCATCTAGTTTACCGGAATCGCAACACTGTGTATTTGGAGCCCTACTTGCCTAGTAGGTTTGCCCGTCAATTTGGGTATAGTCAGCTATTCCTCGGGCGCCCCAGTTCTCACTTGGGATTTGAAGGTAGCATTCTTGACGGTGTTAGAGCATGGAGCTATTATGACACCTGTCATACTCGGACTAGCTTCTCGGTCTATGCCGCAAATGTGATAGGGGAAATCCTGCATATGGCGGCCCTATATCATGTTACGGCGAATCCTCCTTCCCTCGATTTTGACTCGAGGACTAGCTTCATTGTGGGCACTCGCCTGGCGGAGAAGGCTACGACGTCGAGAACAAAGAAGAAAGGGACGAATAGAGTTCCTTCGCCCGATTCTGAGTCTTTCAACACAATTGGGGAAGACAACGAGCGGGACGACGAGGACTCCCTTTCTTCGGGTGATGAGACAATGGCGGGTCAGCCTCCCGTCATGGCAGGTGAGATGATGACGGATCAACTGTCGGCTGTATTTGATGAGGCAGTGGATCAGTTACCATCCGTGTCGGAGGTGGTACGGGTAGGACTACCGCCCGTCATGCCCGGTCCCTCACGTAAGCGAGGCAGGCGTGAGTCTACTGGCGGAGGGGTAACTTTTTCTGTAAAGAGAGCGGCGGTCGGTCCCCGTAGACTGCTTATCACGGAGAGGGGTGAGGATGTAGACGGTATTCCAGAGGTAAGTCGGAGCTTTCTCTTTGTTGTAGTTTTTTTTTTTTCCGAAGATATAACTTAAGCACTTTTCTTTGTAGATGTCTGGTGAACCATCCTTTCCTGAACCGTCTATTTTCCCTGTCGCTGATCCGGCCCTTGCTGCTTTGATTAGCGGCGTGTGCGCCGCGATCCTTTCTGCGGGTGCTCTCTCAGCGGTGGCTGGAAGCTCCCAGCGTGCTGAAACCTCTGCCCGGGGTGACGACGGTTTCCTTGGGCCCGTCCCTGAAATCGCTAATTTTTAGCAGTGTGATGCTGATCTCGGTGCGCCCCCTCCCGAGGATACAAGGGCGGAGGAGTCTATTGTACCTGACTAGGGGGCTGTTGGTGAAGGGGCTAGGATGGCTGCAGGCGAATCTCGGCCTTCGCACTCCTCCACTGGTAAGATAAGCCAGATATTGACTAGTGAGAGGGCTTATTTGCTCTATCAACATATTCTTCGGGTCAAATCGATTCATGGTTGTCTTAGTCCTGTAGGTCCTGACCCTTTACTTCCCACCGTTGATGTTTTTGGAGAAGGCTCGGCCTGCAGTGATACGGGAGAAAGGAGCGTTCCCCCTTCTTTGTCGTCTCATGTCGAGGAGCCTCCTGCCAGCTCTGGGCCGACGGGAATGGGGTTGGCGATGGTCTCCGCCTCATCCTCTACAGATTATACGGCTCCGGAGGCCGACCTCTCGGCCCTGCCGAGTATTCAAATTTTGCAAGCTGCCGAAGAGGAGTTGGCCGCTGTTCAAGCGTCCTTTCGTACGGAGCTGGTTTCTCTCGTAGCAGGAGCGGCGGATTCTGTTGCGTCTTCTTCGCTGCTGCCAGCCACACTCCCGTTGACACCGGCCTCCACGGAGGCTCTGAACGAGGTGATGCAGGACGTGGTCGACAGCTTCTATCGTCATTTGACAAGGGGCGTAGACGCTGTCATAGGACGGGGGATCCCATTTTTTCTATCTCTCCGGTGCGCTCGGGGTCAAATTGCAACTTTGAAGTCCCTTCCTGGCGGGGTAGGATTGGCTGCACTGCTGGAACCTAAGCTGACAGAAGCTGATCAGCTTGTGACCCAACTACTGGCGATACGACAGGCGGGCTTGCCTGCTGCGATTGAGCGGGAGCGTGGCTTCCTCATTGCTGCTCGGGATAGGATTAAGCTAGCCCGAGATACTGCTGGGCCAGTTGTGCGGGGGGACCTTGATAAGTTCTCCGCTTCGTATGACTAGCTGGGTCGTAGGAGTCAGGCTTGCCGTGCTCGGAAAGAGTCCGCTTCTCGTAGAATTGCTGATACGAAGGAGCGGATTCTTGAACTCCAGAGACAATTGGCCTTCTTAGAGTCAGAGCTGGAGGCTGCTCAGGCGGAGCAGGAGTCGATCGTTGGGGAGGCCGAGAAGGTTTCCCGATCTTCCGATAGCTTGGAGCAGGCTTTTAAGAAGTTTGAGGATAACTGGCAGGCTCACGCTCATCTAGACGATGAGGCGGTGCTGACCCACGAGGCAGAGCGTCGAGCCTCCCAGAGGTTTGAGCGGTCGGTTGTTTTGCTGACAGACCGTCTCAGGGCGTTATGTGCCCCAGAGCAGTGATCAGCTGTCTGTTTTCTTTATTTTTCTCTTCCTTTTTTTCTTTGTAAGGGATGTGATCCCAAATGAAGTGGTACGTTGAATTTTGAATAAATGAGCCTGTTTCAACTCATCATCTCTTTCTTGTACTTGTGGCGTCTGTGGAATTGGACTTACTGGGGGATTTATTTGTGGACCTGTTATCCTAGGCGTACCTTGGTTTTAGGTACGGATAACAAGTTTGGACAGGATGTCCGAAACAGCCGTGGCAAAGTGGTCACAGATGTTCTCGGTGTTTAAAAAAAAGGAATACCGTAGAGCAGCTGGGCTCCCGGGGCATGGTGGGTAGTGGATTGATGCTAAGAAGCTTAGCGAAGGAATATTTTTGGATCTATTATCCTTGGCGTACCCTGGTTCGGAATACAGATAATAGGGTGAAAGGAAAACCAATATATTTGTTCAGAGGTCATGAGGACATGACAAGCATGAGGGTTTTACCGTGGAATCTTCTTGCTCAGAGGTAATGAGGACATGGCAGGGGAGGTTTCACGAAAGATATTCGTGGTCAACAGCGGACATTTTGTGGACCTATTATCCTTGTCGTACTCCGGTTGTGGGTACAGATAATAGGTCGAAAGGAGACCGACATACTTGCTCAGAGGTAATGTGGACATGGCAAGCATGAAGGTTTCTTTGACGGAGCCTTCCCACTCATAGGTAATGATGACATGGCAGAAGTGGGCTCAATGAAGAGGGGGTACATAGAATGACTCAGAGGTAGGAGAACGTGGAAGTTCTATGTGGGGGGCGGTTTATTTTTTGTGGAAGTGAAAACGACTCAGAGGTAATGAGGACATGTCCGTTTTCGGAAATTTGTGGATCGATTACCCTTTTTGTGCACTGGGAGTGCGGGTATTTGATCATGAAAGAGGATCTCTTCCGGGAAGAAAGTTCAGAGGTATATTCATACGTGACTTACTATCTGAAAGAGTGACCGGAATGTGAGTTCAGAGGCACCAGCGGGTACATAACTTGGTAAATTAATATATTGAGAAAGCGGAAGTCCAACGGCACCAGCGGGTACATGACTCGATAATCTGAAAGGGATGTGGGGTGAATTCAGGGGCACCAGCAGGTACATGACTCGATAATCTTGAAATATGGTGGGTGTGAGTTCAGTGGCACCAGCCGGTACATGACTCGATAATCTGAAATGCTGAGGGTGTGAGTTCAGTGGTACCAGCGGGTACATGACTAAAAGACTTTGTAGCGAATATCGTTTAGACATAATATTTCTTCAGGAACATACCGTTGACGGGCAGCATGAGCAAGTCTCCGTTTTGCTTTGCAAGGCGGTAAGCACCGTTGGAGAATACCGTCTCAATGATAAATGGGCCCTCCCACTTTGGCTGGAATTTGCCGGCGGTCTTGTGAGTCATGACCATTGGCCTCCGGACTGCCAGGACGAGATCGCCTACCTAGAATGTTCTGATTTTGACCTTCTTGTTGAAGGCTCCTGAGATGCGAGCTTGGTATAGCTCGATCCTTTGCTGAGCTAGGAGGCGCTTTTCATCTAAGGCCTCTAACTCTTGCAGTCGACGTCGACAGTTATCATCGGTTGTCAATTGATGGGTGAGGGCGACACGTAGTGAGGGGATCTGTGTCTCCAAGGGGAGGACTGCCTCACTTCCATATACCAGGAAGAATGGTGTATTTCTGGTGGCTGTTCGGACCGTGGTGCGATAAGCCCATAAGCACTCGCCGAGTTTTTCGTTCCAGTCGCGCTTGTTGGAAGAGACGAACTTCTTGAGCAGTTTGATGATTGTTTTGTTGAACGCCTCTGCTAACTCATTTGCTGCCGGGTTGTACGGCGTCGAGGCGATATTCTAAATACGGTGCTTATCGCAAAACCGATAGAATGCGTGGCTTACAAACTGCGAACCATTATCATGGATGATCCTTCGGGGCAGTCCAAAGCGGTAGATAACATGGTGTTTAAGGAAGTTGATCACGTTTGAAGTCTAAACTTCTGCGAGTGGGACAGCTTCCGCCCATTTGGAGAAGTAATCAGTGATCGCAAGTATGAAGCGATGTCCTCAAGAGGAAGGTAGGGTGATTGGACCAATGATATCCATTCCCCAAGCTTCGAATGGCCAGGACGCCACTGTCGGATGTAAAAATTCGGATGGTTGGTGGATGAAGTCCGCGTGGACTTGGCAAGCTTTGCATTTTCTAGCATAATCTATCGCGTCTGCCACTATTGTGGGCCAATAGTAGCCCATTCGGCGAAGGCGGTCTTGCAGTTTCGGGCCAGGCTGGTGGGCCCCGCAGACACCGTCATGGGTTCTCGTATGGCTTCTTTAGCTTCTGCGTTTGACAGACACCGAAGCAGTAATCCATCGTAGGAGCGGCGATACAGCATTTTCGTCTCTGTATCGTAGAAGAACCTGAGAGAATGCCTCCTGATGGAAGTGGCTTCCTTTGGGTTCTCAGGCAGGATGTCGTAGACGACGAAGTCGATGAATGGTTGTCTCCAATCTGGGGCGTCATCGATCGTCTGTGCAGAATAACTTGCGACAAATTGCATATTGTTCTTGTGGCAGACCAGTTCATGGCCTATCACTTCCACTGATTATCGATCATAATTTGGAACTGCTAGGGAAGCGGCGAGACCAGCTAGGGCATCGGCTTCAATATTTCGGAGTCTGGGGACGTGCTCGATGAAGAACCCCTCAAATGCCGAGATGATATTGATCGCTATTTGATGATAAGGGATCATGTCTTCATGGCGGACCTCGTACGAACCCCGGATCTGATTGACGATTAGTTGGGAATCGCCGTACGCTTCAAGGTATTCTACCCCCAGCTCTCTTGCAAGTTGGAGGCCAATGACCGGAGCGTTATATTCGGCCATATTGTTAGAACAGGGTTCAGTGAGGGAATAAGCGCGGTTAATCACCACTCCGGAAGGAGAGATTAGCACTACCCCGACTCCGACGACTATATTGCCTTTAGGTCCGGTCATTGAAGCACCGTCGAAGAACATTCACCATATATTATCGTGAGAGGTTGCATGTGAGTCGGCAACCTCATCTGGGATCTCTTCATATATTCTGGAGGACTCCGAGCCTGGGTGGGCTGCCCAGAAATCTGCCAGGGCTTGACCTTTGACTGCCTTTTGGGGGACGAAGATCATATGATAAGGGGACAACAATATTGCCCATGTAGCGAGTAGAGAGCTGAGTGCCCCTGGTTTTGTCATGAGGACCTTAGAGGGTTGACTCGTGGGACCACATGTATCGTTTGTCCGGTGACATAGTGTCGCATTTTCTGAATGGCAAACACCAGGATGAGGCATTCCTTCTCTACAGCGGTGTATCGGTGCTCTGGTCCAATCATCATTCGACTGAGGTAATATATGGCCTGTTCATGGCCTGCATCGTTATTCTGTGCCAGCAGAGCACCGAGGGAGTGTTCCATTGCTCGTACATAGAGCAGAAATGGTTTTCCAGGGACTGGGGCTACCAAGACCGGAGGATTTGACAGATATTCTTTGATGCTATCGAAAGCACGCTGGCATTCTTCGTCCCATACGAATGAGACTCCTTTCTTCGTGAGGTGCGTGAATGGTTGGCATCGCCCGGAGAGGTTGGAAATGAACCTTCTGATGTAAGCTAGCCTTCCCTGAAGGCCTCTGAGTTCGCGGAGATTTTTCGGAGGACCCATCTCCATGATTGCTTTTGTCTTCTCGGGGTCTACATGGATACCCTTTGCAGTGATGATGAAGCCTAAAAACTTATCGCTGGATACGCCAGGAAGGACTTCGTAGGGTTTATCTTCAAATTGTGTGTCCGCATTAGGTCGAATACCGTCCTTAGATCTTGCAGATGGTCTTCCTTGCTACGGCTCTTGACGGCTATATCGTCAACATAGCACTCTACCGTCTTTCGTAAGTGGTCTCTGAAGATGATGCTCATGGCTCTCTGATATGTGGCGCCAGCATTCTTTAAACCGAAAGGCATGACTGTGTAGCAGTACGTGCCAATCGGTGTTCAAAATGATGTATGCTTTTCGTCGTCAGGAGACATTTTGATTTGGTTGTATCTCGAGAAGCCATCCATGAATGACATGCGTTCGAAGCCGCAGGTATTGTCGATCATGATGTCTGTGATAGGAAGGGGGAATTCATCTTTGGGACATGCCTCGTTCAGGTTGCGGAAGTCGATGCAGATTCGAATCTTCCCGTTCTTCTTGAGAACGGATACTATATTGGCGACCCAATCGGGATGCTGCTCCTCACGGATGAACCGCTGGCTATCAGTTTGTTAACTTCAGCTTCGATCGCGTCCATGATGCCTGGGCGGAAGCGTCGCTGTTATTGTTTAACTGGCTTCGCATCTGGTCGAATATTGAGTTTATGAAGAGCGACGTCAGGATTTAACCCTGGCATGTCTTTATAGCTCCAGGCGAACACGTCAATGTACTCTCTGACAAGTTCTAACAGCGACTCCCGTTCTTCGTCGGTTAGGCTTTCACTGATGAAGATCGGTTTTGGAGAAGATTTACTGCCGAGATCCACTTGTATGACCTCATCTTCAGTAGGAGGTTCTCTCAGTTCGAACCACTTTTCCTATTGTGCGTCTAATTGCTGGGCCCATGGCTCTAGCTCGAGGATTTCGGAGATGTCTTCATCTTCCTCATAAGCGTCGGCGAACGCCATGTTGACTGACATGACTTGTCTTAACACATCTCCGATGCTGGTATCTGAGTCAGAAGTTGGTGATCCGGTTGAATGTGACTGCCAGTCGCATTCTTCATCTGAACTTTCAGGGGTCATAGTAGGCATTACATACCCTAACCCGTATCGAGTTTTGTTATAGTAGTTCCGTGGTTTGCCCGCCAGAACTGGCGGCTTCAAAGGTAATCGTCGTCCAGTGCCATAGTTCAATCCTGGCGTAGTCTCCAGATCATACCCCTGTTTCTGCATGAGATTTTGGATTGAGGGCTATAGAGATACAGAGGCAGTCTCTCGGCATCTGACCCGAGGTTGACTTCTTCTATGGTGTGGGGATGAGGGTTGTTCGTCCGGCCGAAGATAATTGGATGATCTCCTCCCTCGTGTATTCGGTAAGCGTCTTCTACTGGAGTAAGCTGGATTGCGGTGTACACATTTATCACCTGTGTGTGTAGGTGAGCGCCTATACCGTGTTCCATAGCATACATCGTACATAGCTTATTGAGCTCGGTGTAGTTCAAAGATACCCTTTATTGATGAAGTAAGGTATCTTTTCTAGGGGGATTACATCATCAGCGGAGGGGACATTAGTGTGGGTGGCCACATACTTGGCTAGCTCTGGTTCCTCTTCGGCTACCCCCTGTGTGAACGAAGACTGAGAGGACGACCTAGGAAGCTTGATCGTCAGTGGTCCAGTTGATGGAGCAGAGCGTGGAGTCGTTGGCAGACTGGCGACCCCCAGTGGCTGGTTCGCTGGAAGTGTCAGACCTTGTATTGAAGCGACAACCTTTCTTGGGAAGGCGTATTGTCAGTGGCCTGTCCGAGGGGTTGATCTTCTCTGTTTGTGGTTGACTGACTCTTGGTAACCTGATGGTTAGTGGCTCCATTGTGGGTCTCGGCACTTGGCTGGATCTAGGTAGTCGTATTATCATCTGCTCCTCTTGTGCCGAGAGGCTGATCGCGTCCTTCCGCAGAGTGGCGGTGAGGGGTGCAGACTTGCCCGGTTTGCGAGCTTGGAGGTGGATCGTCAGGGGTGCTTCTGATATCGTGGCTGTCTCAGTATGAGCTTGTGCGTCTCCTTCATCCAGGTGCCTCTTCGACTTTTCGTATAAACAGGAGTCCGAGTAGTAAGATTCGACCCCTTTGAAGGGATCGATATCTGCAAACTCTGTCTTCACGAAGCCGTATTTGTCGACATATTTGAAGCACTGATGTAGCGTAGAAGGCACGATCATATAATCGTGTATCCATGGGCTCCCCAAGAGGATGTTGTAAGAAGTATCTGCATCTATGACGTAGCAGGTGACCTCGGATTGGAGATTGCCAATCTGACACTTCAGACGAATCTTCCCGATAGGGTAGCTCCTGCCCGAATTGAAACCGCTGATGGCGGTGCTTGTAGGTGTTAGGCGATGCATTGGGATGCAAAGATGATGTAGCAGGCCCTTCGGGATGATGCTTATGGAAGAGCCAGGATCAATGTGCATCCGATCGACCTTCACGTCGCCGATGTATCCCGTGTAGTATAGCGGGCGATCATGTAGATTGGCTTTGATGAGCATGTCCTGCGGAGTGAAGACGATGTTGGGCATTGCTCCCGTGCAGGCACTATCTTGGAGATCCATGGGTGAGTCCTCCCCAGTGAGGTTGGATTGAGCAAGATAGGCATCGGAATTTTGGAGTGCTTCGTTCAATGCAATACGAACATCCTTGGAGAGTCTTAGGAGTTCGTATAATGACAATTTGGCCGGAGTGTTAGCCAATTGTGCTAAGATGTCAAAGTTGTAGGGCCTCTCTAGCCGTTGGGCTGCGTCATTTCGGAGATATTTGTCGAAGCGAGTCTCCTTCGGCCTAGGCTTGTCGGTCGTCGAAGGCTGAGCCGGTCCCAGAGCATCAGTTATAGTGGGTTGATGATTTTCATCTGGACTGTCAACCACAGGTTGGGATTGCGCTCCGGACCGCGTGACGACGGCTGTAGGTTCCTCGTTGTCTGCTGAAATTGTGTGGCAGGTCTTGATTTTTCCACTCTTTTTGTTGGTGGAAGATGGTGTGGGCCGAGTCACTTCTGATACCAAGTCTGGATGGACCCACCTGACTTCTCCTCGTGAAGTGGTGAGAGGTACCAGACCAGCATCTTGTTCTCGGGGCGGAGGAAGATTGGTAATTTCCATTATCGCGAGAGGGACGGGGATTACTCCGTCTTGAGTCTCCGTCGGAGGGAAGTTATCGAATTGTACGGACACCATATTGGCTGCTACGGTTACCTCTTCGAAGTCGATGGCCAGAGCATTCGAATCGATGAGGCTTTGGATGTAACGTTTTAATTGGTAGCAGTCATGTGTAGCGTGGTGTACATAACGGTGGTAATGGCAGAACTTCGGGTTCTCCAAATCAGCCGGCCGAGGCTCCCGTCTTGGTGGAGGAAGCTGAATTCTACCTCCTTGTATGAGCATGTCTAAGATAGGCTTGACGTGGCCGTCTTCGAAAGAGTAAGTGATTTGAGGCCATTGCTTGTCTGCTGGCTGTGGCTCGGGCTTCTGGGCTATGTCGGCCACCATAGCCTGTTTTCCCTTGCTGTCCCGATTGTTGGAGGGGTTACCCCCATTATCGTTGTTAAGACGCTTGCCCTTGTTTTCTCCTTCTGAGATGTACAACCCCAGTTGGCGGGCCTTCTTCATTCATTCTTCAGCGCTTGTGGCGCTGATGATGAACGCCTTCCAATCTTTGAATTGACTCTCGCCCATCCAGAGACTGATCATTGGAAGCAGTCTCTTTTGGCAAATTTCAATCAAAGAAGAATCCGGATTTTCGGAAGGCAGCTTCATGGCGGTCTGGCAGAACCGCTCAATGTAGTTCCTTGTTAACTCCTTCTCCCCTTGGACGACGTCCATGAGAGTGGACATAGTGACGTCTTGTCCTACTTCATAGAACCGTTCCAAGAATATGCACTTGAAGCCGGCGAAGGAATGGATGCAGTTGTCCGGTAGATTGCGGTACCAATCAAAGGCGACTCCTTCCAATGCTCCAATGAATAACCGTGTAAGGATCGCATCTTCATGGGGCAGATAGTCGGTGGTGACCTCAAAGTAAGTGATGTACCGACTTGCTGAGGTTTTGCCATCATACGGGTTGATGTTGAACGGCTTATATCTTGGTGGGAATGGAACATCCCTCCACTCAGCAGGATATGGTTGCTGTATTCTGAGATCTTGAGCGTTTTCTCGGGCATAAAATATGGCACGGAGCTCCTGGACCTCTCTTCTTACTTCTCGGGTCTCATCTGTCGCGGCGGGGGCTGTTATTTCGGGAGGATTATTGCCCGGGTTTGGTGCCGCTGAGTTCGAATCTACATTGACCGCGGGGCCCGTATTTATTTGACCAGGTGCTCCTCCTTGTAGAGTGGGCAGGGCCGCTTTAATCTCGTCTACAGACTTGACCAAAGTAAGTAATATGGCTTCGAGACTGTCGATGCGCTGGCGATCACTGGAACCACCTTGATTGCTGTCCGTCATGAACACCGTTCTTACGTGAGAAGTGATGGAAGGAACGGTAGAGGATGTGCCCTCTGAGTCGTACCCATGCACCGAGAAGTCCTCGGGATAGGTGGGAATGTTCTCTTCAGGCTCGGACTCGGAGGGAATGGTATCCCCAGCTTCAGAGCTTGCCTTGTCTTGAGAGTTACAGATATCCTCGGGGGCATCAGCGTCCGTTGCTCCTGATGGAAGAGTTGTTTGTGCGGACTCGGTTCCTTGGAACATCGGATTGTTGCGGATGTTCGGAGGAGTGCTACCCCCAGCTCCTTCAACCCCCAGCGATGTGGATGATGAATTTCTCATCGCGGTAAATTTCGTCTTTGAACGGGTGTGTTGGAATACACCAGTGAAGGACAACCGTTTAGACGACAGTTTTTTAGTTGTAGTGGTTGATATCTTCGGACTGGAGATGCTCGTTTTCTTCCTTCTCTCTTCGGCGGGGACTTTTTGAGCAGAATTGTAGGAGACAACAGGAGGTGCCTCATCTTCTGAGTTCGGGTGCTGTAGCCTTTGGAAGATGGATGACCGAGCTTCCGTCATTGCCGCGTTGTTGCAGCAGCAATTGACGATGATTTGGGTGCAGCGATGTCCAAGCGAGGACTTCTTGCACACCGACACTCCTTTTCTTTTCTTGCGTTTGTGGAGGATCGTCTCCCGCAGGTCAGAGGAACCACTCTGTCTGTTTGCCGCTGGGGGCTGGACTTGAGCAGTTGTATACAACTTTCTATCCGAGGCCCGTGTGATAGTCAACGGGACGCTCCGATAGTCAGAGGTTGGGACAGCTGACTGGGCTCGATGAGCCCGCGCTGCCCTAGACTTCCTTCCTTTAGCACCTGTGGGTGCGTAATAGGAGGAGTCCAGGTTGAATGCCACAGAGTCTGGCTTATCAAACAGAGAATCATCAGGGTCGGGGCCGTATGAGAGACGGTCGAAGACCGATCGAGAGAAGCATGGAACGGACGCTATGCTGCTAGAGTTTGGTACCGTGCAGGCTGTCTGCATGCGGTCGTCTTCTGCTGACGGATGAGTTGTCTTTGGGCGGCTAGGAGTCACGACCGTACGGGCTGGCCGTATGCGGTTGGCAATAGTGGCCGCATGGGTTTTCTGCAAGCGACTGACTCCTGTAGCCTCATGTGTTTCATCCATGTGATTGGGGACTGTAGCTGCATAAACTATGCGGCTGCTAGATGTGACTGCATGATTTTTCTTCATACGGCTAGCGACTGTGGCCGCATGGGCTTTGTCCATGCGGCTAGCGGATGTGGCCGCATGAGCCTTTTTCACTCGGCTAGCACCCCTATGCGGCTCAGTTCGCGTAGAGTTCCTCTTTGCCCCTGCAAGTCCAGCATCATAGTGTTTTCTTCTGTCGGACTTGGGGACAGCAGAGTTGTCTACGGTTTGAAGTGGGGCCGCAGAAGAGTCCTTCTTGCCGTCTTGAGCAACAGAGGGTACACCGTCGGGGGCTTGGGGAGGAGCAAATGATTTTGGCCTCCACTCTCTGCGAGCCTTTGTCGTGCGGGTGCGCTTCTGGACCGGGCCAGCGCTTCCTTTGGAGAGCATCTCTTCAAACGCTTGTTGGTCGAAGCGGACAACCCACTTTTGTTGCGTGGATCCAAGCTTGACTGCATCCGATTGCGTCACCAACTCCTCAGCCGTGGAGAAGTTAGTCCCCAGCAGAGTTGCCATCGTGTTTGCCATTGATTGTAAAAGTACAGAACAATTATCGGAGGACTGAACTTAGACTCACAATACAAACTCGCTTGTACAAAGAAAGCCTAGGGACGAAAACCTAGGTACAGCAATCTAAGTACAATTGTTTATTTTAGATTCTGGGGGATGACGATAGAGGCTCGGAAAGGCAACGGCAGCCCTGCCTTACTCCTTGGACGATCGGTATGCAGCCTTGGCTCCTGGTGTGAAGATGGTTGGCGTTGACGAAGAAAGGCTCTTTTTGCTCCTCTGTTGCTCTCCTGGCTTCTCTCTCTCTCTGTGTATTTTCTCTCTGACTCTGTATTTTTTTTATTCTTTTTGTTGCCGATCTTTTTTTTGCAGAGAAATGATGCTGGCTATTTATAATAGTGGGGTATGATCATTAGGGTTTGCTAATGATCATTTGTTTGGAATGTCGGCGCTCCTTCAATCCATCTGAACCCTTGATCCTGATTACAATGAATCTAGGCCATTAATGCGGATAGCACCGAATCTTGTGAGCAATTAATATTAACTGCTTTAAATCTTCATGACGGATTATACCAATGTCCGATTGCTCGCCACGTGTCCCATTGGCTTTATGATAAATGATATGCCTTGATCTCGGTAATTATGAGGATGACGTCAAATATATTTGTTGAGATTCGGTTAAATCTTTGATTGATCCGATGCCACGTATTTTAGTTGTGGGGCCTGCCAGAGCCGCATAGGATAGACAAGACTTGAACCGCAGTGAGGTAATCTTCATGAGCCGCATAGGACAACGCCTTATGGAGCCGCAGGGGATGATCTCTCAATGAGCCGCATATGCATAATCTCTACGAGCCGCATAGGCCAGCATTGTATTGAGCCATAGGGACTGGGCGCTCGGTGGGCCGCATTTGGTTGATTTCTGCTGGCCATATAGGATGACTTCTTAGTGAGCCGCATGGAGCTGTTCTCCATTTAAGCCGCATGAGATGTGCCACGTGGCAATCTATGACTTCTGTCAGATCGGGTCAGAGATTTTTCTCTTTTCCCGAAGAGTCTGTCATTATGGCAGAACCATTATGACGCTTTATGTCAGAGCCGTCATGGTTGTCGAGTCGTGTTAGGGCATTAAATGAGGCCACTACTCAAATAGCCAGCTGTAGGGAAAGATCCCAAGGAGGGATGTGGCGTCGCTCGAGCCGCATATTCCTGCTGAACCGCATACGCCCCCGAGCCGCATGAAACTGAGAGTCTTCTTTGAATCGCATAAGGCAGCTCCTGTATGAGCCGTATGGGCTTTCTTCCCAGAGCCGCATGGACCATTACTCTGATATTTTCCATGCTTCTACAGCCCCTACATTTTTTAATCCGAAGGGCATTACCGTATAGCAGTATACCCCCAACGATGTTCGAAAAGATGTGTGCTTCTCATCGTCGGGGAACATCTTGATCTGGTTGTAGCCTGAGAACCCATCCATGAAGGACATTCGCTAGAAGTCGCCAGTATTTTCGATCATTACGTCGGTGCTCGGTAGAGGGAACTCATCTTTCAGGCATACAGAGTTCAAATCACGGTAATCGATACAGACTCGAACTTTACCATTCTTTTTCATGACTGGAATAATGTTGGCAACCCAGTCCGGGTGTTATCCTTCGTGAATGAATCCACTGGTAATGAGCTTCTTGACTTTATTATCGATGGCCTCAATGACATCTGGTCAGAATCGTCGTTGCTGCTGCTTAACTGGCTTAGCTTTAGACAAAATATTTAGACGGTGTATGGCGACTTTACGGTCCAGGACTGGCATGTCTTCATAGCACTATACAAAGACGTCGATGTATTCTGTTATAAGCTGTATAAGAGATTGTCGTTCATCGCCAGATAGACTTTTGCTGATGAAGATTGGTTTAAAAGATGATTCATCTCCTAAATTGACTTGGACGACTACGTCTTCAGTAGGTGGTTCACGTTGTTCGAAATACAGCTCCCACCTAGTATCCATCTTTTGAGCCTATTGTTCAAGCTCGATCGATTGGACATCGTTTGCAATTTGGTCAATTGAAACTATGTTGACGGATATAGTTGCTTTGAACATGTCGCTAATGCTGGAGTCTAAGTCCCGGAGGCAGGAATTAGAAGAATGAGAACAATGATCTGCTTCATCATCTGATCTTTCGGGAGTTGTTAGAGGAGTGACATAACCTAAACCAACACCGTTTCGTTAATAATAGTTCTCGGGTTTGCCGGTAGGCGCAAAGTGACGTATTGGCAACCGTCATCCCCGGCCGTAGTTTAGCCCCTGGTCGCTTTTGATGTCATATCCCATATTCTGGATGATATTCTTGGCCTGCCAACTATATCGAAAAAGCTACATTTTCCCAGAATCATAGTCAACTTCTGTGTTGTGATTGGGAGAAGTAGAGTCCGGAACGAACTTTCTTTCGCCAATTATTCGATCGAAGATGATTAGTTCTTCACCCTTCTTTCTGGCTAGAACGATGAAGTAGTGGATATCTTCTGGGTAAACCTTTTTCCGCAGATGAGGCATCGTGACCGGCATACAGAGGTGTGGTCCTATGCCATTCTCTACAGCGTATATCGTATATATGTAGTGGTTTATAGATTGATAGACATCAAAGTAATTCAAAGATAAACCTTTACTAAGAAAATATGCAAGTTCTTCTTCCGGGATAACATCATCTGCTGGAGGTATATTATTATGAGTATTGATATACTCATTGAAGGGATCATCATCTAGAAGAGGAGCCACAGTCTTGGCCAAATTTACCACATAGGGTAACTCTTCAGGATTGGAAGGATGAACTTCAGCTGGTTCCACCCGAGGTGTCTTACGGAGAGTGATGGTCAATGGTTTGACCTTATCAGGGTTTTTGTTTTTTACCCAGATTGTGAGAGGCTTCGGAGTACTTTTTGGAGTAGTACCACCTTTGACTCAGATAATCAGGGGACCATCATTGGAGGATGAACTTGTTTCAGCTTCATCGTCAGCTTCGCTGTCGTCATCCTTGGAGGGCTGAGATTGGTAAAGTACCGAATCTCTATAGTAGGCTTCGATGGCCTTAAAAGGATCGACATCGGCAAACTTCGTCTTTACGACGTCGTCGCTGTTGACATACTTGAAGCACTGGTGAAGTATGGAAGGAACGATCATGTTCTCGTGTATCCATGGACGTCCCAGCAGGACGTTGTAGGATACATTGGCATCGATCACATAGCAAGAAACCTCCGTTCGGAGATCACCGATCTGGCACTTGAGACGGATCTTGTCCAGCGGGTGGCTTCTCCCAGCATTGAAAGCCATGATAGTTGTATTGGTTGCAGATAGCTTATACAGAGGGATTCCTAGAATTTGAAGTAAACTTCTAGGAATGATGCTGAGGGAGGAACCTGGATCGATGTGTATCCGATCCACCTTAATCGCCCCGATATACCCTGTATAGTACAGAGGTCTATCATAACGATTATTTTTAAGTAGCACGTCCTCATGTGAAAAGGTGATGTTGGGTACCACTTTTATAGTACTGTGGCAGTGGGGACATGAGATAGGGTCTTCAGCGGGGGCTTTGACTTCAGCGAGATAAGAGTCAGCATGTAGTAATGCCTCATTTAGGGCCTTCCATATTTCTTTGGAGAGTCACAATAGATCGAACAGAGACAACCTGGAAGGTGTATTGGCCAGCTGTGCCAGTATGTCGAAGTTGTAGGGCCGATCCATGCCTTCGGGAGCTGGCGCCTTCAGAGACTTGTCAAATCGTGTCTCCTTCTGCTTGGCTTTATCGGTAGTTGAAGGCTTAGATGGGCCTACTTCTGAGCTTGTGGGGCCAGCAGGAGCTTGAGAAGGTACTGCTTCTTCTTGTGCGGGGTCATAAGTCCGTAGATAAGCCTTCCCCAATCACGTCTCGCCAGATAGAACTTCGTAGATGGAAGAAGAAACCATATGGCATGACTTGTATTTCTTGTCCTTTCTTGCTTTGGGAGATACCACCCCTACGTCATTTCTTGCACAAGGTCCAGACGGACCCACATGATCTCACCACGTTCAGTCGTGAGTGGCACCAAGGTTGAGTTGCGAGCTGGCGGCAGGTTGACAACTTTCATTATTGCCTTGGGGATCGGGACCACTGTAGACGTATGAAAAATTTTCAGCAAATAAAGCCCCATGCGCCCAAGTCAGTGTAGCTCCATGCGCCCAAGTCAGTGTAGCTCCATGCGCCCAGATAGTGAATCTCCATGCGCCAAAGATAGTGTAGCTCCATGCGCCCAGTCAGTGAATCTCCATGTGCCCAAGTCAGTGAAGCTCCATGCGCCCAGTCAGTGAAGCTTTATGCGCCCAAGACTAGCTCCCCCAAAAGGAGGGCGCATAGCCTGAGACATGGCTATATGGCCAAGCCTGGCTCAGTCAAAGCCATGATCAAAACGTGCACCGAAGCACACGGCCACGTCAGTCTCCACGAGCAATCGTATACCGAAGCATGCAGCGACGTCAATACCACGACCAACCCATGATCTCGCAGCCTGTATGTGTCTACATCCTATGCGCCCAAAGCAGGACTATGCGCCCACATAAAAACTAACATGTTTCCTCATATGGGCATATAACATCATTCCATCTCAAGAACGACTATAAAAGGGGGGCTCATCCCTCTTCTGTAGAAGCATGAAAAAGAATAAAGAAAGACCTATGCGGCTCCAACAGAAGGATCCCCATGCGGCTCAGGATCCCCATGCGGCTCAGGAGTCCATACGGCTCAGGGGTCCATGCGGCTCGGATAGATCCATACGGTTCAGAAAGAAGCCACGTGGCCTTCAAAAAGTTCTTCTCTACATGCGGCTGCATTTAACGCCCTGACGATTGCTCTGACAAAAAACAGCCATGACAGCTCTGACATAAAGATGCAATGATGACTGACATGATAGCGTGTTCATGAAAAAGAGGAGAAAATCTTCTTACGGCTGGCAAAATCTACCAAGTCTCGAGGCCACTCCATACGGCTGCCCATCTGTATGCGGCTGCCTGTCCGTGTCCCCATACGGCTGCCCATCTGCATGCGACTGCCTATCTCCATGCGGCTGCCCATCTGCATGTAGCTGCCTATCCCCATGCGGCTGCTACTCTGCATGCGGTTGCCTATTTCCATGCGGCTGACCATCCCCATGCGACTGCCCCATCCACATGCGGCTGCATGTTTCATGCGGCTGAGAGGACCCCCCATATGCAGCTCAGCCAGGACAATCCAGTTGAGATACGTGGTGCTCTTCGCTACAATTGAGACACATGGCAAGTCTTATCTTCTCTGGAATTATGGGTGCTAACAAATCCTAACAAAATCAGATTTGTTGCGATCATCATAATGGCCCAGATCAAATCAAGCAAATTGGATATGTGGCAGGCTATCACAAATCACGAAGATTTATGGCAATCAACATTTATTGCCCACAGAGATTTGATGCAATCTACATTAATTACCTAGATTTGCTACAATCAAAATTAATGGCCCTGATTAATTGATCCTTAACCGCCGACTTCTCAAGGAGGCAATCATTTGCAAACCCTAATGATTACACCCCCACTTCTATAAATAGCAAGGTGCCATTTCCTTGCAAAAAAAAGAAGAGGAGAGAGAATTCTGAAGGAACGGGAGAATTCAGAGACATCCAGAGATCCAGCAAATGAAGGCGCCAGGGAGTCTCCCCACACGTCCAAGAGCATTTCTTCACCGGAGCCAAGGCTGCGTCCGATCGTCCAAGGAGTAAGGCAGAGGTGCCGTCGCTTTCCCGAGCCTCTACCGTTACCTTCTAGAATGAAAAATAAACAATTGTACTTAGATTGCTGTACCTAGGTTTTCGTTCCTACACTTTCTTTGTACAAGCGAGTTTGTATTGTGAAGTAAAAGTCAGTCCTCCGATATAATTGTTCTGTTCTTTTATAATTCATGGCAAACACGATAGCGACTCTGCTGGAGACAAACTTCTCCACGGCTGAGGAGTTGGTGACGCAATCGGATGTAGACAAACTTGGCTCCACACAACAGAAGATGGTCGTCCGCTTCGACCAACAGGCGTTTGAAGAAATGCTCTCCGACGGGAGCGCTGGCCCGGTCCAGAAGCGAACCCGTATGAAAAAAGCTCGCAGGGAGTAGAGGCCAGAGTTATTTGCTCTTCCCCAAGCTCTGGACGGAGTACTCTCTGCTGCCCAAGACGGCGAAGGCAACTCTCATGCGGCTCCACTTCAAGCCATAGAGGACTCTGCTGTCCCCAAGTCCGGGAGAGGAAAGTACTATGATGCTGGACTTGCAGGAACAAAGAGTGATTCTATGTGCTCCAGGAAGAAGCCGAACAAAGGCACTAGCCGCAGGCTGAAGACTCATGCGGCCAAGATTGCCAGCCGCATGCATGATGTCCATGCGGCCTAAACTGCCAACCGAATACAGAATGCCCATGCGGCTAAGATTTCCAGCCGTATGGAAAAGACTTATGCGGCCGAGACTTCCAGCCGCATGAAGAACGCCCATGCGGCTACGATTGACAGCCGCATGAAGACTATTGATCCAGCCGTATGTTGTCTGCTCTACGCAGCTCAGTCTTCGATCGCCTCTCCTATGGTCCTGAACTCTCATGCTCCCGAGAAAATATGTCTGACTCTCTGCAGCACCAATTAGACTCTTCCTACTATGTGCCCTCACGCACTAGAGTGAAGAAGTCTAGGGCAGCGCGAGCTTGGCGAGCTCAGTCCGCTGTCCCGCCCTCTGACCATCTGAGCGTTCCACATACTGTTATGCGGGCCTCTGATGGAAAGTTGTACAGAACCACTCGAGTCCAGCCCCCGGCGACAAACGGACAAAGTGGTTCCCAAAAGTCTCCCAAAACCCAGGGAGCAAACATGGTCATTCCAGACCCATCTGACTTGCGTGAGGCTATCCTCCACAAGCGCAAGAAAAGAGAAGAGGCCTCGGGGTGCAAAGAGTCCTCCCACGGACGTCACTGCACACAAGTCACCGTCAAATGCTGTTACAATAAAGCGACGGTACGAGAGGACCGGAAGTCCGTCTTCCAATATTTTTAAATAGCCTGCCATTAATGATTATTTTGGCATTAAAATATTTTATAATAATTATTGGGAATTTTTTTAGAATTTCTAAATGTTTTTAAATAGCTTTTAAATACCAGAAATACCATTTTGCAATTTTATAAATTGTTTTAAATTAGGTTTGCAATATTTAAAATTGTTTTAAATACTTTTTGCAATAACCCAATTGTCTTTTGTAAATATATTTTGCAAATATTACTCGCGGGAGTCAATTTGCAAATTAAAATTTACATTTGACTGAGGGAGGGACCTAAATAGAAATTCCTAATTTTCTAGGGGGTTTCCTACAAAACCCTAACCCTAACTGCCCCCGACGACCGTGCGCTATCGTCGTCTCCGACGACGATCGTCGAAACCCTAACCCTAATCCTAATTTCTAGCCCTAATCCCACCGCCCTAGAGTTCTATAAATAAACCCCTCACCTCCCCTCTTCTCGACTACCACCGCCACGACCCTTCACAGCCCCAGCTCCGCCCCCAATCCCCACTTCCAGATCCAACCACCACCCATCTCCGGCGACCCCCGTTCGACCACCACCGCTCGACGTCGTCGTCCCCAACCACCACCATCAGGACCGCCTCGTCGAGCCGCGTCCAGCGCCGCCATAGCGCCTTGACCACGACGCCTCCAGCCGCCGTTCGCCCCCTCGACTTCCACCCCTCAGCCGGACACGAAGGTAACAAATCCCTTCTCTGTGTCGTGCGTGTCCCAAACTGAGACACAACACTCGCCTAGACACAGGGGACATGACTGTGGTACTGGACACGTGTTAGCCGAGTCGTACGTGTCGTGCTGGGCACGGACACGTCGACTCTGTGTCAGATTTCAACTTCTCGTGTCCTGGACTGTATGGACACGAGACGAACTGTAAACTAGACTAACGGGTTTGGGCTTTGCTTAACAGGTAAAAACCCATTTAATTTCTAACCTAAATAAAATAAACTAAAACCTAACTCTAAACGAACCCAGCGGGCTGACGCCATGGCCAGCCCGACCGAGTCTAAACCCCCCCCCCCCCCCCCCCCCCCCCCCCCGCGCGCTGTGCTGGGCTGAGTTCGAGCCCCCCCTTTACAGTTTCCTTTTTTTTTTCTTTTTCTTTTTCTTTTTTTTCAGTTTTATATATATATTTATATATATATGTATATATGTATATTAGTATATATATATATATGTGTATATACTGTATTTTAACAGTATTTAATATATAGGTATATATTTATTAGTTAGTAATTTTATATATATATGTTTATATATATATTTTCCTATGTATATATATAATATATATATACACTATATTATTAAGTGTATTCTTATATATATATATATAATTGTATATATGTATATATATACTTTATAAATTAAGTATTTTTCCTTACAAATATATATGTACTTTTAACACATGTATTTATATTTTTCACTATGCATAACTTTGCCCTATTAAAATATTAATAATTATTTTGTATTTTTACCAAATTGTATTTTATTGTATTTAAATTACTGCAACCATTTGGTGTCCAAGCCTAGCATGGGTATTTGGGCTCAAATGTGTTTTCACACATTCAAGACCTGTACAAGTCATATTGGACTTGATTCATGGCCTTGGGTCCTGTATTTGAACTTTGGTTCAAATTATATACATGGACAAAATACGCAGATAATTAATTATTGTGTGCATTACTGTTTTTGATTTTCTAAAAATACTTAAAGTATTGCTAAAATTATGAAAAAATAGTTTTTAGATACTATGTTAAGTTAGCTAATTTAGTATAATTTTTGTAGTATTTAATTTACTGTTTTGCCCCTAGTTTGGCATATGAAACCAGAACTCACTTTCTGTATATTTATGAAAACTGATTTTTCTAAAATACTTCTGTTGGGTAATAAATCCCAGAAAAATTATAATAAATTTCTATAATTAACAAGGTTTCTGTCAGTATATTATTCTATATTTATTGGAGATTTCTAGTATTTTCTAAAATTATTAAAACACAGTGCACAGAATGTTTATTTTACCAATAATTATGACTAAGTCATGACTTGTGAATTTTGTGTATTTCTAGTATTTGGATTGCTAACCAGCCTTAATATGGGAGACCCATGTGTTAGTTTAGATGCCAAATCACTTCAATTTGAACCCCTAGGCTAAGTTCACCTAGCCAATGTCCAATTTGGCCTTCTCACATCACTAGTGTATTTATATTGTCTTGTAACTTAGAGTCTGAGTATATATATGTTTTCAGTGCCAGGACACTCTACATCTTAGCTTTATTGTCATTGCATTGCTTTGCTCCAGACAAGTACATCTACAAACTCATTTACTGTCTTTTAATGTTAAGCACATGTGACAACCTTGTGAATTACCATTAATCCAGTTGCAAGTCTTTTGTTAATTGTACATGTTAAAACACTGTTATTTGATAAAATAATGTTAATCAACCCATGTGAATGCTGATCCTTGGAGTAGCAAGTCAAATCATAACATGTTTCATACTATTGCCAGTTCCCACCATGCTTTACACTATTTCCCGTATCTTTTACATGATGATTACTGGGTTATGAGAGAGTTGATAGTATAGTTACTGGACTCGTGGAATATACTCACTTACATTGCAGTATGCTAATTGTGTAGTTTCTGGACTTGTGGAATGTACTCCCGTACATTGCAGTAAACTAGCAGTGCGGTTTCTGGACTTGTGGAATGTACTTACGTACATTGCAGTAAACTAAGAATGTAGTTTCTGGACTTGTGGAATGTACATACGTACATTGCAGTAAACTAGCATAGCACCTATTGACCGATCTCATACCTGCTCCAGTTTTAATACATAATGTACAATATGCCACAATTGACAAGAGTGTCTTAAAATGATAATCAAGATATACCATGATTTCCCGCTTTATATGATTTACCATGATTCCAGTATGTCTATTTTTCAGTCTTATCATACCATGTTCCTGTTGTACATCTCTTGCATTATACATTCAGTACTTTAGTAGTAGAGGTTGTACTTGCTCCCGTCCTGACAGGATAACGTTGTAGGTATTTTGACCGAGGAAGAAATGCTTTGTGACCCGTACTATGGAGCTCCAGTTGAGGATATTCCTGCAGGGAATCCTGCTTAGCTGCTTAGTTTGACTTAGTGTGGGGTTATTATCACAGACGCTATTTTGTACCTTTAAACTGGACCTTGTCTCCAGTACTACTTTTGGTTGTGTACTATTTATAACAAACTTAGTGGTTTTTCATCTATCTATATAGAAGCTGTGTTGTGATCATTCTTAAACTATCTTAATTATTAGCACATTTATCATTATTACCTGACTGTCTAGAACAGCTTACTACGCTCTAATCAAGCGTAGGCTGGACATGGCTCGGCCCGGCCCAACAATTTGGGAATCGGGTCGTGACACAATGTCCACCCTTATGGATGTCGTTCAAGGGGAGAAAGAGATGACAAGGAACTATATTGAGCGGTTTCGCCAAACCGCAATGAAGTTGCCGTCTGGTAATCCAGATTCCTCCTTAATCAAAATTTTCCAAAATAGACTACTCCCAACAATCAGCCTCTGGATGGGTGAAAGTCAATTTAAGGACTGGAAGATGTTCATGATCAGTGCCACTAGCGTCGAGGACAGGTTGAAGAAGGCTCGCCAACTGGGATTGCACATCTCGGAGGGAGAGGACAAGGGCAAGCGCCCTAATACCAACAACAACAATGGTGGTAACTCCTCCAACAATCGGAACAACAAGGGCAAGCAGGCTATGGTGGCCGATACAGCCCAGAAACCTGAGTCAAAACCGGCAGACAAGCAATGGCTACAAATGACCTACTCTTTCGAAGACGGCCATGTCAAGCCCATCTTAGATATGCTCATACAAGGGGATAGAATTCAGCTCCCTCCACCAAGACGGGAACCTCGGTCGGCAGAAATAGAGAACCCAAAGTACTGCCATTACCACCGCTACGTCCACCATGCTACACACGACTGCTACCAACTAAAGCGATACATCCAACATCTCATCGATTCGAATGCTCTGGCCATTGATTTCGAGGAGGTAACCGTGACAGCCAACATGGTGTCCGTTCAGTTTGGCAGCTTGCCTCCGACAAAGACTCAAGACGGTGTCATACCCATACCTCAGGCGACAATGGAGATTGCTAATCTTCCACCTCCTCGAGATCAGGCTACTGGTTTAGTACCCCCTACCACGTCACGAGAGGAAGTCATCTGGGTCCACCCGGACTTGGTACCTGAAGTAACTCAGCCCGCACCACTCCCCATTGTCAAGAAAAAGAATAGAAAGGTCAGATCCTGCCGCACAATTTCGACAGATGTCGAAGAAGCCACAGTTGTCGTCACTCGGTCTGGTGCTCAATCCCAACCTACGCCAGATAACTCGACTGAAGAGCATCAGCCGGCCACTGCTGACACTCCGGGACCTTCCCAACCTCCGACGATCGACAAGCCTAGGCCGAAGGAGACTCGCTTTGACAAATCCCTCCGAAAAGAGGCACCTCATGGGCTGGAAAGGCCCTACAATTTTGACATCTTGGCACAATTGGCCAACACACCGGCCAAATTGACATTATACAAGATCCTGAGACTCTCCAAGGATGTTCGCACGGCTTTGAGCGATGCACTCCAGAACGCCGATGCATATCTGGCTCAGGTCAACCTCACGGGAGAGAGACCGCCTGCAGATCTCCAAGACAGCGCTTGCACTGGAGCGATGCCCAACATTGTCTTCACTCCACAGGATATGCTCATCAAAACCAACCTGCACGATCGTCCGTTATATTACACTGGATACATCGACGACGTAAAGGTAGATCAGATGCACATTGATCCTGGTTCTTCCATAAACATCAACCCGAAGGGTCTGTTACATCATCTTCGCATCTCTACGCATCGCCTGATGCCAACAAGCACTGCCATCAGCGGTTTCAATTCTGACAGGAGCTACCCGATTGGAAAGATTCGCTTGAAGTACCAAATCGGCGATCTTCAGTCAGAATTGACCTGTTACGTCATAGATGCAGACACTTCCTATAATATCCTCCTGGGGTGTCATTGGATACACGATCATATGATCGTGCCTTCCACGCTGTACCAGTACTTCAAGTATGTCGACAAACACGACTTCGTAAGGACAGAATTTGTCGACATCGATCCCTTCAAAGGGGTCGAATCCTACTACTCAGACTCCTGCTTATACGAAAAGTCGAAGAGGCACCTTGGTGAAGGAGATGTACAAGCTCGTACTGAGACGGCCAAAGGATCAGAAGAACCTCTGACGATCCATCTCCAAGCTCGCAAACCTGACAAGACCGCACCCCTTACGGCCGCTCTGCGTAAGGATGCGATCAGTCTCTCGACACAAGAGGGGCAAATGATAATCCGACTGCCAAGGTCTGGCCAAGCGCCAAGACCTACGATGGAGCCACTGACAATCAGACTGCCTAGAGTCGGCCAGCCACAAACGGAGAAGCTCAATCCCTCCGACAAGCTAATGATGATACGTCTTCCCAAAAAGAATCGTCAGCCCGATGCAAAGTCTGGGGCTTCTAACGAGCCAACCACTCCCTGTCCAACATCGAGTACCAAACTGGGGTTGCTAGTTTGCCAACGACTCCACGTTCTGCTCCACCAGCGGAACCCCTGATGATCAAGTTGCCCAAGTCATCCTCTCAGTCTTCATTTATATAGGGGGTGGCCGAAGAAGAATCAGAATTGGCCAAGTATGTGGCCGCTCACACTGATGTTCCATTCGTAGATGATGTAATCCCGCTAGAAAAAATACATTACTTTATCAATAAAGGGCTATCTTTGAACTACATCGAGCTTAATAAGCTTTGTACAATGTATGTTATGGAATACGGTATAGGCGCTCACCTACACACACATGTGACAAATATTTACACCTCAAATTAGCTCACTCCCGCGGAAGACGCTTACCGCATAATCGAGGGAGGGGATCATCCAATCATCTTCAGTCGGAAGAATAATCTGTAGTCCCCAACCATAGAAGAAGTCGATCTCGAATCGGATGCCGGGAGACTGTCTCTCTATCTATATAGCCCCCAATCCAAATACCTCATGCAAAAATAGGGGTATGTTATGGAGACTAGACCAGGTTTGAAGTACGGCACTGGTCAACGATTACCTTTAAAGTCGTCGGTCCCGGCTGACAAACTACAGGACTACTACAGCAAGACACGATGCGCACTGGAATATGTTACGCCTGCAACGACCCCTGAAAGCTCAGATGAGAAATGCGACTGGCAGTCACACTCAACCGGATCACCAACTTCGGATTCGGATATCATCATCGGGGATGTATTCAGGCAAGTCCTGTCTGTCAATATGGCATTCGCTGATGCTTACGAAGAAGGTGAAGACTTTCCTGAACTCCTCGAATTAGAGTCGTGGGCCCAACAGCTGGATGCACAATGGGAGAAGCGGTTTGAACAAAGAGAGCCTCCTAGTGAAGATGAGGTCATGCAAGTGGATCTAGGCAGCGACTCTTCTCCAAAACCAATCTTCGTTAGTAAAAGCCTGACAGACAAAGAGCGAGAATCGCTATTGGAACTCGTCAAAGAATATATTATTATGTTCGCCTGGAACTATGAAGACATACCAGGGCTAAATCCCAATATTGCTCTTCACAAGCTCAACATTCGGCCAGATGCAAAGCCAGTCAAACAACAGCAACGACGCTTCCGTCCAGGCATCATGCATGCGATCGAAGCCGAAGTCAATAAACTGATAGCCAGCTACTTCATTCGTGAGGAACAACATTCGGACTGGGTCGCCAACATAGTATCGGTCCTAAAAAAGAATGGAAAGATTCGAATCTGCATCGACTTTCGCAATCTGAACGAGGCGTATCCCAAAGATGAGTTCCTCCTCCCTATCACAGACATCATGATTGACAACACATACGGCTTCGAACGTATGTCGTTCATGGATGGCTTCTCGGGGTACAACCAAATTAAGATGTCTTCCGACGAAGAAAAGTATACATCATTCTGAACACCAATAGGCACGTTCTGCTACACAGTCATGCCTTTCAGTTTAAAGAACGCTGGCGCCACCTATCAGAGAGCTATGAGCATCATCTTTAGAGACCACTTGCATAAAATAGTGGAATGCTATGTTGACGACATCGTCGTCAAAAGCCGCTCTAAGGAAGATCATCTGCATGATCTAAGGACAGTGTTCGACCTAATACGAGCGCATAATTTGAAAATGAACCCCACAAAATCCTTCGTGGGCGTATCCAGCGAAAAGTTCTTAGGTTTCATCATCACCTCCCAGGGTATCCATGTAGACCCTGAGAAGACGAAGGCAATCATGGAGATGGGTCCCCCAAGAAATCTTCGAGAACTCCGAGGCCTTCAAGGAAGGTTAGCTTACATCAGGAGGTTCATCTCCAATCTCTCCGGGCGATGTCAGCCATTCACCCATCTCCTGAAGAAGGGCGTCTCATTCGTATGGAATGAAGAATGCCAGCGTATCTTCGACAGCATCAAAGATTATTTATCGAACCCTCCAGTCCTCGTGGCCCCGATTGCTGAACCATTCATGCTCTTTGTACGAGCAATAGAGCATTCCCTCGGTGCTCTGCTAGCACAAAACAATGATGCAGGCCATGAGCAAGCTATATATTACCTCAGCCGAATGATGATCGGGCCAGAGCACCGATATACTACCGTGGAAAAGGAATGCCTCGCCCTGGTGTTCGCCATTCAAAAGATGCGATACTATGTCACGGAGCAAACAATACATGTGGTATCATGAGTCAACCCCCTCAGGGTCCTCATGACTAAACCAGGGGCACTCAGCTCTCGCCTCGCTACATGGGCAATATTACTGTCCCCTACCATATGATCTTCGTCCTGCAAAAGGCTGTTAAAGGTCAAGCTCTGGCAGACTTTCTAGCAGCCCACCCAGGCTCGGAGTCGGCCAAAATATACGAAAAAATCCCAGACGAGGTCGCCGACTCGCATGCGGCCTCTCACGATGATATATGGCGAATGTTCTTCAACGGCACCTCAAGGACCGGACCTAAGGGCAACATCGTCATCGGAGTCGGGGTGGTGCTGGTTTCTCCTTCCGGACTGGTGATCAATCGTGCCTACTCCCTCACGGAACCCTACTCTAACAATGTGGCCGAGTACAACACTTTGGTCATTGGCCTCCAACTTGCAAGAGAGCACGGGGTAGAATATCTTGAAGCGTACGGTGATTCACAGTTAATGGTCAATCAGATCCGAGGTTCATACGAAGTCCGCCATGAAGACATGATCCCCTATCACCAAATAGCGATCAACATCATCTCGTCATTTGAAGGATTCTTCATCGAACACGTCCCCAGACTCCAAAATATCAAAGCCGATGCCTTAGCTGGCCTTGCCGCTTTTCTAGCGGTTTCGAACTATGCTCATCAATCGGTGGATGTGATAGGCTATGAACTGGTCTGTCCCAAGAACAACGTTCAATTCGTGGCGAGTTATTCCGCTCAGGCGATCGACGAAGTACCAGACTGGAGACAACCATTCATTGACTTCGTAGTCTACGACATTTTGCCCGAGAACCCAAAAGAAGCCATCTCTATCAGAAGGCGTTCTCTCAGATTCTTCTACGATACAGAGAGGAAAATGCTGTATCGCCGATCCTATGATGGATTATTGCTTCGATGTCTGTCAAACTCAGAAGCCAAAGAAGCCGTATGAGAAGCTCATGACAGTGTCTACGGGGTCCATCAGCCTGGCCCAAAATTGTAAGACCGTCTTCGCCGAATAGGCTACTACTGGCCCACGATGGTAGCAGATGCGATAGACTATGCAAGAAAGTACAAAGCCTGCCAAGTCCATGTAGATTTCATCTACCAGCCATCCGAATTTGCATATCCGACAGTGGCGTCCTGGCCATTCGAAGCATGGGGAATGGATATCATCGGTCCGATCACTCCACCTTCTTTCCGAGGACATCGTTTCATACTCGCCATCATAGATTACTTCTCCAAATGGGCAAAAGTTGTTCCTCTTACAGAAGTAAAGACTTCAAATGTGATCAGCTTCCTCAAGCATCACATCATCTATCGTTTTGGACTGCCCCGAAGGATCATCCACGATAATGGTCCGCTGTTTGCAAGTCACGCCTTCTATCGGTTCTGCGACAAGCATCGAATTCAGAATATTGCTTCGACGCCATACAATCTGGCAGCGAATGGGTTGGCAGAAGCATTCAACAAAACCATCATCAAGTTGCTCAAAAAGTTCGTATCATCCAACAAACGCAACTGGAACGAGAAGCTCGGTGAATACTTATGGGCGTACCGTACTACAGTCCGAACAGCCACAGGGAACACACCATTCTCCCTGGTGTAAGAGAGTGAGGCAGTTCTCCCATTGGAGACTCAAATACCTTCGCTCCGCGTCGCTCTCACTTACCAACTGACGACGGACGATAACTACCGTCGCCGGCTACTAGAGTTGGAGGCCTTAGATGAAAAGCGCCTATTGGCTCAGCAACGAATCAAGCTATACCAAGCACGCATCTCCGGAGCCTTCAACAAGAAGGTTAAAATCAGAACATTCCAAGTGGGCGATCTTGTTCTGGCAGTTCGGAGGCCGATGGTTATGACTCACAAAACCGTCGGCAAATTCCAGCCAAAGTGGGAATGTCCATTTATCATTGAGGCAGTATTCTCCAACGGTGCTTACCACCTCGTAAAACAAAACGGAGACTTGCTCACGTTGCCCGTCAACGGCAAGTTCCTGAAGAAATATTATGTCAAAACGATATTCTCCAAATCCCAGATTATTGAGTTATATACCCGCCGGTACCGCTGAACTCACATTCGCAAAATCTCAGATTATTGAGTTATGTACCCTCCGGTACCGCTGAACTCACATTCTTCAAATCCCAGATTATTGAGTTATGTACCCGCCGGTACCTCTGAACTCGCATTCACATTCTTCCTCTAAATATCCCAGATTATTGAGTTATGTACCCGTCGGTACCGCTGAACTCGCATTCACAATATCCCAGATTGCTGAGTTATGTACCCGCAGGTGCCTCTGAACTTACATTACGGTCACTCTTTTAGATAGTAAGTCATGTATGACCATACCTCTGAACTTATTCTTCTGAAAGGGCTCCTCCCTCATGATCCACTACCCGCACTCTTAGTGCACAAAAAGGGTAACGGATCCACAAATTTCCAAAACGACCACGTCGATGTTACCTTTGAGTCGTCTCACTTCCGCTAAAAACAAATTACCCCTCTACATAGAGCTTCTATATCCTCATTACCTCTGAGTCGTTCTATGTACCCCTTCATAGAACCCACTCCTGCCATGTTCTTATTACCTCTGAGTAGGAAGGCTCCATCGAAGAAACCCTCATATTTGCCATGTCCTCATTACCTCTGAGTAAATATGTTGGTTCTCTCTTGACTTATTATCTGTACCAAAAAAACCCAAGGTATGCTAAAGATAATAGGTCCACAAATGTCCTCTGTTGACCACAAATATCCTTCGTTGAGTCCACTCCTGCCATGTCCTCATTACCTCTGAGTAGGAAGACTCCGCGGTAAAACTCCCATACTTGCCATGTCCTCATTACCTCTGAGTAAGTATGTTGGTTTTCTCTCTCGTCTTATTATCCGTATCCTGATCCAGGGTACGCCAAGGATAATAGGCCCACAAATATCCTCTGTTGACTACAAATGATGTACTAAGTTTCCTGGTACATGCACATCATTCCTCATCATGCCCCGGGAGCCCAGCTGCTCTATGGCATTCTTTCTTCCGATACCGGGAACGTCCATGACCACCTTACCGTAGAATTATTTCAGGTATCCCCATCAAACTTGTCATCCACACCTAAAACCCAGGTATGCCAAGGGTAACAGGTCCACAAACAGTCCCCCAAGCGGGACAAACACCACCATAATACCACAGGAACAACAAGCAGTACAAATAAAGGGTAGAATAAAGCATATTCTTTTATTTGGAAGGTGAGAGTACTAAATGTTCTAGGGACAACGTCCCACTTAAAGAAAGAAAAAGAACAGAAACAAAAGAAGGAAAAAAAGTCGTCAATGGTTCGGCGGTACATAATTCCAAAAGACGGTTCTTCACCAAGGTGGTCCCCCGTTCAAGCCGCTGCCTAGCTCGTCGCTCAGCCTCCTGGGACAACCGCTCTGCATTATCCAAGTCCATGTGTGCCCTCCAGCCATCCTCCAACTTCTTCATGGCAAGCTCCAGGCCAGCAGAAGCTCGATTAACTCTGTCAGCCTCCTGGATAATTAGCCCCCTTTCGGCACGGGCAGCCTCAAGCTCAGACTCCGTGAAAGCTAACTTCCTCTGAAGCTCAAGGATCTGCTCCCGCGTGTCAATGATCCCATGGGAGGCAGTCGCTTTCTGAGCCATAACATCTTCACTCTCGTGGCTCAACTGATCATATCGATCAGACAGATCGCGGAGGTGCTTCAGTATGACCGGCTTGGTCTTATCCCGAGCAGCCCTTATCTTCTCTACAGCAGCTGTGAGGAAACCGTGCTCCTGATCTATAGCAGCAGACAGATCAGCTTACTGCAGTACCTGAAGCTGGGCCACCAGCTGATCAGCCTCCAGCAATTTCGTCTCCAGAAGCGCAGCTACCCCCGCCCCACCGGAATGAGTCTTAAGAATATCAATATGACCCTGGGCGTATTGTCGGGCCAAGGCAAAAGAGGTCCCTCATTCCACAGCAGCCGCTACCCCTCTCTTCAAGTGGCGATAGAAGCTGTCAACCATGTCCTGTGACGCTTCGTCTAGAACCTCTATAGAGGACGGCGTCAAAGGAAGCGTGGCCGACAACGTCGAAGGAGGCGCGCTAGAACTTGCCACCAGGAAGACAAATTCCGAGCGAAAAGATGCACGGATAGCGGCTAACTCCTCCTCCGCCACCCGAAGAGTCTGGACACTCGGCAGGGCAGAGAGGTCGACTCTCGGAGCTGCCTGAGCAGAAGCGGACGCAAGGACCATTGTCCTCTGTCCCGACTGTACCTCCACCTGACTTTCCGAACTCGAGCCAGCGGAAGGCCCCTCAAGACGAGCCGGAAGGGGAGGAGGTACGCTCCTCTCCGCCAGTGCCCCTTCGGCAGAGTCTATCTCAACAATGTCCATCATCGACACTAGAGAGACAGGACCTGTATGTCCAGAGCAACAATCAATCGACGTAACCCGAAGGATGTGATGATAGAGCAGATAGGCCTCCTCACAAGTTAAGATTTGGCTTATCTTACCACGGGAGGAGCATGGAGGCTGCAGCTCGCTCACAGCTGTCGTGGTCTCCTCACCCGCGACCTCCAAGTAAAATTCAGTTGGTTCTTCTGCCCTAGCCACCCCGAAAAGGGAGCCAACCAGTTCAGCGTCACCCCGTGGAAATTCAACTGTCTCAGGACAGGTGGAGTAGATCCCCCGTCCCCATGGGTTGAGTCCTCAGCAAGGTGGGACTCCTCGGCTGGTTCTCGAGAAACCGACTCCTCTGACGCCTAGAAGAGTAAAGGAAAATGATTAGGCCATAGTACAGGAAAATGAAGGAGAAGACGACCATAATTCGAGTCACCTCAGAAACAGCGTCAACATCCTCGATAAGTAGCCGACGGGATCTGACAGCAGCTCGTTTCATAGAATAAGTTATGTTGATATCAGCAGACTCACTCCTGCTCCGCTTAAGCGAAGGGCTAGGCGCATCAGGTGGCTGATCCGCCACCACTTCATCGAACGTAATGGGCGGTTGTTCCGTCGCCACCTCGTCTAGAGGAGGGAGAGAATCATCAGCACCCTGGTCGCCATCTTCTTCATCCGCAGTGGTGGACTTCGAGTCCGACACAGGAACCATGTTCGCCCTCCGCTTCCTCTTCATCGACCCCTGGGGCTTCTCTTCCAAGCCGGTACCAACAATAAAATTGGTACGAGGGTCAAAATTAACCGAAAACCTGCTCGCAGTGATATGGTAGAGAGCCGCTAAATACAAAATCTCCCCTTGCGTCTCAGCGTCAGGGACCAAAAAACTAGCACGGTATGAGAAATATTATAATAAAGCCAGGCTCTGATGCCATCCAGAACACTGCCTTCAAAGCCCAGGCAAGAGTTGGGACTCTCTAGGAACAACTGGCTGTACCCAAACTGGCGGGAGAACCGGCTGGGTAAGTAAGGTTCCAGGTAGATGGTATTACGGTTGCGATATACTAAGTGCGAGGGACGGATGTTACGCAACCGAAGAAGCATCCTCTCAGGTAAGAGGAAAGGAGGCCCGATACCATCAATATGTACACTCTCCACCTCCTCAGCAAAAAAATGGGGAACAGACACGAAGAAATTATATCCATCCACCCTCGCCAGCGCCCTCCGACAAGCGGACATAGTGTTGTACTCCCAGGACATCCGACAGTACTGGAAGATTAAAGCATCATCGTCAGTTACACCAACTTCTGGGCAAGATCTTATCAAAGACCGACAGTACACTAATAGCTACCCCATCAGATAGTGATAAGACAACTCGATTCGCTCAAAGTTTATCGCTGTGTCACGTACAATAACTTCATGAAAAAGTATGGAGGCCATGGCGTATGCTGCACACCATGGCCGGAAGAAGAGCCAGCCTGACCCCGAAGGCCAGCTTTACGACAGAAAGGATAAAATTTTGGCTGATCCTCTCAATAGAACCAGCTCCTCCTGAGACCATGCAATTTCGTAGCCATACCATCAAGAACCCTGCCAGGATTGCCTTCTCCGACAGCGGCTGGATATCCTGATAAAAATAATCAAAAGAATCAGTTTGACTCCCAAATGTGTCGCTCAAGGCCTTCGACTTCTTGGCAGTTAACACCAGATCCTGTATTTGCTCTCGGGTCAGAGAATTTCGGGGAGTAACCTGGCCTGAGGCACCTTGCTGAAAAAGGTGGGAGAGCCAAGCCCTAGTATACGGAAGGTTCCCTTTCGAGTTACTATCCTTCTTGGTCGTCTGCTGACAGTAACTGTGATGACAGAGTAACTCCTGATAGACAGCAACGAAACCCGGATGTCGTTGCTCCAAACCTTCAAACTCTTCGTTCGTCGGAGTATATACTTCAAACACTTCATTGCCCCAAGGTAGCCTAGAGATGGCGTGCATCTCATGAAGAGCGAGACCCATCTCCCCTCCTGGCACGAAGAAGGTCCCCGTCCGCTGGTTGTACATCTCTAAGAAAGCCATGAACAACTCCTTATTGATGGACAGTCCGTGACATGTACCCCGGATGGCGTGGTAGAGACCAACCTCACGCAGGAAAGTCCCATATTCTCGTAAAATCTACCCGATCAAATTAGCCCACGAAAGGATGGGGCGTATCCAGTTCAAAAGCGAGAGCCGGCCAATGGGATAAGACCCTTTCCGAGCAAGTCGATTCAGGAAAGTGTCAGCCTAAGAGAATGAGAAATTGGGACCTTGCGCATTTAAGAAGATACCCGGGGCTAGCCCCATCACGGAGTAGCTGATCGGTTCCCTGCCCGCGTATGCTGATCTAACATGCTTATTGTAGTGGATGTTACCCACTATGCGTAAAGGATTCCTGCATCCTCCTGTCCACCGGCAACATATTGAACCACACCAATGGAAAATGACGCTCCATCTGAGGGATGTGGACCGCCCTTCCGGCAGAAATAAAATTCCAATTCTCAGATATATCCAATACCCGAGAGTTCTTCACAGTCAGGGCGTCCCCCAAGAAGAATGTCAGTTTCAGGTACTTTCCTTCCAATCGTCCTGAGTTCAGCATGGCACAGAGAAAGCAAAAGGGCTGGTTCTTGATAAGAGTCAACCTCTCCTCAGGCTCATTCTTGGGCAGTTGTTCTACCACCTGTCGAACATGTTGGTCAAGCTAGACACCTATAGCAAATTGGGCCTGACCCACCCGAGGTTCCTCCGCAGCATTAACCAAAAATTCACTAAAAAAGGACAAAAAAATAAGTTAAAAAGATGGACAAAGAGAACTGGTTCGTGTTTTCGAGCTTATGCGGCTCTAATTTAATGGAGTCTCATACGGCCCAACTCAGAAAACACTTATGCGGCTCCGTCCAGCGAAGGTTCATACGGCAGTATTCTCGTATGGCTCTGTCTAAACGAAGTCTCATACGACAGAGTACGGATAAGTTTATGCGGCTCATACAACAAACAAATTTGTGCGAGCCTATGCAGCATAGCACAGCTTATGCGGTCCCGTTGACGAAGTGCTTATGCGGCCACAGTAACAATTCTCATGTGGCTCGAACATGGAGCATACCCCATGTGGCTCGGACGTGAGACATACATACAGCACACATGAAGATGAAGGCTCGCGCGTAGAGCATGCGACGTAGCCACAACAGTTAGGGTTTCAAGCTCACACAGCGTCCTTACCAGCAATAGGGGGTGGACGTCGGGGTAAACTGCGGGCACGTCGGCTTGGCGGAGGAGCTGCCACTTTATCATTCGTCGCCGCAGTCGAAGTAGAAGCAGCTTTATTGCCCTTCGCCGCCGCAGCCGACGAAGACGCTGCCTTTTTACCCTTCGCCGCAACAGTCTTCTTGGAAGCCATCGGTGATCGGAGAAGAGGATGACAGTCAGGGCAGGAAAGGCTTGAGTTGAAGGAGAGAGTATTTCTTCTCTTAATTACTCTTATTTATAGGAGGACAAAAGGGAGGGAGGAAGCACGTAGACCGATAGAGCGCTTCGGGTCGTGTGCTGCAGGCAAAATCGACTCCTAGGATTTTACCCCCTCTCATGGAGGAGATTCATCCAAAGAAAATTCAAAAATTTAATGAGCCGACTCTTGGGACTCCCCCCAAAATACGGCTCAAATCAAAGGCAATCAATGTAAAGATTTGCACACGTGGCAAGGAACCTATGCGGTCAAGCAGCCCATGCGGTTGGAAAGCCCATACGGCTCAGATGGCCATGCGGCTGAGGAGGCCATGCGGCTCAGAAATTCATGCGGCTGAGGAGGCCATGCGACTGAGACATCCATACGGCCAGAACATCCTATGCGGCCCGAAAAATTTTTACATGGCCATGCTTCTGATTCAAAGTATTTCAATTTTGTAAATTGAAAACTTTGAAGGGTGTCTTATAGAAGCATGAAAATGAATAAATAAAGACCTATGCGGCTCCAACAGAAGGTACCCATGCGGCTCAGGAGTCCATGGGGCTCAGGAGTCCATGCGGCTCAGGGGTCCATGCGGCTCGGATAGATCCATGCGGCTCAGAAAGAAGCCACGTGGCCTTCAAACAGTTCTTCTCTACATGCGGCTGCATTTAATGCCCTGACGACTGCTCTGACAAAAAATAGCCATGACAGCTCTGACATAAAGTCAAATTTATGACTGACATGATGGCGTGTTCATAGAAAAGAGGAGAAAATCTCCTTACGGCTGGCAAAATCCACCAAGTCCCGAGGCCACTCCATGCGGCTGCCCATCTGTATACGACTGCCTGTCCGTGTCCCCATGCGGCTGTCCATCTGCATGCGGCCGTCTATCCCCGTGCGGCTGCCCATCTGCATGCGGCTGCCTATCCCCATGCGGCTGCCCCCTACATGCGGCTGCCTATTTCCATGCGGCTGCCCATCCCCATGCGGCTGCCCATCCACAAGTGGCTGCATGTTTCATGCGGCTGAGAGGACCCCCCATATGCGGCTCGGCCAGGACGATCCAGTTGAGACACGTGGTGCTCTTCGCTACAATTGAGACACGTGGCAGTCTTATCTTCCCTGGAATTATGGGTGCTAACAAATCCTAACAAAATCAGATTTTTTGCGATCATCATAATGGCCCAGATCAAATCAAATCAAGCAAATTGGACACGTGGCAGGCTATCACAAATCACGAAGATTCATGGCAATCAATATTTATTGCCCACAGAGATTTGATGCAATCTACATTAATTACCTAGATTTGCTACAATCAGAATTAATGGCCCAGATTAATTGATCCTTAACCGCCGACTTCTCAAAGAGGCAATCATCTGCAAACCCTAATGATCATACCCCCACTTCTATAAATAGCAAGGTGCCATTCCCTTGTATAAAAAAAGAAGAGGAGAGAGGATTCTGAAGGAACGGGAGAATTCAGAGACATCCAGAGATCCAGCAACCGAAGGCGCAAGGGAGTCTCCCCACACATCCAAGAACATTTCTTCACCGGAGCCAAGGCTACGTTCGATCGTCTAAGGAGTAAGACAGAGCTGCCGTCGCTTTCCCGAGTCTCTACCGTCACCCCCCAGAATCAAAAATAAACAATTGTACTTAGATTACTGTACCTAGGTTTTCGTCCCTAGGCTTTCTTTGTACAAGCGAGTTTGTATTGTGAAGTAAAAGTCCAGTCCTCTGATATAATTGCTCTATTCTTTTATAATTCATGGCAAACATCTTCAAAACACAGAACGGAGAGCAATTTTCTTAGGTTTTCTCCCAATTTTGTAATCATAGTGTCAACGGAGTAAAGGAGCAACTGCCGCTCGATCTCCATCGTCCCATTCCCCAGAATTCTTTTTTGTATTCGGTGATCCTCAGTAAAGGATCTCTCAAGCGTATTCAATTTGTGGTACCTTGCACCAATAAAAGAAAAAACATCATTTTCTTCTTCTTTTTTGTGTGTGTCCACAAAAATGTCGACTCTGCTAGAGACTACCTTTTCCTCTGACGAGAAGGTAGTGACGCAATCCGATACCGACAAAGTGGGAAGTACTCAAAAGATGCAGATCGTAAAGTTCGATCAGCAGGCGTTCGAAGAGATGATCTCGAGGGACGGCTCTACTCCCTAAAATTTAGCGAAGCCAAACAAGTCTCGTAAGACTTGGCTTCCGAAGGCTCGCTGTGCATATCCTGCTAGTGTTATAGCAGATATAAGGCTGGAGGACTCTGTCACATGGGCACATGACTCTGCCACAAAAGTTCTCCAAAGGGAGAAGGCTTACATCGTTCCGGGCTCTATTAGCCCAGTGACTTCTTTCCTGTACAACCAATAACAGGGTGTTTAACACCAAAAACTTGGCAAAAAAAATACTACGATGCCAAGAATCGTGGTATGTGACACTCTGGCCGAACCCAGCGAGGCTTACAAACGAAGGAGGCCAAACTGGAAGAAAACAGTGCTGCTCCACCGGGCATGCGCCCAAGGCTATGCGACCAGGGGAGTGTTTGGGCGCATAGCCCCAACCAGAATACTTCTGTCTTCAGCAGGCTAGGCATCCAAAACCATGCGGCCAAGGCTATGCGCCCAGGCTCTCTGGATCCATACTATGCGCCGACATCAAGGAGGCTCAGACATGCTGTCAAGGAGCATGCGCCCAAGGCCAGTCTTCAAGGCCTATGTGCCCACAACAAAAAGGCAGGCCCCAATGAGTATAGCACGGGGCTGTCTTCAAGGACATCATAAAATTTAGGTGTAGGGGTTGCCCCTGCACATGAACTAAGTCTGGATGCGCCTACTCTCCTAAAGAACCCGCATGCAAAGCTCGGCGATGCATGCAACATGGGTTGTAAGGCAAAACTCCCTTCCGCTGACTTGTGCAACATGATAAATCATAAGTGTAAAGCGAGGGAGAACATAACAATTCATAGTGCGCTTCTGTGCACCACTATTGTTATCAACTGTTGTTCCTCCAAAGCAACAAGAGTGCCTCAGGGAAAGTTCGTGTTTCGACGGCTATACTTCTCTGACGACGAAAAGCCACTATGTGTTTCATCCATCATGGCCTCATGGGTTCCCCCTTACGAAAGCCCCAATCAAAGACGGTGGACTACTAACCCAACTTTCTCTCTTAGCTCCGTGAGAAGAAGAAGGAGAAGTCTACCAACAGTTGGCCAACAGGCTGTCACATCCGAAGGAGTCTATATGGGCACTCGATCAAAGAAAAGATTCCGTATGGACGACGAAGATTCCCAAGCCGGGGGTAGCATTCCTTCAGAATCTGAAGCAGATGACCCCCACACTGGGGGTAGCCTTCCAGAGGACGATGATCCCTCCGAATCTGATGGCGACTATCTACCTCCTCTACCTGAAGATGAAGGACTTATCCACTCGAAGACAGACAGTATCAGCACCAGTTGCACTGCTTCCTCTGTTCATCCTCGCATGCTATCTACATACAAGACGGACGGAGAAAGATATGAAGAAGCCAGTGATTAGACTAGCAAACGGCTAGAGGGTCTCGAAACAGCATTCGCCAAGATCACTGATATGCTTACCAGTATCATGGCAGTTCAAGCTGCGGGGGCTGTTCCTCCACCTCAAGTAACGTCTCGTCCCACGTAAGTCTGGCTCACAGCAACAATCCTTATTCACTATAAAAGGAGTATCATTCCGTTGTGCCTCCTCCAAATCTTACAAACGCCGGGGGTGGTCCTTCGCCAACAATGCCTAACAACCGCTTAGCAGTCGTTTCCCAACACCTGTTCAATCAACAAGATGCAATTGATTCCTTGGTCGCTCGCTTTGACACCATCTCACACAAAGACGAGCTTTAGAAGATGGGGATATTTCAACCGTATCCCCCTGAATGGGAGAACGCTACTTGCCCTCCTAACTACAAGCCACTGATGCTAAACTCATTTGATGATTTGACTTCTCCTCGTCAGCACATGACATACTCCAACACGCAGACTCTGCACTTGCCCAGAGACGATCCGTTCCTGTCGAAGCTATTTATTAGCACCTTGCAGGGGGTAGCCTTCGAATGGTTCTGCAATCTGCCTGACGGGTGTATCAATTCATTCAAAGACTTGGAGAGGTTGTTCCTTAACAGGTTTTACGAGAGCAGCATGCATGTTAGTATGTCCACCCTCTTCAAGACCAAGCAAAGGAGGACTGAGTCTGTCATCGCCTACATCGAACGCTTCAGGCCGCTAGCGCTAAAGATGCCCTTCGGCATACCAGACTCAGAACTTATGGATACTTGTCGACATAACTTCCTTCCTACAGTAAAGTTTTGTCTAAGTATACATAAGTATGATACATGGCCTGCTTTCATTGGGGCCACTGATGCTGCTGAAAATGACGTTCCTAACTTGGAACTACTGGGGTTGAAGACATCCAAATCCGAAGACAAGGGCAAGCATCCTCAAACTATCCCTGTTTGTGGGGGAAAAGGAAAGAAGTCCTGAAAGTCGACACATCCAAAGGAGCTTCCAATTCTTAGGGCACCTCCGACAAACCTAAGGAGACCTTCTCCTTCGACGAAGACGATGTCATTACCGTCTTCCACATATTAACGAAGGGCAATAAGCTGACATTGCCTCCACCACGACGTCCTGCAGAGGCGAGCCAACTCAATGATCCCAAGTACTGTCTCTATCATCAGTACGTGCATCACTCCACCAAGGACTGCATCGTCCTAAAAAAGAAGATACAACAGCTTATCGACAGCCAAGTGATCAACCTCGAAGCTGAAGACAAGGTCGTATCTACTAACATGATCTCTCTTCAGTTTGGCGACTTTCCTCCTACAGAAGTCCCAGACGACGTGGTCCCGATCCCCAAGGCAATGATGGAAGTCGTTAACCTACCATCAGTTCGCAACTCGACCTTGGTCCCACTCACAACTGAACGTGGTGAGATGATGTAGGTCCACCCGAACCTTGTCCAAGAAGTGACGCAGGGGGTAGCACCTCCCAAAGTAAGAAGGGGCAAGAAATTCAAGCCATGCCATATGGTATCCCCTCCCATCTATGAGGTTCTATCTGGCGAGACGCGATCGGGGAAGACTTATCTTCGGACGTACGATCTCGTACAAGAAGAAGCAGTACCTCCCCAAGCTCATGATGCCCCCACAAGCTCAGAAGCTGGCCCGTCCAAGCCTCAAACCACGGACAAATCCAAGCAGAAGGAGACGCGGTTTGACAAATCTCGAAAGGCGCCAGCTCCTGAAGGCATGGATCGGCCCTATAACTTTGACATACTGGCTCAGCTAGCCAATACACCTGCCAGGTAGTCTCTGTTCGATCTATTACGACTGTCCAAAGAAACGCGGAAGGCCTTAAGTGAGACATTACTACACGTCGACTCTTACCTCGCTGAAGTCAAAGCCCCCGCTGAAGATCCTGTCTCCTGTCCCCACTGCCACAGTACTATGGAGGTGTTGCCCAACAGCACCTTCTCACAGGAGGACATGCTACTAAAAAAATCGTCATGATAGACCCCTGTACTATATAGGGTATATCGAGGCGATCAAGGTGGACCGTATGCACATCGATCCAGGATCCTCCCTCAATATTATTCTTAGAAATTTGCTTCAAATCTTAGGAATCCCTCTGCACAAGCTATCTGCAACCAACACAACTATCATGGCTTTCAATGCTGGTCGAAGCCATTCGCTGGGCAAGATCCGTCTCAAATGCCAGATCGATGACCTCCGAACGGAGGTTTTCTACTATGTGATCGATCTCAATGTGTCCTACAACGTCTTATTGGGACGTCCCTGGATACATGAGAACATGATCGTTCTTTCACCAGTGCTTCAAGTACGTCAACAGCGACGGTGTCGTAAAGATGGAGTTTGTCGATGTTGATCCTTTCAAGGGCATCGAAGCTTACTATGGAGATTCGGTACTTTACCAATCTCAACTCCCCAAGGATGACGGCAATGAAGCTGACAATAAAGCTGAAGCAAGTCCACCCTCCAATGGTCCCCTGATTATCCGAGTTAAAGGACATACTACTCCAAAAAGTACTCCGAAGCCTCTCACAATCTGGGTAAAAAAGAAAAACCCTGACAAGGTTAAGCTACTCACTATCACTCTCAATAAGACACCCCGGGAGGAACCTACTGACGCCCGTCACCCCAATCCTGAATAATTACCCTACGTGGTGAACTCGGCCAAGACTATGGCTCCTCTTCTAGATGATGATCCTCTCAATGAGTATATCAATACTCATAATAATGAACCTTCAGCGGATGATGTTATCCCTGAAGAAGAACTTGCGTATTTCCTTAGTAAAGGTTTATCTTTGAATTACTTCGATGTCTATCAATCTGTAAACCACTACATAGATACGATATACGCTCTAGAGAATGGCATAGGACCACACCTCTGTATGACAGTCACAACACCTCACCTGCAGGAAAAAGTTTACCCTGAAGATATCCTCTACTTCATCGTTCCAGTCAGAAAGAAAGATGAAGAGCTAATCATCTTCGGTCGTATAATTGGCTAGAGAAAGTTCGTTCCAGACTCTACTTCTCCCAAGCACAACACAGAAGCAGACTATGACTCTGGGAAAATACAACTTTTCTATTATAGTTGGCAGGCAAAGAACATCATCCATAACATGGGATATGACATCAAAAGTGACAAAGGGCTAAATTACGGTCGAGGATGACGGTTGCCAATACGACACTTTGCTCCCCTCGGCAAACCCGAGGACTACTATCAACAAAGCGGTGTTGGTTTGGACTATGTCTCTCCTCCAACAATTCTCGAAAGATCAGATGATGAAGCAGATCATTGTTCTCATTCTTCTGATTCCTCACTTTGGGACTCAGACTCCAGCATCGACGACATGTTCAAAGCAACTATGTCCGTCAACATGGTTTTTGTTGACCAAATTACAAACGATGTCCAATCAATCAAACTCAAACAATGGGCTCAAAAGATGGACACTAGGTCGGAGCTGCACTTCGAACAACGGGAACCACCTACCGAAGACGAAGTCATCCAAGTTAATCTAGGAGATGATGCATCCTTCAAACCAATCTTCATCAGCAAAAGCCTATCTGGCGGTGAACGCCAATCTCTTATACAGCTTATAAGAGAATACATCGACGTCTTCGCACGGAGCTATGAAGACATGCAAGGCTTGGACCCTAACATTGCTATGCATTGCCTGAATATTTCGTCTAAAGCTAAGCCAGTGAAGCAGCAACAACGACGATTTCGTCAAGACGTCATGGAAGCCATCGAGAATGAAGTCAAGAAGCTCATTGCCAGTAGATTCATTCGCGAGGAACAACACCCAGACTGGGTTACCAACATCGTTCCAGTCATGAAAAAGAACGATAAAGTTCGAGTCTGTATCAATTACCGTGATTTGAACTCTATATGCCGAAAAGACAAGTTCCCTCTACCGATCACTGACGTAATGATCGACAACACTTACGGCTTCGAGCGGATGTCCTTCATGGATGGGTTCTCAGGCTACAACTAGATCAAGATGTTTCCCGACGATGAGAAGCACACATCTTTTCGAACACCGTTGGGGGTATACTGCTATACGGTGATGCCCTTCGGATTGAAGAATGTAAGGGCAACATACTAGCGAGCCATGAACACAATTTTTTACGATCATTTGTACAAAATCGTGGAGTGATACATAGACGATATCGCAGTCAAAAGTTGGGCAACTACCTCCAAGACCTAAGAACGGTGTTCGAACTAATGCGTGCATGCCAACTCAAGATGAATCTAACCAAGTCTTTTCTGGGAGTCTCCAGTGACAAGTTCCTTGGTTTCGTCATCACTTCAAAGGGTATACATCTGGGCCTGGAGAAAGTGAATGCTATTCTCGACATACATCCTCCAAAAAACCTCAAAGAGCTACACGGACTATAAAGAAGGCTAGCCTACATCAGATGATTTATTTTGAATCTCTCTGGAAGGTATCAACCTTTCACTTAGCTTATGAAAAAAGGCTAATCTTTCGTCTGGACTAAACAATATCAACGCGCATTCGATGACATCAAGGCGTATCTTACAAGCCCTCCAATATTGGTAGCTCTAATAATGGGGAAGCCCTTCTTACTATATATCTGCGCTATGGATCATTCCCTTGGCGCCCTCTTAGCTCAAAAGAACGAAGGCGGCCATGAACAGGCAATCTACTACCTCAGCCGCACAATGGTGGATACCGAGCACAGATACACACCAGTGGAGAAGGAATACCTTGCACTAGTATTTACCATCCAGAAGACACGCCACTACGTGTCTGGACATACTATCCACATTATATCTAAAGTCAACCCTCTTAGAATACTCATGACTAAACAGGGCTCTCTCAACTCCCATTTAGCTATATGGGCAATATTGTTGACTCCATACGATATGATCTTTGTTCCTCAGAAGGCAGTAAAAGGCCAAGCATTAGCTAATTTCCTAGTAACTCATCCGGTGCCGGAGTCGTCCAAGCTCTACGACGAAATCCCCGACGAAGTGGTGGAGTCTAACACTGTAACTTAAAATCCTCATTTGGCGAATGTTCTTTGACGGTGCATTAAGAACAAGACCCAAAAGGAATATCGTGGCTGGAGTAGGTGTCGTACTTGTGTCACCTGATCATCTAGTTATACACCGTGCATATTCTCCCGTAGAACCATGCACCAACAATGTGGTCGAAATAATGCCCTATTAATCGGCCTGCAACTGGCAAAGCAACTGGGAGTTGACTATCTAAAGGCTTACGGTGATTCCAAGCTAATAGTTAGTCAGGTCCGAGGGGATTATGAAGTTCGCCACGAAGATCTCATCCCCTACCACAGAGCAACAAACGAGCTGACATCTATTTTTGTTGGATACTTCATCGAGCATGTGCCTCGACTACAGAATATAGAAGCAGATGCTCTAGCCGGTCTCGCTGCTTCCTTGACCGCTCCTACCAATATGCAGCAGTCGATCACAGTATCTGGTCGAGAACTATTTTGTGTGAAAGATGCCTTGCATATTCACCACAGTTACGCATCAAAAACAAATATCGATGCTAAAGACTGGAGATTTCCCTTCATAGACTACGCTGTCTATGGAATCCTCAATGAGGACCCAAAGGAAGCAGTATCCATCCAAAGGCGATCCCTCAGATTTTACTACGACACAGCTATCAAGATGCTGTACCGATGCTCTTATGACGGGCTACTGTTACGATGCTTATCAGACACAGAAGCCAAGCATGCACTCCGAGAGGCTCACGATGGAGTTTGTGGTGCACATCAACCAGGCCCAAAATTACAAAATTGTCTCAAACCAATAGGTTATTACTGGCCCACAATGATAGAGAATGTTGTTGAATATGTAAAAAAGTATAGAGCTTGCCAGTTCTACGCCGACTTTATTCATCAACCTTCGGAGTTTCTACACCCGACGGTAGCATCTTGGCCATTTAAAGCCTGGGGTATGGATGTCATAGGACCAATCAGCCCGCCATCCTCTAAAGGACATCGGTTCATCCTAGCTATAACCGATTACTTCTCCAAATGTGCGGAAGCTGTACCACTCACCGAAGTGAAGTCGTCAAATATGATCATTTTCATCAAATATGACGTCATCTACCGCTTTGGCCTACCTCGCAGGATCATTCATGACAATGGTCCACAGTTCGTAAGCCATACATTCTATCGATTCTGCGATAAGAATCGAATCCAGAATGTAGCCTCTACTGCCGACAATCCAGCGGCTAACGGGCTAGCAGAAGCCTTCAACAAAGCCATCATAAAACTTTTAAAGAAGTTCGTGTCTTCAAATAAGCGCAATTGGAATGAGAAGCTCAGTGAATGTCTATAGGCCTATCGTACAACGGTCCGGACTCCAACATGCAGTACGCCATTCTCTCTGGTTTATGGAAGCGAAGCAGTTCTTCACCTAAAAATTCAGATTCTTTCTCTTCGGGTAGCCCTAGCCAGCTAGCTGACTACTGAAGAGAGCTATCGTCTGCGACTCCAAGAGCTCAAAGCGCTAGACGAAAAATGCTTGGTAGCTCAGCAGCGCATTGAGCTATACCAAGCACACCTTTCTAGAGTCTTTAATAAAAAAGTGAAGGAAAGGATCTTCCAAGTCGGCAATCTGGTCCTAACAGTGAGAAGGCCAATGGTCATGACGCACAAAACAAAAGGAGAATTCCAGCCTAAATAGGAAGGTCCTTTCGTCATAGAATCGGTGTATTCTAACTGTACGTACCGGCTAACCAAGCCCGATGGTGACTTGCTCATGATGCCTATCAATGGCAAGTTCCTGAAGAAGTACTATGTGTAACCTCTATTTGTTCACATATATTCAGTCATGTAAATATACAGTTCAATGTTTATATGATTGCATAAAAAACTATCTAACTATTATTCGTATTTCAAGAGTCTTGAATACGCCCTCTGGATAATAGGTCCTCTAAATATTACCCCAGTGGAATCATTTCAATTTTTGACTCTGTCCAAACTCAATTTGACGAAAATAAATCTCGTCCCTATTACCTCTGAATTATTTTCCGATAATTATTTTCCCATCGGAATGATCAAATATTTTTCCACGTCCACTTAACCTCTGAGGAAAGCATTCATCAAAGATAGTCATGTCCATACTACCTCTGAACTATCCACTCCCACCTAATGTTACATATCTTTCCACGTCTATATCACCTCTGGTCAGATATAAAACATCCTCTGCTATTACGTCCATACCTCTACTAGCAGCTTCATTCAACTTATTATCTATATTCGAATAACTTGAATAAAAAATGGATAATAGGTCCATATCAAAATTCTCCAACAGAATACCCACCAGAAATATCTCTGCTACGTCCACATTACCTCTAGCATCGATATTTCATAAAACCACATTCATTTATGAAAAGATTCTTTATTTTGTACTTAAACGTCTATCAAAAGACGAAAAAAAGTACAAGAGCCGTGACGGCCAAAAACAGAAGAAAAAAGTTACATCTACGGGATACACAGGCGGTTTATGCTGTCCCTCAGAGCAATAATCTCAGCTTCAGATTTCACAGCAGCTCGATGCCGTGCCTCTTCTTGATGAGCGGCTTCATCTTCAAAGAAGATCAGACTCTGATGCTCCCCCTCCAACTTCGCCAGCTGCTCTTCTAAACGGGCAGAAGTGGTGGCAGTAATGGCAGCCTGGGACAAATAATTCTCCTGTTCAGATGTTACCGCCCTCAAGTCGGCTTCCAGCTGGGCGATCTTGTTCCTGATCTGCGCAATGTGATTGTGCTTCTCAGTGATCTGCGTAGCCAGCCTATTCTTTGAGGCAGCACTTGCCTCACTTGCAGCATTGAACTGGCCATGCTGGTCAGCCAGCTCGCCGATCTCCCGAGCCAGGGCATCCTTCCTTACCTGAAGGTAGCCTTCTCCTTCGTAAGAGCTGTCATCAAAGCCTCGCCCTCTGCATAGAACAGTAACGTCGGGCTCCGCTGTTTGGCATCCCGGAACCTGGCCATTTGATCCTCCAGGTCATTCAGAACTTTTCTCAGAGTGTTGGCCCACTCCTCATAGCCGGCTATGCTCTCGAGGGCCGCTACCTGACATTCGGCAACAGCCATCACAGGACCGAAGGCAGCGCTCCAATTCAAGACTCCAGGAAGCTTCACCTTCAGTACCGAGTAGAAAGCTCTGACAACTTCCTAAGCCATCTCTTCGTCTTCGGTGGAGGTCATCAGAGAAGAAGCTTGAAAAGTTTTCTCTACTTTAGGGAGGAATACCTGACAAGAAGCCAAACTTGACAAGAAAATCCATTCCACCAAAAGCCACTCTTGATTATCACGTGTCACGTCCATATTACCTCTGATACCGATAGTCTTCCAACTTGACGCCTGTACCCAACCCGACATGAAAGGTACGATGCCAAGATCACAAAACCTATCACGACCTCGTCACCTCTGTTAGGTTTTGTTTCAAATCTATTACCTGCACCGCTGGTGTGTCAAAGGGTAATAGGTCCACGAAAGCATCATTCCAATCTATTTGCTCGTATTTCTGGATGCACAAAAGGGCAATAGGTCCAAACAAAAAAAGAGAGAGAGGGATCCCCTAGCGGGATACCCTTTACACAAATACGGTATTCGGCTTTCTAATACAAAACACCACAGATACAATAAGCAGAAAATGGAGCAAATGTACTCTGTCTATTCAAAATAAGTTACATTCACAGGACTACATCTCAGGAACAAAATAAAAAGTTCTCCATCTCTTCATCTGAGCAAGAAGTAGAGGATTACATATTGATGTCCAAAAAAGAGGTAAAATACAAAGCTAAAGACAGACATAAATACCAAGACAAAATACGGAGAGTTATGGAACTTGCGGTTCCTAGCTGTGTCGAGGCATATACCATTCCCTCAACCATTTTGCATATGAAGGATCTATTTGATTAAAGTCCTCGATCGGGGCAGGTGGGTCAGAACTCTTAGCGCTACTACCCTCAAACTTGGGCTCCTCCTTTACAACAGCTTCAACCTTGGGAGTAATTCCTTCCTCGATGAGCGCCAACTATTCTTTTACCTCAATCTTTGGTATCACCTCCTCCTTAACGAACGGTGACTCTTGTTTGATGAAATAAGACAGCATCTTCTCCTTCACAAAGGTCTCAACCTTTGTTATAGATGCTGCAAAAAGCAAGGGACAAAAAGACAGTCAGACTTAGAAAACCACAGGAAAAACTATTTTCTGAAGGGCTTCTATGCACCCAAAAGGCTATGCGCCCAAAGGGATATGTGTCCAAAACAAAGACATGTGGATGCATAATACACGGACAGTATATGGGCGCATAACATGCCACAGCTTAAAAGAGCGCATAACATGACAACACGGGGGCGCATAGCACACCACAGTATTGGCACATGATTTCTGTGTGTGCATAGTAATGCTCAAAGAAGCATGTTGCCTTAGCCGTAAGCGCCCAGGCAGAAGAGAAGTCCGAGCATCACAAATTAACGCTCGAGACTTCATTTTTTGAAGCATGCCCTCACCCAGAATCGGGTCCTGGACTGCTGAGGACTCTGCCACATGAGGAGAGCTACTCGACGCAGCCCCCTTGCCCTTCGTAGATCTCTTGGCGACCTTGGGAGACATGGTTCTCAAAAGAAAGAAGACAAAGAGCTTTCTGAAAAATTCAAAGAAGAAAGGAATATTAAACTTTCTCTCTCCTCCATGGTCTATTTATAGGTACAGGCCACTTCCTATACGCCCACCTATTGTATGCGCCCATTATGTTGTATGTGCCCACTACAGCCTATGCACCCACGTGAAGGATCATCTTTCTGCATACCATGTGACTGTCCCTTGCTGACGTGGACGATGTATGAAGGATGGACCGCTTCAAATTCTGTTTCGATGAATCTGTTAGTTCGGATTTTGAGAAAAAATCTCAACAATCGTATCTCTCTGACAGGCTGGCCAAATACTATGCGCCCAAGAAGAGAGCCGTGCTATGCGCATATTGCCTCACGAGAAGACGATCCATGCTTCTTTCAAAGTATTTCAAACTTGTTCAAGTATCGAAAACTTTGAAGGGGGTCTTGTAGAAGCATGAAAAATTTTCAGCAAATGAAGCCCCATGTGCCTAAGTCAGTGTAGCTCCTTGCGCCCAAGTCAGTGTAGCTCCATGCGTCCAGTCAGTGAATCTCCATACGTCAAAGATAGTGTAGCTCCATGCACCTAGTCAGTGAATCTCCATACGTCCAAGTCAGTGAAGCTCCATGAGCCCAGTCAGTGAAGCTTCATGCGCCCAAGACTAGCTCCTCTGAAAGGAGGGTGCATAGCCTGAGACATGGCTATGCGCCCAAGCCTGACTCAGTCAAAGCCATGATCAAAATATGCACCAAAGTACATGGCCACGTCAGTCTCCACGAGCAGTCGTGCACCGAAGCATACGGCCACGTCAACACCACGACCAATCCATAATCTCGTAGCCTGTATGCGCCTACATCCTATGCGCCCAAAGTAGGACTATGTGTCCACATAAAAACTAGTGTGTTTCCTCATGTGGACGCCTAACATCATTCCAGCTCAAGAATGACTATAAAAGGGGGGCCTTATTCCTCTTCAAAATACAGAACGGAGAGCATTTTAAAGAGCCAAGTTGCTGCACTTCTTGTCAGTGAGCCGAGAGTTAGTAATTTTCTTAGGTTTTCTCCCACTTTTGTAATCGAAGTGTCAACGGAGTAAAGGAGCAACTGCCGTTCGATCTCCATCGTCCCATTCCCTAGAATTTTTTTTTGTACTCGGGGATCCTTAGCGTAGGATCTCTCAGGCGTACTCGATTTGTGGTACCATACGCCAATAAAAAAAATATAGCATTTTCTTCTTCTTTTTTGTGTGTGTCCACAACCACGCTGTCTGGGACGTCTATGGGAGGAAATTTACCAAACTAAAGGAAGATCATGTTTGAAGATACGACCTTGTCTTCAGCTTCGAGGTTGATCACTTGGCTGTCGATAAGCTGTTGTATCTTCTTCTTCAGGACAATGCAATCCTCGGTAGAGTGATGCACGTACTGATAATAAAGACAGTACTTAGGATCGTTGAGTTGGTTCGCCTCTATAGGACGTCGTGGTGGAGGCAATTCCAGTTTATTATCCTTCGTCAATGTGTGAAAAATGGTAATGACATCATCTTCGTCAAAGAAGAAGGTCTCCTTAGGTTTGTCAAAGGCACCCTGAGAATTGGAAGCTCCCTTGTAAGTGTCGACCTTTAGGACTTCTTTCCCTTTACCTCCACGGAAAGGGATAGTTCGAGGATGCTTTCCCTTGTCTTCAGATTTGGGTGTTTTTAACCCCAGTAATCCTAGATTAGGAACGTCGTTTTCAGCAGCATCAGCGACCCCAATGAAAGCGGGCCATGTATCATACTTATGTATATCCAGACAGAACATCACTGTAGAAAGGAAGTTATGTCGATAAGTATCCATAAGTTCCGAGTCTGGTATGCCGGAGGGCATCTTCAACGCTAATCGCCTGAAGCATTCGATGAATGCAATGATAGACTCAGCCCTCCTTTGCTTGGTCTTGATGAGGGTGGACATACTAATATGCATGCCACTCTCGTAAACCCTATTGAGGAACAACCTCTCCAAGTCTTTAAAAGAATTGATACAACCGTCAGGCAGACTGCAGAACCATTCAAAAGCTACACCCTACAAGGAGCTAATAAGCAACTTTGACAAGAACGGATTATCCCTGGGTAAGTGTAGAGTCTGCGTGTTGAAGTATGTCATGTGTTGACGAGGAGAAGTCATCCCGTCAAATGAATTTAGCGTATGCGGCTTGTAGTTAGGAGGACAAGTAGCATTCTCCCATTCATGAGGATAAGGTTGAGATATCCCCATCTTCTGATGCTCATCTTTGTGTGAGATGGTGTCAAGATGGGAAGCCAGAGAATCAATTGCATCAAATTGATTGAGCAGGTGTTGGAAAACGGCTGCTGTATTATTGTCAGGCGTCGTTGGTGAAGGACCACCCCCAGTATTTGTAAGATTTGGAGGAGGCACAACGAAATGATACTCCTTTTGTAGTGAAGGAGGGTTGTTGCTATGAGCCAGACTAACATGAGCTGAGACATTTTTTGAGGTAGAGGAACAGCCCCAGCAGCTTGGACCGCCATGATACTGGTAAGCATATCAGTAATCTTGGCAAATGTTGTTTCAAGACCCTCTAGCCATTTGCTGGTCTGATCACTGACTTCTTTAGGTCTTTCTCTGTCTGCCATGTATGCAGATAACATACGAGGATGAACAGAGGAAACAGTACAACTAGTGCTGATACTATCTGTCTCTGAGTTGACAAGTCCCTCATCTTCAGGTAGTGGAGGTAGATAGTCGCCATCAGACTCGGAGAGATCGTCGTCCTCTGGAAGGCTACCCCCAGTGTGAAGATAATCTGCTTCAGACTCTGATCGAATACTACCTCCAGCAAGGGAGTCCTCGTCATCTATACAAAATCTCGTCTTTGACCGAGTACCCATATAAACTCCTTCAGATGTGACAGCCTGCTGGCCATCTGTTGGTAGACTTCTTCTCCTTCTTCTCGCAGAACTGAGAGAGAAAGTTAGGTTCGTGGTCCATCGTCTTTGATTGGGGCTTCCGTAAGGGGGACCCCATAAAGATATGTTGGATGAAACACACAGCAGCTTTTCATCGTTAGAGAAATACAGTCGTCGAAACACGGACTGTCTCTAAGGCACTCTTGTTGCTTTGGAGAAGCAATAGTTGATGACAATTCTAGTGCACGGATGTGCACCATAAATTGATGTATCCTCCCTCGCTTTATGCTTATGATTTATCATGTCACGTAAGTCAGTGGAAGATAGTTTTGCCTTAAAACCAATGTCACATATATCCCCGAGATGTGCATGTGGGTTTGTAAGGAGAGTAGGCACATCCAGACTTAGTTTACGTGCAGGGGTAACTCCCACTCCTAAGTTCTGTGATGACCTTGAAGACAGTCCCGTGCTATACACGTTGGGGCATGTCTTTTTGCTGTAGGCACATAGGCCTTGCAGTATGCCTTTGGGCGCATGCTTCTTGGCAGCATGTCTGAGCTTCCTTAATGTGGATGTATAGTATGAGTCGGTTGAGCCTGGATGCATAACCTTGGGCGTATGACCCTGGATGCCCAATCTGTCAAAGATAGAAGCCTTCTGATTAGAGTTATGCGCCCACACACCCCCTCGGGTGCATAGCTTTAGGCGTATGCTTGGTGGAGCAGCACTATTTTCTCCCAGCTTCGCCTTCTTCGTTTGTGAGCCTCGTTGGGTTTGCCCTGAGTGTCGTACACTCCGATTCTTGGCATTGTAGTATTTTTCTTTGCCAAGTCTCGAGCATTTAACACTCTGTTGTTGGTTGTACAAGAGAGAAGTTGCTGGGCTAGTAGGGCCGGGAATGGTGTGAGCCTTCTTCATTTATGGAGCTTCTATGGCAGAGCCATGCGCCCATGTGATAGAGTCCTTCAGTTGCATATCTGCTATGACACTTACAGGATTTGCGCGATGAGCCTTCGGAAGCTAAGTCTTACAAGACTTGTTTGGCTTCGCTAATTTTGATGGAGTAGAGCCGTCCCTCGAGAGCATCTCTTCGAATGCCTGCTGATCAAACTTTACGATCAGCATCTCCTGAGTGCGTCCCACTTTGTCGGTATCGGATTACGTCACCACCTTCTCGTCAGAGAAAAGGTAGTATCCAGCAGAGTCACCATTTTTGTGGACACACACAAAAAGAAGAGAAATGCAGTCTTTTCTTTATTGGCGCAAGGCACCACAAATCGAGTACGCCTAAGAGATCCTGTGCTGAGGATCCCCGAGTACAAAAAAGAATTCTGGGGAATGGGACGATGGAGATCGAGTGGCAGTTTCTCCTTTACTCCGTTGACACTCCGATTACAAAAGTGGGAGAAAACCTAAAAAAATTGCTAACTCTCAGCTCACTGGCAAGAAGTGCAGCAATTTGGCTCTGGAAAATGCTCTCCGTTATGGGTTTTGAAGGGGGACACCTTTTTATAATCGTTCTTGAGCTGAAATGATGTTATGCACCCACATGAGGAAACATACCGATTTTTATGTGGGAGCATGGTCCTGCTTTGGGCGCATAGGATGTAGGCGCATGCAGACTACATGGTCGTGGGTTGATCGTGGTGCTGACTTGGCCGCATGCTTCGGTGCACGACTTCTCGTGGAGACTGATGCTTTGACCGAGTCAGGGGCTGTTCGGGCTTGGGTGCATAGCCTGAAATAGGGCTATGTGCCATCCTTCTTGTCTTGGGCGCATGGGCATATGACCTCACTGGAAGCTTGGGCGCATATGACCCCACTAGAAGCTTTGGGCGCATAAGGCTCATTGGTGACTTGGGAGCATAAGGCTCATTGGTGACTTGGTCGCATATGTCCAGTCTGCTAAAAATTTTATGCTTCTACAACGTTCACCATGCCTTCTGCTACATTTGAAGCGGGCCCAAGTATGTTGCATACATACGCAAATTTCTATACCTCAGCTAATACTTTATTTGAGGGTTTCTCATTGTCCGATAGTTTTTTTAGCGTTAGAAGGTCACGGGCAGGGACCAAAACTACTTTAGAATTTACAGATGCTAAAGGGAATGTTCCTACTGACGAGCCTCTAGAAGCAACACTTGTCAGTTTTCTTGACGAAGTGCATGGTGCGCTACATATTACCCTCAAGAAGTGGAAAGAGAAATCTCCCAGAAAGAGGCTAACAAGAAACAAAAAACTGGGACTCATCTACCCAATCTACCCCAGATGGGCTTCATTCTCCTACCCAAGTTAAGAAAAAGAAAGAAGCAATCGTTGTTGAAAATCCTATGGCGAGGACGAAGCTTCAAATATGACAACTAGAAGCGGGACATTCCTCTGGCGAACATCTTTCTTCAAGGGAACTACCACATCTCCTATCCAGAAGGAAATTGAAGAAACCAGTAGAGAGCCGATTGTGCAGGATGAACCTTCCAGAACTGAGGGATCACCTCCACTACCGCTTAAGCACAAAGTGAGGAGGAAATTATTGGCAACCAGAGTTAAGAAGAAGAAAATCGTAGTCTCGCCTATTCTATCATCATCGAGGCAATCTCATGTTAAGGAGCCATTACAGCCATCAGCTGAAGGCGTATGTTATCCACAAGGTGATATTCTTAATCTCTTAGTTCAGCCAGAGTTGTTAGAAATTAATCCTATAGCGATCTGTATTTATATTTCTTCATCTCCAAAACCTCTACCAACCAGTGCTCCAACTCTAGTTGCTACAGCGGATACTCCACCGGTTACAGTTTCAGAACCAGTAGTTGTAGGGTTTACTATTCCTTTGTCAACAACAATATTGACGGTGTTTCCTTCGACGAGATTAATATCGCGACCGGTTACTGATAACGTTCTAAGGGTCACGGTTCCCGAAGAAGTGCTTACTTCAAAAGATGTTATCCTGGACATCCCAGCTCATTCGATAATCCAATCTCCATTTGCTTCTATCCTGGACGAGGTTCCATTCCGAGAGGATAAGGAGATGATAGAAGCATTTTATGATTGCGACTTTGGAGATGAACTAATTGAGGAGGTCCCTATTGATGCGGCCTCCATTCTTGAAGTGGCCCAAGAGACCGAATATTTGGGGGCCAAGGATGGCCAGATTGCTGTTGTGGGTGGAGAGCACCATGTTGAAGATAAGGGCGACCAGAGCCCTAATGATGATGATCAGAATCTTGATGAACCGCAAGGTGTCGAAAAATTTGATGCTGAAGCTGAGGGTGATGAAATCCCTGATGATGATGAGGGTGATAAAGACTTCGTTGAAGGTCTTGAAGACCCTAAGGGTGATGAGAACCCTGATAAGGATGAGGAAGGTGATGAAGACCTTACTAAGGTCTTAAAGGTATTGGGGATAATAAAAACCCTAATATTGCTATTGAAGGAATCCAAACCCCTACTGAGCAAGTTTATGAAATGGAAAGGGCAGAGGTGGCAGCCCCAAGAGGCCAAGCTGAGTCAGGGACTGGAAGTAGCCGATTTATGTCAGAAAGCTTGGAGGCTGGAAGCAGCCAAGCGGTTGTATCTACTTCTACGATGGAGAGGCTCATTACAGAACAAGAAACTACACCACGTGAGACGCCGTATATGCCACCGGGTTCAGGTAAATTTCTGACTTTATTTACCCTTGTTTTCTTATCCGATGTTGTCTGATATAATAACTTTTACTTTAGATTGTAATGGAACATGTAGGGACAATGATCGAAGTCCTACTGGCCTCTACCACCTTTAGTCTCAGCTTTACCATGGCTTCCCTGGACGTTGGAACTCATGCCATGGAGGGAAGCTCCTCAGGGTGCCTATACCAAAATCTCCTGGTGCATAAGCTGCTGTTCCTCCGTTTTCTATAGAAGGAGGAGTTCCTGCTGAAGCAGCGACACTTGGTGTATCGATGATGACAAGTAGCATCGTGCCTTCTTCACATCCTTAAACACTCTTGTTCAAATGGCCATAGAGAAGAACCATCTTACGATTTTGTAAGGAAAACTTCTTCTTTGTCAATTGAGGCAATCTGCGGTCTTGGCGACACCGAAAGGGCCAACTTCCTAGAACAAATCCTAAATGAGCTCGAAGATCTTATCCGATCTTATCAGGAACTGATAAGTGGAAATATAGAGAGACTGGTAGATACGGAGTGTGAGGTTATAGCTCGTAAATATGAAGAACAATTTTGTGATTGCCTTCACAACACAATTTAGAGAGATATAATCAAGTATTGCTGAAGTAACTTCTTCCATTGAGCTTTACAAGACTGAAGCGACGGAGAAAGAAAAAGAAGCAACTGAGGGTCATGCTCGCGTTCAAGAAGTAGAAGCTGAAATGGACAGAACTCGTGCATCGGTCACAGCAGCTAGGAAGCACCAAGAAGAAGGGCTTGAATTATCTCAATTTGCTTCGAGCCGTCTAGATGATCCGATTAGGCAACGAGATGATTTTTTCCAAGTTCGGGGTGCAGAGATAGAGCGTCCAGTTACATCAATGCAATATTTGCTTCCAGAGTCTAGGAGGGACTTGGCCAGGGCGAGGGTAGTTGCTACCAGGGTAGAGCGAGCCGAGTCTTTAAAGAACATGATTTCTGACCTTAGAACTCAGCCTCCAAAATGAAGTTATCTTTAGAGATAAATATAACAACTCTTTTTGAACATTTTTGATAAATGTAATAGTTTTTTCGTGTTTGTATGATTTACATGAAATAACGAATTGATGATCTTTTTATGGCTCTATTACTTATTATGTATCTGTTTAAGATACAAGTAATAAGTAGGAGTAAGAAATATGTTCAGAGGTACTGAACATGACATATTTGTCGAAAATAACAACATTCATTATATCTGTTCAGAGGTGATATGGACGTGACAAAATATAATTTTGACATTTTTTTACTTCTGGGACGGCATTATCAAAGGTAATATGGACGTGACAAGTCATAGATGATAGAATTCAGAGGTAATGTGGATGTAAATTCATACATCTGCTGATTACCTTTGGGCCAACTGGGCTCAAGAATAGGAGATATTTTAAAACAACTGGGTTCCAAAAGATAATGTTGTGATGATATGTTGTGATAAGCATTTATGGGTTAATCTTTTGAGGATACACCAAAAGATCTAGTTAAGACTCTGCTGGGAATTTCTAGGGGCTTATTATCTATGGGTTTATTCACGAAAAGAGTGAATAAAAGATAGTAATTTGAAGATTTACGTATATGCAAAATTTGTTAAGAAACATAGTACACACTTTTAAACATAATATTTCTTCAGAAATTTGTCATTAATAGGCATCATAGCGATTCGGCCGTCCATCCCGGTCAGTTGGTAAGCTCCGTTAGAGAAAACTTTGCTTTCAACATAGGGACCTTCCTACTTTGGCTCGAACTTGCCCCTGCTGATGTTTGTCATAGTCATAGGACTTCTGACAGTAAGAACCACTTCCCCCTTTTTTAAATGTTCGTACTTTGATTTTATAGTTGAAGGCTTTTGAGATACGGGCTTGATATAGCTCAATATGTTGTTGAGCCAGTAGCCGCTTCTCGTCGAGTGCTTCACGCTCCTAATGTCGAAGACGGTCATTGTTTTCTGTTGTGATTTATTGGCGATAGCTATCCTCAGAGATGGAATTTGGATTTCCAATAGTAAAACAGCTTCACATCCGTAAACCAAAGAGAAGGGTGTACAGCTAGTCGGGGTATGTACAATGGTACGGTACGCACATAGACACTCCAAGCTTTTCGCTCTAGTTTTGTTTGTTGGCAGAAACAAACTTCTTGAGAAGCTTGATGATTATTTTGTTAAAAGCTTCTGCTAGACCATTACCTGCAGAATTATTAGCCATGGAAGCGACATTGTTGATCCGATTGTCGTCACAGAATCGAGTAAATGTTTGACTAACGAACTGAGATCCGTTGTCATGGATGATCCGTTGAGGAACGTCGAATTGATAGATCACGTGATGCTTGATGAAGCTGATAACACTGTTTGTCTTGACTTCTGCTAAGGGAATAGCTTCTGCCCATTTTGAGAAATAATCGGTTTTAGCTAATATAAACCGATATCCTCGAGAAAAAGGAGGATTGATAGGACCGATGACATCTATACCCCAGGCTTCAAAGGGCCAGGATGCTGTGATAGGATATAAGAATTCAGACGGTTGGTGGATGAAATCATCATAGATTTGACATGATCAACATTTCTTTCAAATTCGATTGCATCTGCCACCATAGTAGGCCAATAGTATCCTATGTGTCTAATACGATCCTGTAGCTTAGGACTAGGCTGATGTGCACCGCAGATACCATCGTGAGCTTTACGTAATATCTGTTTTGCTTTTTCTCCTACAAGACAACATAGGAGCATACCGTCAAAAGATCGCTGATAGAGTGTTTTGGAGGAATAATTGTAATAGAATCGAAGCGATCGATGACGGATTGTCGTTGCTTTTTTAGGGTCTTTCTGGCAAAATGTTATGTACCACGAAGTCGACGAAATGGGCCCTCCAGTCTTCGTTGGTAATACAAACTTTAACTGAATTGCTGAATTCAATAATCAAATTATTCTCGATGCAGAATAATTCCCGATTAGTGATAACGATTACTTGTTGTCGTTCACAGGAATTGCTAATACTGCTGCTAGACTAGCAAGTGCATCAGCCTCTGTATTGTATGCTTGGCGTACATGTTTAATAACGAAACCTTTAAATGATGCAACTAGTTTGACTGCTGCTTCTTGCTATGGAACGAGATCTTGATGTCACACTTCATACGTGCCTCTAACCTGGTTGACAATCAGCTTAGAGTCTCTATATACTTCAAGATGGTCGATATCCAGCTGTTTATCTAACTGGAGACCGATGAGTAAAGCATTATACTTAGCAACATTGTTGGAACATGGCTTATCCAAAGAATAGGCTCTTTGAATAGCTAATCCTTCTAGGGATGTCATGCACCCGGTATAAGGGCACGAGACCGTGGGTATGTCCAGCCTACGCCGTAGTGTCGACGGTAGAATGATGTCCTAAGTCTCAGTCATAAGCTAAACACAATATAATATACTCTACAAACGAAGGACAATCTTAGAAGATACAATTCAATCATAACTCTAAGATAGATAATCAACACGATATGATAGATATGATTCACAAAGTGAGATACAACCAGAAATAAAATAGGTTGAAGGATCACAATGTTTAATACAAACCAGATTTGAAGAAGTTTAGTGTTATCATCACCTCACCCACAGAGTATGAATAAATACAACTCATGAAATAACTGAAAACAACGACTAGACAATAACCTAACAATCTACTCCAAGCTCTACTGGTGTCTCCTCTAGGCTAGCTGGAATCCTCCAAGTTATTTATAAAATTTTCAACGTTATCCTGTTAAGACGGAAACGAGCACATATCTCTGAAAAGCAGTTCCAAAGCATGGTAGGAAATACATAGCTAAAAGTAGAATAAAATACGTGACGTGCTGTAAAGAAATACATAAATACAGAAGATATGGATAAGTAAGCTGAATCATAAAATATAGTAAGAAACTATGAACTATAATAAATATAAGTATTTTAGAGCACAAGATGATTATGTGATTGGCTTAAGTTGCACATGTTTATTCTATGGTAACTTTATTATACGTGAGGGTATAATCGACATGCACATTTTTACACTAGAGAGATTTAATCACATAACCACTTTTACTCCCCCTACCCCAATCAATACACAAGAATCTGGTTAAGTTATATTGCATACATGATTGTTAGTTTTGATTCATGAAGCACATGTGAACATGAGAGTACATGAGAGCACATGAGTGTACATGAAGAATACGAGTACAAGGAGTACATGATGCACATGATAAAGTACATAAATACGAAATACCCGATGCACCCGATGAGGGAATAACATCTCATGAAAAGATCCATATAGTACCAATCCATGTTAACAACGTGTCAACATCAAGTAAAGTAGTCTAAAACAGGCAATATAGATACTATTATTAATGAAAACTAACAGATAATGTACTCGCCTAATATCCTGAGCAACCGATGGGTACAAATGTCGGAACTGGAGTAACATAGTCATATTTAGAGAGCAATACAGGTTACAATATGTTCAATATTGAATATTTGAAGTATACAATGCAATCTACATGATACTAGGTCATTCTAGGTCAAAGTCAACTCTTGGTCAACTATCTAGTCAACTTGAAATCTTAGGTCAATATTGGTCAAATGCCATCTAGGGTTTAGTCAAACTCTATGTATAACTAATCTCACAAGTCTAACCATATGCCAACCTACCTTAAGATATCATATAACCTACAACATATATATATAATACTCAACTTTATACCCAATACATATATATATCACATATATATACTCAACCATATATCATATACATATGTGTATCCCTAGCATAAGCTCCCAATAAAACCACAAACTAAGGTATCCTATATAATATATATATATATATATATATATATATATATATATATATATATATATATATATATATATATATATATATATATATATATATATACACACACTACGTATGAGAATTTAATTGCTACATATATATGTATACGTACAAGTTTACCTGTAGGTAAGAATTGGGACATATGATAAGGGCATGATTGTATTGTAGGTAAATGCTCTTAATCTGAAGCTAGACTTTAAACAACTAATCCTAGACCTCTATGTATAGTACATTTAAGGGTCAGATGTAATGAGTAAAATCCTATATATGTATATCATATTCAGGTATCCCAAACTGAAGAGGTTAGTGTGCAGCATGCTAAATGAGGGTAATGGAATGAAGGTAAATGAATTGGTGAAGTGTAGTATGCAATAAAGTGAAATACAGGGTGATAATATAGTAGATGCTAAGGTAGATGCAGGACAGGAAATGCATTCATATGAAACGCAAGTGAATGATACCCATAAACTAGACTAGACAATAAATATAACTAAAGGAATGAACATCTAAGATAACTGGACCGAAGCTCTATACAGAAATTTAAGTGGTGCAGTGAAGGATTTGCTTTGAATATGTGTGATAGAACAAGGCCTAAGAGGTTTAATCCCAAAGGCAAGCCATTACCTTCATTTGAACAAAAGTGGACAGATGCATAAACATGACTAAGGGTTGATAGTACTGTGGACTCATATGTGTGGCCGTTGCCAGGTTGCCTGGATATGAATCTGGGATGGTTATATGAATGTATCCATACAGCCATATATTATTTGGACATAAACATTAATGGATATGACTGAACATCACTCAGAGGTTATCCAACTCGAGCCATACTCCCCATTTCCCTTTACTGATACAAAGGGGAAACTCAAAGGTATAACTCACTTAAAGGAAATCAAACATTTAAAGTGAATGGACAAACAACTGAAGGAATGGACTATTCAAATAACTCAAGTATGGATCAATATGGTATCCCCTCAATAATTGGACTAAACTAAGGGACAAGGATTAATGTAAGGTTAACTCACTTGACACCATAACCATCAAGGTTCTGATACTCAAGAAGACAGGGAAGCTATTGTAAGGGTCTGAATAATTTGGAAACATGGACTGAGCCTACATCAAATGTCTGAACTCAAGGGACAGAAAGGGACTGAACAAAGGATGCACAGATGAATGGTGAATGCAATAGAGGCAAGTACAGTATAATGAACCACATGTGCAGTATAATGAAGACTTCATTGCAATGGCAGGAAGTGATGCAATGTGTTCAGTGGTTGGGATAATATCCTAGTAGCAGGTATCAGTTGTGCAGACCAGTTTGGTATGCAGTGGACAAAATGCAGGACATATGTGATATGCAAATGCAGTATTGTAATGAAGGGGCAATGCAGGGCAACTTTCTAAAGCAGTGAATAGGTGTAATACTGATCCAAAAGTAAAGGGCTAAGTCTGGGTACATGCTTGGATAACAAAGCAACAATAACCAAGGACTGCACAGGTGTAGGATTATTCAGGCTTGGATACCACCCTCAGACGGACGGACAGTCGGAGAGGACTATTCAGACGCTCGAGGACAAACTACGAACTTATGTCTTGGATTTCAGAGGATCCTGGGAGGATCACCTGCACTTGGTAGAGTTTGCTTACAACAACAGTTTTCAGACCAGCATTGAGATGTCACCGTTCGAGGCACTGTACGGGCGCAAATGTCATACACCCTTGTCTTGGAATGATGTCGAGAAGCGAGCTTTATTGGGACATGAGATGGTTGTTGATGCAGCCGAGAAGGTGAAGCTCATCAGAAACAGACTTCGTGTGGCGCAGGACAAACATCGATATTGGGCCGATAGCCATCGGAGGCCTTTGGAGTTTGAGGTACAGCTCAGAGATAGTATTAGAAATAGGTTGTTTGTTTGTGTTTTGTTTGATCATGGGTGATTATTTTGTAACTTGAGACCTTGTTTGTGTTTAGGTCGAAGACCTAATTTTTCTAAGGATATCTCTGACTCGTGGTACCATACGTTTTGGTGGAGGTAGAAAGCTTAGCCTGCGCTTCATCGGACCTTTCATGATCAACAGGAGAGTCGGTGACGTAGCATACAGGCTAGACTTACCACCTGCACTAGTGGGCATCTACAACGTATTTTACGTATCACAGTTGAGACGGTATGTGGCTGATCCTAGCCATGTACTCGACCATTCGGAGATTGAAGTGGGGCCTACTCTCAGTTATCCAGAGCAGCCAGTGGAGATTCTGGATCATCGGGAGAAGGTACTAAGAAACCAGGTGATACCCTTGGTTTGCGTCGCATGGAGGTATCATTCTCCAGGAGAATCTACCTGGGAGCAGGAGGATGAGATGCGCGAGCGATACCCATATCTATTTGGACCTTGATGTATGATTGTCTATCCCTCTCATCAGTTTAGTTTTGCCTTTCAATTTTGAGGACAAAATTCTTTTTAAGGAGGGTAGATTTGTCACTACCATATTTTACCTTGAGGGTATTTTGGTTATTTTGAAATTTTGGATTTATTTTTAATTGTTGAAGTGATGGTTTTTATTTTTGACAGTTGCTAGTTGATACTATGGAGACTAACCTAGATGTTGACTTTAGCTATGGTGACTTGGTTAGCATGGTGGGACCCTAGTCTAACTTAAGTCGACCCAAGTTGACTTATTTTGAACCAAGTTTCATAGAGAGATTAAGTGTTTTAGGTGCATGGGTTTTTGACTTAAAGATTGACCTATTTAGCATGGCACTTGGCCCAAAGCCAATTACTCATCAACCCTGTAATGCCTGTGGTTCGTATTACGTATTTTTGGAATACGTGTATGTATTTTATCTTATATTGCATAATTTCCTTGCTTAGCTTTTCTTCATGGCTTGGTTTATTCTTGGGTTGGTTCGGCTTGGCTTGGTTTTGCCTGGTTCATCATGAACCAAGGGTGAACCCCTACCTACCACCACCATTAGTATTTATTACCCATTCTCCTTTCTCTCTCCTCATTACTCTTCTTCTTCTCCACCATAACTTCTTCACTACCAGAGAGAGAGAGGTCTAGGCAAGTGCAGCTTGCTTTATGGAGGAACTCCAATTTTATTGTTCTATTCTCTTCTTTACAGCATTCTAACATACTTTAGTACTTGGCATTTTTACTTTCCATGGCCAGATTTTTGTAGATCTAAGTTTATATTATTTACAAAATTCTTGGGTTTTGATCTACTTAATATTGTTATTTCTAAGTTTTGATGGTTCCATGTTGTAGAGAATTTCATTTTGCCCTATTTTGACCTATGAAAGTTCGGATTTGGACACTGGATGAAGGTTTCATGGAGCTTGGAAGCATGGGTTTATGGTGTTCTTCTTCTCAAAAATTTTGGAGAAGAAGAACAGTTCTCTGGCCGCATGGCAGTACTTGACCGCATGAACATTCATGCGGCAAGTCGCTATCAGCCACATGAGACCCTTGTATCCTAGCCGCATGGACTTCTCCCCACTCAGCCGCATGAGACCCTTGTATCCTAGCCGCATGGACTTCTCTCCACTCAGCCGCATGCACCCCCTTGCTTCTGCAGCTGCATGGGCGTCCGTCCCTTTAAGCCGCATGAATCCGAATTTCGCTAGCCGCATAAGGGCCGAACCCAGCCAGCCGTATGGAACTACTCTTCAGCCAGCCGCATGTGCGTCCATCATTCCTAACCGCATGAGACCGAGCCATTCCTAACCGCATAAGACCGAGCCATTCCTGGCCGCATAGAATCCAGCGACCCTGACCCGCATGCGTCTCGGGCTTCCTTCTAGCCGCATGAGCCATACGCCTGCTCCACATTGAACCTGAACTCTTGGGCCGCATGAACCCGGGTCCGTTCTAACCGCATGAGAACCCCTCCCCCACGAGCCGCATGGGCTGTTCTCGTCCTCAGCCACATGTGCTGCTCCCGTATAGATTCCTTCCTTGGCCGTATGAAGCCCACTCTTCCGCTGGCCGCATAAGACCCGACTTCTTGGAACCGTATGTACCCCCTTGCCTTTCTAGCCGCATGCCCCTGTCCTTACCAAGTCGTATGCGCTCTCCTTATTAGGCCGCATGGGTTTTAGTGATCCTGAGCCGCAGGACTCCTCTCTGTGCCTTGCCCTGCTATTTTATTATTATTATTACTATTATTGTTAATTCATGTCTTGTGATTTCAGCATAACTTGGGTCTCCTGGTTGAATGCTTGCACTATGATGCCCTGCACATGTACCCTGAACACGATAGTAACCCGTAGTGGTGCACTATTGACTAGTAACATGACCTGATAGTGGCCCATCGTGGCGCACTCCTGATAAGTACACTTGACATGATACACCTGACATGATATATCTTGATATGCTGTTGCGACGGCTACCTAACATGACATGACCTATATAAATAACCTGGACACCATGGGCGATTGTGCTTGTACAAATAATCCAGTCCTGTCTTGTATCATGTCTAGGATGGGACTCCTGAGTACCACGGTCAGGAGTACCTACTGAAATGGACTAAGGCTAATAACTAGATTAATATATTAGTCATAAAGAGATCTCCCAGCTACAGGCAATCCCTTTACCTGGGCGCGCTTGGGATCTGTAGCATGCGGTCGAGTAGGGCACATTTCCAGCACACTGTCATGTGTTGCACCCTTTAAGCTACCTAATGGTACATGCGTTTCCTAGACAATGTACACACCTGAATTCAACCCCTAATTTTTTACCTGGATAACCTGGATGGTCTGCAGGGCTTGTGGCTGTAGAATAATCTCACTGCATCTTGCTAGTAACTAGGTCTGTGATAACCCTGGCTAGTTAAACTATCAAGTCGTACTTATTGCTTGGTCGTGATTGTTGAATGGAGAATAACCAGTCTAGTCTGGATCCTGTATAAGATTGTTACATGTTCTGATTTTCTTATATTTATCTTGCTGATAAATGGGAGAAACCAAGTTCGGTTCAGATGAAGGGTTACAATCCCGGTCCTTATTTGGTTTAAGGATAGTAACCTGGTTATCTGAATGGTTCCAAGGTTATCTTACCGTATATTCTTGTGATGTTATATTTCTCCAGTTTTACTATACTATTATTATCTTCTGTGCTAATTGCTGGTTTTAGTTTCTAAGTGAAGCTTCCTTTGTGGCACTTGCTCTTTCTGGGATCTGACCCAGCTGGTTTTGTATGGCCAGATTTCGGAGCAGCTCCAGAGGATCTACCGACTTTCCAGCCCGATGGTGGCCACTAGACGTAACCAGGGCAACGAGTGGGTTTATTTTGATCTCCCACTTTATTGTAAAAATATATATTCTTTTGAGACGTTTAGCCGACGAGCACCTGTTTAGCTCGATTGCACTTACTTACTGTCTGCCTACGGGCTGTAACATGATTGACAGATCCTAGGGTTGATCATGTATTAATAAACTCTTGCAAGTCCTAACATTTTGTAACGACTAGCTTCATGATCAGCTGAATATATAATATTTGGGATGCCTTATTATTGTATATTTAATGATCATACATCTTGTGACCTTACTTACTTGCTGGTGATTGAGACACTAGGCTTGTTCATGACCATAGGAGACTGTTGGTTTGTAGTGAACCCTCATATATCTAGACAGCCGTGACCGTATAACGAGATGGACTCTATTTCATATACGTAGCTGGCTATGTCTGCCCCCGTTCTTAAATATTCTGGTTCTGGGGCGTGACATGGTTTAAGTGGTGGCCCATGCAGGTCTTGTAAATCAAGATATGTAAAGGTTTACCGAATAGATGTCTCAATCATTATTCGCCTTTGATCTCTGCTCGTATCTTCTGAATCCCTGGATTCTTGTCCTGATCATATGCTTATATCGTTGATCTGTACTGGTCCTTTCTTATTGTTCCCCATGTCGTCTTCTTCAGCGGCATCGTTCCTAGCCCTGCCGGTCAGCGAGGCGGAGCACTACCCGTGGATCAGCAGTAACCCGAAGATCAAGCCCAGCATTCCGGAGTAGCTTCCAGAGTCGTACCTTCTGATAGAGAGCCACCAGTCCAGCCAGTTCAGCCTGTAGAACCGAATGATGGCACTTTGGTAGGTCTTGTCAGGACCTTGATAGCTTCCCAAGATCGTCGAGAAGATACCTTGCACAGGCAGTGACGGATGCTCTGACCAGAGGAGGTCATCAGGGCAACAGCGTGGCCAACAGCTTCAAGCGCTTGAACCCTCCATTCTTCGACGGAAGTAAAGATGCTATCGCTGCAGATTCTTGGCTTCAGGACATCGAGGTGATTCTAGAAGCAGCCAGGACCCCAGAGAACGAGAAGGTAGCCGTGGTGCGCTTGCAGTTAATAGACCTTGCCCGCAGCTGGTGGACGGCACAGGCCGTTGGATTAGCAGCACCCATTTCTTGGGCGGTGTTCAGAGAGAGATTCCAGACCAATTATTTTGATGTTGTAGCTCGGTACGATCTACAGACGAGGTTCACCATTCTGAAACAGATGGGCAGGACGGTCGATGGATATGCGACCGAGTTTTCGAGGCTCAGTCGGTTTGCTCCCACCTTGGTGGCAACCGAGTATGATAGAGCCCAACAATTTTAGCAAGGGCTTCACCTGGAGATTTTATTAGCAGTTGAGCAGTTTGAGCATCAGACTTTTGATGCAGTCTTGAGAGCAGCTAGGAGGCATGAGTATACCTCCCAGAGGATTGTGGATAGGGCCGGAGGTCGGAAGAGATCCCACGGCCAGATGAATCAGTCTTCAGCCCCAGCCCCGGCAGCCAGGGCTTTGACCATTGGAGCTCTGAGGCGAGCGGCCTTAGTGACGTCGGTTCAGCATTCAACCCGACGTACCCTCAGCAGCAGAAGCAGTCTTCCGCAGTGGGATGTTCTCATTGTCGGAAGCCAGGCCATGCAGTGGCAGAGTGTCGCAGGGCACAGGGATTGTGTCTGGCTTGCGGAGCAGCAGACCATAGGATTGGATCCTGCCCGAATAGGGGTGGTTCATCATCGTCCAACCTTTCTATCTCTTCGGTGAGAGGACCAGCTCCGGTCCAGCAGCAGCAGTATCCATTGTCGAGGCCCTTACCGCCTCAGTCCCAGGCATTCCAGCAACAACACCCCCAGCAACATGCTCAAGCCCAAGTCTTGAGTCAGAATAGGCAGCAAGGATTTTAGCAGAGGAGACCAGCACCCCGAGGGAATGGTCAGGCTATGATGATGACCGCAGAGGAAGGATTGGCACCAATTGAGGTAGTGGCAGGTACTATTCTCGTCAACTCCTTTCCAGCCTCAGCTTTATTTGATTCTGGTGCATCGTATTCTTTTATGTCTGTATAATTTGCGACATGGATAGGATTGGAGCCCGAGTCATTATCAGTAAGGCTCAATATACTTACTGGTAACGGACTTGTGGGAGTCGATAGGGTGTTTTCCTCGTGTCGGATCGTAGTTAGCGGTAAGGAATTTCCCGCTAGATTGATAGAGTTCCCGATGGCCGATTATGATGTGGTCTTAGGGATGGATTGGTTGAGGAACCAGTATGTTAGAATAGACTGTCATATTGGTAGGATTGTTTTTAGCATTCCAGGCAAGCCAGAGTTTTTATTTTTTAGAGGCGCAGTTGAGCCTTCTCCTCCAATGTTGCGGATGGCAGTAGCGGCAATGCAGTTGCCTCGGGTAGTCGAAGAGTTTTCAGATGTTTTTTCAGAAGAGCTTCCAGGTATGCAGCCAGAGCGGGAGATCGAGTTCACCATAGACTTGCTTCCCGGGACAGCTCCAGTGTCAGAAAGAGTCTACAGGATGGCACCTTCAGAGTTGGAGATCTTGTACAAGATGATTGAAGAACTTTGAACCAAGGGATTCATTCGTGCTAGTGGATCGCTTTGGGGAGCCCCGATGCTTCTTATAAAAAAGAAGGATGGTACATCCAGGTTATGTGTTGATTATCGTACCTTGAACTCTGTGACAATCAAGAACAGATACCCTCTCCCGAGGATAGATGACTTGTTTGATCAGCTCAAAGGGGCAGCAGTATTCTCGAAGATCGACTTGCGCTCAGAATATCATCAGATCAGAGCCAGAGAGCAGGACATCCCGAAGACAGCTTTCAGGTCTAGGTATGGGCATTGGAAGTTCCTAATGATGCCATTTAGAGCGACCAATGCGCCGGCTGTATTCATGGATCTCATGAATCGTATTTTTATGCCTTATTTGGATCAGTTCGTGATTGTTTTCCTAGACGACATCCTGGTCTATAGCAGGAGTAAAGCAGAGCATGAGCAGCATCTCCGTGTGGTTCTTCAGATTCTCAGGGAGCACCAGTTGTATGCCAAGTTTAGTAAATACGAGTTATGGCTCGATCGCATTTCGTACTTGGGTCACATCATCACCCGAGAAGGAGTAGAAGTGGATCCCCAGAAGGTTGTGGCCATTGAGTCATGGCCGGTGCCCAGCATAGTTGCAGAAGTTCTCAATTTTCTCGGATTGGCCTGCTACTACCGGCGATTTATTTCAGACTTTGCTCGGATCTCGGCGCCATTGACCCAGTTGACCCGCAAGGAGGTACAGTTTGCTTGGACAGCAGAGTGCCAGGATTCATTTGAGAAGTTGAAGCGAGGCTTGATGACGGCTCCCATTCTCGCACTTCCAGATGAAACCGAAGGATTCTCAGTATAGTGTGATGCTTCAGGCAGAGGCTTAGGATGTATTCTGATACAGCATGGGAAGGTAATAGCTTATGCGTCACGACAACTCCGTGATCATGAGAGAAATTACCCAACCCATGACTTGGAGCTGGCAGCAGTAGTGTTTGTACTTAAGTTGTGGAGGCACTACTTGTACAGAGATAGGATAGAGATTTTCACCGACCATAAGAGCCTGAAGTATGTTTTCACCCAGAAGGATCTTAACATGTGGCAGAGGAGGTGGCTGGAGCTTCTTGTGGATTATGATGTCAACTTACAGTATCATCCAGGGAAGGCCAATGTCGTTGCAGATGCATTGAGCAGGAGAGCCGGAGTTTATTTCCTAACAGCGTAACCAGAGCTGTTAGCAGATCTTCAGAAGATGGGTATCGAAGTTGTTCTCCCTTCCAGTATGGCATTGATGGCCAGTATGCAAGTTCAGTCCACCATAGTCGAGAGGATCCGGATGGCGCAGTCAGCAGATTCCAAGCTTCAGTGACTCAGGGCAGAGTATGAGGCAGGACGAAGACCAGAATTGTGTATTCATGAAGATGGTACACTTAGGCATCGTAAGCGTCTTTGTGTACCCAGTGGTGATATCAGACAGGAAATCATGGCAGAGGCTCACAGTTCTCAGTATTCCATTCACCCGGGCGGTACGAAGATGTACCGTGATATTCGTCAGCACTTTTGGTGGAATGGCATGAAGAGAAAGATAGCCCGGTTTGTCTCTCGTTGTTTAGTCTGCCAAAAAGTTAAGGCTGAACATCAGAGGCCCGCTGGACTTCTTCAGCCCTTGCCGATTCCAGAATGGAAATGGGAACATATGACCATGAATTTTGTGACTGGATTACCTAGGCCCCCAGCTGGTCGAGATGCTATTTGGGTTATAGTTGACAGGCTCACGAAGGTAGCTCACTTTCTCCCATTCAGAGTTGGTCAGTCGACAGCTCAGTTAGCAGAGATGTACCTCAGGCAGATTGTCAGGTTGTACGGAGTGCCAGTCTGTATTACCTCGGACCGAGATTCAAGATTCACGTCGCACTTTTGGCAAAGCCTGTAGGAGAGGTTGGAAAATCACCACCAGTTCAATTCAGCATATCATCCGCAGACAGATGGTCACTCGGAGCGTACAATCCAGACTCTTGAAGATATGTTGCGGTCCTGTACACTTGACTTCGGTGGTCCGTGGGAAGATCACCTGCACCTGGTGGAATTCTCATACAACAACAGCTTCCAAGCCAGTATCCAGATGGCACCGTTCGAGGCACTGTATGGTAGGAAGTGTCGATCCCCATTAGACTGGAATGATGTTGGAGAGAGGCAGATGCTTGGCCTAAAAATGATTGCCCAGACAGTTGAAGTGGTCAGAAGAGTTCGGGATCATCTTCGAGTTGCCCAAGATCGCCAGCGCCATTGGACCGATTCTCATCGGCGCCCTCTCAAGTTTTCTGTCGACGACCATGTATTCCTGAGGATTTTGTCTAACCGTAGCATCATTCGTTTCGGCGTACGAGGAAAGCTTAGTCCTAGGTATATAGGGTCGTTCGATATTCTGGAGCGAGTAGAAGATGTGTCCTATCGTCTCGCTCTTCCGTCGTCGCTAAGCGAGGTGCATGACGTATTCCATGTATCCCAATTACGACGGTATATCCCGAACCCGAGCCACATCCTGGATCATTCGGAATTGGTTGTTGGTACCAACCTTTCGTATGAGGAGAGGCCCGTGTCTATATTGGACCGGAGAGAGAAGATACTCAAGAACAAGACTATCAAGTTAGTCCGAGTTGCTTGGGGTCATCACTCTTCGGGTGAGTCAATGTGGGAATGTGAGGACGAAATCTGATCGCGATATCCTGACTTCTTTGACTCGTGAGGTATAATGTCTTCCTTATGCCTCATGCTTTCGATTCCTTGCTCGAATGAGTGATTGCTTGCCTAGTTGTAGCTTGCATGTAATTAATATAGCTTGTCCTCATCTCTCTAGCCTCTTAATTAAATTTCGAGGATGGAATTTTTTTAAGGTGGGTAGAGTTGTAATGCCTGTGGTTCGTATTACAAATTTTTGGAATACGTGTACATATTTTATCTTGTATTGCATGATTTCCTTGCTTAGCTTTTCTTCATGGCTTGGTTTATTCTTGGGTTGGTTCGGCTTGGCTTGGTTTTGCCTTGGTTCATCATGAACCAAGGGTAAATCTCTACCTACCACCACCATTTGTATTTATTACCCATTCTCCTTTCTCTCTCCTCATTACTCTTCTTCTTCTCCACCATAACTTTTTCACCTACCAGAGAGAGAGAGGTCTAGGCAAGTACAGCTTGCTTCATGGAGGAACTCCAATTTTATTGTTCCATTCTCTTCTTTACAGCATTCTAACATACTTTAGTACTTGGCATTTTTACTTTCCATGGCCAGATTCTTGTAGGTCTAAGTTTATATTATTTTCGGAATTCTTGGGTTTTGATCTATTAATCTTATTATTTCTAAGTTTTGATGGTTCCATGTTGTAGAGAATTTCGTTCTGCCCCATTTTGACCTATGGAAGTTCGGATTTGGACTCTGGATGAAGGTTTCATGGAGCTTGGAAGCATGGGTTTATGGTGTTCTTCTTCTCAGAAATTTTAGAGAAGAAGAACAGTTCTCTGGCCGCAAAGCAGTACTTGACCGCATGAACATTCATGCGGCAAGTCGCTATCAGCCGCATAAGACCCTTGTATCCTAGCTGCATGGACTTCTCCCCACTCAGCCGCATGAGACCCTTGTATCCTAGCCACATGGACTTCTCCCCACTCAGCCGTATGCACCACCCTTGCTTCGGCAGCCGCATGGGCGTCCATCCCTTTAAGCCGCATGAATCCGAATTCTGCTAGCCGCATAAGGGCCGAACACAGCCAGCCGCATGGAACTACTCTTCAGCCAGCCGCATGTGCGCCCATCATTCCTAACCGTATGAGACCGAGCCATTCATAACCGCTTGAGACCGAGCCATTCCTGGCCGTATGGAATCCAGCGACCCTGACCCGCATGCGTCTCGGACTTCCTTCTAGCCGCATGAGCCGTACGCATGCTCCACATTGAACCTGAACTCTTGGGCCGCATGACCCAGGGTCCATTCTAACCGCATGAGAACCCCTCCCCCGTGAGCCGCATGGGTTGTTCTCGCCCTCAGCCGCATGTGCTGCTCCCGCATAGATTCCTTCCTTGGCCGCATGAAGCCCACTCTTCCGCTGGCCGCATGAGACCCGACTTCTTGGAACCGCATCTACCCCCTTGCCTTCCTAGCCGCATGCTCCTGTCCTTACCAAGTCGTATGCGCTCTCCTTATTAGGCCGCATGGGTTTTAGTGATCCTGAGCCGCAGGGCTCCTCTCTGTGCCTTGCCCTGCTGTTTTATTATTATTATTACTATTATTGTTAATCCATATCTTGTGATCTCAGCATAACTTGGGTCTCCTGGTTGAATGCTTGCACTATGATGCCCTGCACATGTACCCTGAATACGACAGTGACCCGTAGTGGTGCACTCTTGACTAGTAACATGACCTGATAGTGGTCCATCGTGGCGCACTCCTGACAAGTACACTTGACATGATAAACCTGACATGATATATCTTGATAAGCTGTTACGACGGCTACCTGACATGACATGACCTGTATAAATAACCTGGACACCGTGGGCGATTGTGCTTGTACAAATAATCCAGTCCTGTCTTGCATCATGTCTAAGATGAAACTCCTGAGTACCACGGTCAGGAGTACCTACTGAAATGGAATAAGGCTAATAACTAGATTAATACATTAGTCATAAAGAGATCTTCCAGCTACAGGCAATCCCGTTACCAGGGCGCGCTTGGGATCTGTAGCCTGCCGTCGAGTAGGGCACATTTCCAGCACACTGTCATGTGTTGCACCCTTCAAGCTACCTAAGGGTACATGCATTTCCTGGACGATGTACCCACCTGAATTTAACCCCTAATTTTCGACCTGGGTAACCTGGATGGTCTGCAGGGCTTGTGGCTGTGGTATAATCTCACTGCATCTTGCTAGTAACTAGGTCTGTGATAACCCTAGCTAGTTAAAGTATCAAGCCGTACTTATTGCTTGGCCGTGATTGTTGAATTGGGAAAACCAGTCTAGTATTGATCTTGTATAAGATTGTTACATGTTCTGATTTTCTTATATTTATCTTGCTGATAAATGGGAGAAACCAAGTTCGGTTCAGATGAAGGGTTACAATCCCGGTCCTTGTTTGGTTTAAGGCTTGTAACCTGGTTATCTGAATGGTTCTATGGTTATCTTACCATATATCCTCGTGATGTTATATTTCTTCAGTTTTACTATATTATTATTATCTTCTGTGCTAATTGCTGGTTTTAGTTCCTAAGTGAAGCTTCCTTTGTGGCACTTGCTCTTTCTGGGATCTGACCCAGCTGGTTTTGTATGGCCAGATTTCGGAGCAGCTCCAGAGGATCTACCGACTTTCCAGCCCGATGGTGGCCACTAGACGTAACCAGGGCAACGAGTGGATTTAATTTGATCTCCCACTTTATTATAAAAATATATATTCTTTTGAGGCGTTTAGCCGACGAGCACCTGTTTAGCTCGATTGCACTTACTTACTGTCTGCCTACGGGCTGTAATATGATTGACAGATCCTAGGGTTGATCATATATGACTAAACTCTTGCTAGTCCTAACATTTTGTAACGACTAGCTTCATGATTAGCTGAATATGTAATATTTGGGACGCCTCATTATTGTATATTTAATGATCATACATCTTGTGACCTTACTTACTTGCTGGTGATTGAGACAATAGGCTTGTTCATGACCATAGGAGACTATTGGCTTGTAGTGAACCCTCATATATCTAGACAGCCGTGACCGTATAGCGAGATGGACTCCATTTCATATACGTAGCTGGATGTGTCTGCCCCCGCTCTCCAGTATTCTGGTTCTGGGGCGTGACAAACCCTAACCCTAATTCTTCTATTCTTGGTCGGCCCCTAGGATTCCCTCCTCTATTTAATGTCTATTGTTCCTTTCTTGCCTCTTTTTACTCCACATCTATTTTTGGCAAGAGCAAGGTTTGTCCATTCTTCAATCCTTCCTATTTTATTCATTCATTTTTCTTTTTAACCCTAGTCTTTTGCAATAGGATCTAAACCATGTCTTTTTCTGTTCATGATATGAAATCTCAGCTTTTGAACAATTTGGGGCTTTTGTGTTGCAAGAAGTATTCTCATTTTTGAAGCTTTTTCTTGAGTTTGACACTCAATAGGTAAACTATTCAAACCACCTTCATTTCTTGATTTCTTGGCATGGTTGCATAGATCTAGGAGTCCCCTAGATATGGTGTCAGTCTTGGGTAATTTTGTGTCGATTTCGTGTCCGTATCAGACACGTATCTTTTTGTATGTGTAAGTGTTTGATGTTATGCCTCTGTGAACCTTTTCATGCTGTTTTCAAAATGTTTTTGAATGGAAATATTGATTTATGTTTGTATATTGATTTTGTGTCGGTTTGGGAGTGTCACGGTGTCTGTGTCGTATCTACGAGCAACAGGATACGTCCCGCGTAGCGTTCGGCCGTGTCCTGCTACTCGAACATCAGTGTGTTGTGTTCGTATCGAAATAAGATGCGACACTTGGTGTGGTGCTAGGCCCCCCAACTGACATGAGATTCCTCACATATCAGATCATATTGTGTCAAGTAGGACACGTTTTAGGTACCACACTGAAATTACACTAAACGCACACACACGTGAAACCCATCCCGATATGCGTCTCGTGTCCGTACAGGACACGACGTGGATACCTCGTAGTATATCATTTGTGTAGCCCTACACGTGGGCTATACGTGGACGTGACCACGTGGCTCCATGCGTTGTATGTCGTATCCACGAAGACGCGAAACATGTGCACGATGTCTCTGTGTGCACTGGTTTTACTCTGTGTGTGTGAGTTATTCGATTGGACACGTTTGTGTCCACTTAGTTGGACACAAACACCCCCCCTGACATATTAATATGCTACACACACTTGTGCATCGTCAATTTCACTTTCCCCTTTGTATTTCGAAATCAAATTTTGTATTTTCCCTATGTTCTGATGCTGTGCAATATCAGGAATTTGTTTCTGAAATTCGAATGATTGAATGCAATATTCATATGTTAAATGATATGTTTCACATGTTATATCATGCTGGGTTGTTTGTGGATAGTGTGGGGATTCACATGTGGAGTTTTACTTAAAATTTGATGAGTTTCGAGTGTGTTATGACACTCGATAATGTAAACCTGTGAGTATTTCACCCTATGCACTGATAATGTAAACCTGTGAGTATTCACCCCATTTATCGATACACATACACACATGAACCTAACCTTACACTGGACTGAACACTACATTGGTTAATTGAAATCTGAGAACACAGCCTAATACACACACATACTCACTAAAACCTGAAAACTGCTACACACACTAAAATCTGAACCTTTCATTACATGTTAGACCCCTTTACTGATAACCTGAGATTATACACACACACACACACACACACACACACACACACATATACACCACTATTAGACTCTACCCTGCTATAAACTGAATACACACACACACACATTATATACACACACATACACTAGCCCATATTGACACTATATTACCTACTGCCATGCACACCTTGCTATGTATACACACACTAGCCTCACATAGCCCCTCTCTATCTCTTTAATATATATGTAATCTAATGTATGCATATGCAAGTACATGAATGAATGCATGAATGAATAATATATATATATATATATATATATATATATATATATATATATATATATATATATATATATATATATATATATATATATATATATATATATATTTGTGACTATATGAATATATATCTTTACATCCATATTCAATGCATGTAGGTAATTGAATGCATTGATATATATAGGCATGTATGCATATAGTTATAAATGTATGAAATGCAATGTGTATACATAATGTAATGTATAATGTATATGTATATCTTATCCTATATGATTTTTCTATATGTATGCCGTATATACATTGAGTATATATGTATGTATATATGTAATTGTGCATGTTTGATAGCTTGTGTAGCTTTGTGATTGTGTGAATGCTAGGATAGACATGGTTAGGCTTAGTGTAACGCCCCAGTCCCAAAATACGTAGGACTAAGTACGTAGACATGTCAGCTGTATACATACGAAGTACAGGGCCTTGTATGTTACATAAGCTGTAAAATGCAGTAAACCACAACTAACTAATCTCATCCACAAAATAAGGGAATAAAAGATATCATATAATGAATTGTTTTGGTACAATATGTTGGGTGGAGACACATCTACAACCAACCAAAATAAAAAAGAAGAAGTACATGATATATAAAAGGTTAAGTAGAAGTAGCAAGGAGGAACCAAGTCCCGTCATCTTCGAATAAATGGAGAAGACCACGAACCCGGCTAGAACACCTGCGGAAGACATGAACACACACCTGGGAATAACCAGGTCCTCAGAGGGACGTAACAAGATACAGGAAGAACAAGCTAATATGAACTGTCAAAATAATAATAATATGAAAGACTCTCCTAGACACCAATATGCAAAAGGGAATGCTAACCATCTATTGTGCAATTTAGAGGACAACTTTCATGCGCATGGGTAGGATTTAGGCTATATATACGTAACTGGCATCCAGTCATCCGTATCCGTCCGTAACGTCCAAAACGTCATAGGACATCTACAAATATAAATCGCCACAGTTCCATTCGGAGACTGTGGTTTACCTTTTTGGATTCCCATACGCACTAGCGACTTTTCTCCTCCAATATTTTCCACACTGACCAAGTCAGGTCCATGACCTGCCCAATTTTGTAACTGCTCGAGTCTCTATACCTTAATCATAGCAGTTACGATCTATCTGTCACACGACGATAGAGATGGCAAGTCCATAAATCATGTCCCTAGAAAACTGGCTCCAACCGTATAGTGTGTGTGTCACGGCCAAAAGAGATATAAGGATATCCCACAACAAGAAGGTAGTCCGCTAAAACTAAGTCATGCATAAAATAAAGTAAAACGACTATTAGAGTCGCTTGCACCCAAGTGTGACTTGGGCGCACAGTTTATAACAAAGGAAACTAACAATATGAAACAAAGTAAATAATACGAAAAATAAATAATATGACAGTAAATTAGCAAGGTACACTTGCCTGTTGCGACGCCTGGTGAGCTGCCTGGTGTAGTACAATAAAGGTGGCACAAGATCGACTTCAGTGTTACAACCACGCAAGGGAGCATCGGTTGACGACACGGAGTATTCCATCAGGTCCAGAACGGTCAACTTAGTTAGGTTTGACATAATGAAGTGCAAAATTGGAGAGGAAATAGGAATGTCGGGATTAGTCATAGATAAAAAGATAGTCGGAGGATAGTGGATAAATAATATATATACTATTTATAATCCTTGAAAATATATATTACTAGTAAAAATAATTTATAGATAAATACTGAAAAGTATAAAAAAATAGTTTTAGGCAAAAAAAATGAAGTTGAGATAGAGAAACTATATTTATTTAGTAAAAATATTTTAGATAGTATTTGAGAAATACCAATAATTTTTTTTATATAAATTATATAATATAATAGTATCTCTAAGGGTTTCTAATCCTATTTTAAAAATAAGTGTAGAGTTAATCTAATATAATTGTTGTATTTGCTAGTGATACAGAATTTTCTGGTAAAGGGCAAAACTAAAATTATATATATAAATATAAAGTATGTAAAAAATAGCAAATATCTTACTACTACTACCAATAATAATAAAAATAATAACACCAATATTACTATTAATTTTTAAGGGGACACACAACCCCTAAACAAAATAACTAATTAATAATAATAACAACATAACAATGAGAGTATAGCAAATGCTGTATTTATATTCGAAACTAATGGTAACAAATAGCCTAAAATACAACAAACATTTATATAAATAAATTTTTTTAACTTTATCCCTTTTTTCTTCTGTTAGTAATAATAATAATAGAGAAATAATAATAATAATAATAATAATAATAATAATAATAATAATAGTAATAAAAATAGAAAATGTATGCGTTCTTCCCGAAGGAGAGCACGCACACATAGTCAGTGGAAGTAAAAAAAGAAATAAAAGCTGAAAGAAGAAAGAGAGAGAAAGAAAAATAGGGAGAAAAAAATGAGGGAGAGAGGGGAAAAAGAGGAAAGGGGATCGGAGTGGAGTCGTCGGCGGTGGCTGCTCCGGCGGAGAGAGGGGGAGAGGACGCGCGGCTAGGCGGGAAAGTCGGAGAGAGGAGGGGACGGCTCGCCCAGGCATTCTCCGGTTGGGCGGCGGCGCCGAAGGGGCTGCGGTCGGGATCGAGAGGGGTCGTGCGGCGAGCAGTGAGGTGGAGGCGGAGAGTGGTACCGACCGTGCGAGGCAGTGAGGAGGTTTGGCCCGGCGGTGGAGGGAGCGGCGGACGCTGCGCGTTCACCGGCGCGCGTTCGCTGGCGCAGTCGCAGCACGGTCGTACACGGGGCTGCGGGAGTCGGATGCTCGCGGCGGTCAGTGGGAGGAGGGGTGGTGGATCGCCGGCCGGGAAAGGAGACGACGGTGCTGGATCGGTGGTGCCAGACGGGTGTTTCTGGGCGGTCCAGTCTGCGCGACGTGGCGCGACGGCCTGTCCGCCGCTTGGCCACGGTGGGAGGCACTGGCACGGAAGCTCGACGGACACCGGGTTGGGGTGCAGCGGTCGAAACGGCAGCACGGTTGAGGATGGACGGCGAAGGTAAGGGCTGCTGGTTTATTTTATGGTAATGGTTTTGGGGACAGTGATAGCAGTGGTTGGCGGTGGTTACGCCGGTGGTCGGGGGTGACCTAGCAGGCGGAGTGATGTTGGTTGGTGATGCCTGTCGTGATGAGGTTAGAGAACGGGGTATGATAGAGATGGTGTGGGCAGGGTGGCCTAGGTCGGGATGACGGTGGATCCGGTGATGGGGTTTGTGGTGGTCGCCGCGGACGAGGTCAGGTGTTTGCGTGGCGGCGGAGAAAGGGTTGGTGAAAGTGTTGGCGGAAGGTCCGGGCACAGTGGCTGGTGGCGAAGGTGACGTAGGTGCGGGTGTCTGGGTTCTGATGATGGTGGTAGGCGGGGTTGCTACTTCTCGAGGTCGGGCATGATGATGGCTGGGACGACGGGTGGTCGTAGGGGATGGAGTCGGGCGGTGGCCATGTGAAATCAGGGGTCGGGTGAAGTGTCCTGCGAGACACGGGACGGGTTGGCATTCGGGGTTGTCGAACGCGAAAAAGAAAATCACTGTATTTGTAATAAAATAGAAATATAGTGGATGGCAAGAGGACACGGACACGATGTACGTTGGTTGTGAAAATTTGGTGTTATGGAGTTCATAAAAAAAGAGGGCAAGTACCTCTCCTTTTGTAGGAGGTAGAAATCCCATTAGGATAAAGACTATAATTTATTTAAATCCAAATAGATAATTTACTATTAAATTTAAATCAATACATTCATATCTAAATCCAAATCCTATATAAATAAATTACATATTTAAATTAAACTATTTAAAATAAATAAATAAAATAAAATCACCATTTAAATTATCACAATTAAATTCGAATTATCTTTTTTAATAATAATTAATTAATTTCAAAAATCATCATAAATATTTAAGTATTAATAGGAAATAGTTTCAAACTACATTTTTAATTAAATAGCATAATAAATTTCGAAAATGAGATTCATCCATAAATTTGTATTTTATAAAATATTATTATTACTTATACTTGTATAAATAATAAAAACAAATTGTAAGAAAAATAATTAAAGTTTGACAAAATATGTATTGCTATATTCTATACTTAGAAAAGGATAATTTCAAATAAATATATTTATTTGTTTTCTAGATAAAAAAATCTATAAAATGTAAACTTTAGTATACAAAATATACTTCTCGTACATGTATTCGCACTCGATGTACAAATACCAAAATAGCAAATTAATACAAAAAAATTATAGTAAAATTTAGGGGTTTTACATCCTACCCAACTTTCAAGAATTTCGTCCTCGAAATTAAGAATAAGTAGGGGTAAGAAGGCACAAGGGGTATATTGGTAATGACAATACGACGAGTCCTTGGGCGAGCAAGCATTAGAAAATTGTGATTTAGATAATAAATCACGAACATGGGTAATAAATGCAAAAGGAAAAGATTAAGGGTTTTAAGTAGATTAAGATAAATAATTTAGAGACTTAAGATATGGTTTCTTGGGAGTAGGTTGAGGGCACGAATTGGAGAACGATTAGATTCACTCCTAATTTAAGTGATTAGGAGGTCGCATTAATAGGTTTAGGGTCGAGGAAGGAACGAGTAGTTTAAGACGAAGATAAAGTCACATTGAGTGGTAATCGGCATAAGTGATAGGACAGCTAGAGGGAATTCACGGACAAGCGCCTTCGTCCTTCTAAAATAGGTGAAGGGCAAAAGCAATATAGGGTTTGAAGAAGAGATTATCAAATATGAATACCAATACGTGGTTCAAAGGAGACCGAATAATTCAAAAAGAAGAAGTACATGATATATAAAGGCTAAGTGGAAGTAGCTGTAGCCTCCATTCCCGGAAATTTTTAAAATATTTTTTTATTTATTTATTTTTTTGATTTAAATAGTGATTTATAATTTGTTAAATAATTATTTAGTTAATTGTTACGGTAGATGGTTTTAGCCATGGTTAAGAATTGGAGTACAAGACGACTAGGAATCAGGGCACGGATAGCGTAGTAGCGTGCTTTGACTAGTGTTTAGCCATGGTAGGGGAAGGCCGAGTTATATGATTGTTCTAACTAGGAAAACCAGGCCAAGTTGCGACTTAACCCTTACCGAAGTTTTTATTTATTATTTAATTATATTATTGAGTTTTAGGGAACCCGGTTGTACCAAACCTGTTCGGATTGAGCCCAAGTCAAATCCAAGCCCAGGTAGGCGTGTAGTGAGACCAAATCAGGCCTTGTAGACATTCTTGGTAAATACAAATGTCTTGGTATATATTTTTAGGAATTGGCAATTATTTGCTGAATATTTGTTATGGGTAGATTATAGGTATTATTATTATTATTAAATAATGTTTTACCAAAATTGTATGATCTTTTGAAGCCAGTAAAGATGGCGTAGGATAGGTCCACCCAAAACTAATATTGGAGTATTTTAGTTATTATTGGGATTATCATTGTCATTGGTTAATTGAGTATTTAGGGATATTTAAATATATGGGGTATAAATATATATAAATGGATGAGTGTACATATAGATATATATACAGGTATGTATAGATAAATATATTATAGATATATGTGTATGAATGGAGGTATATAAATATATATGGTAATATGTGTATAAGTATATATGTATATATGTACATAGATAAAATTGAGATTGGTATTTTTATTAAAAGTACTTAATTAGATTTTTGGAGATTTGTTATATATAAATGTAAATATATGTGCGTGCGTGCATATATATAAATATAAATATTATGTATGTATATATATAAATATAAATAATTTATGTGTGTATAAATATACGTATAAATGTACCTGTATATACATGTATATATGAATATATATATATATATATATATATATATATATATATATATATATATATATATATATATATATATAAAAATTGTATTTTGCTAATAGCAAATAGAAAAGATTAATAAAAAGAAAAGGATTAATCCCCAGCCCGGCCGAACAGTGGGCTCACACACCCTGAGCCCACAACTTCCCAACAGCAGCTGGAGCCCACCTCTCCCATGCTTAAAACCATAGCAATCCCATATCAGCAGCCGGCCTAATTTCCTCCATAACCCGAACTCCCCAGCCGAGCATATATGCACGGATATATATATATCGACACAGGGAGAGGGGAAGGGAATCGCAACTCTCGAAACCCTAACCACCCGATGCACCTCCTTCCCCACACACGCGCGCGGGCCACTGGAGGCCGGCCAGGCACGGAAAACCCGTGCGCACGGCCTGAAACAGAGGAAAATGACAGCAGCGACACTGCGCGAGGCCGACTTCGCGACATATTTTTGCAACGCGTGGTTAATCGTTTGTCGATTCGCGACTTCAAGTATGTTCACAACCCATAGGGCTGTAAACCCCTTCACATAGATTCTTTTAACTCGCACTGTGTACGACGAGAATCGAGTTCCAAAACTCGAAAAAACCTGCTTACAAACAGACTAAAACCCAGTCCAAATACCCACGTTAGGAGGCCATTTCTGGTCAAACCAATGACCAGTTTAGAATTCTAACTGAACAATTATTTAGACAACATATAGGGCTTCACAGTCCTTTTTGTGGATTCAGAAATCATCGACTACGCGTCGAGAAATCGAATCTCAAAGTTTTCCAAAAATCTGTTTTCAAAACTAAAAAATTGTCCGATACCACGTCCGTCCCGCCATTATGGGCGACGTGGTTGCGAACCGAAAGCATCAAAAGCTGCGTATCGGCTTCATGGACGTGTGGACTTTGACGAAATTCAAATTGGTCGCATGTGCGCGACGAATTTGATACGTATCCATCGAAATTCACCGTATCGGCCTCTATGCAAGTTTCCCAATTACTTCGTGCACGCTCGTCAGATCGAGACAAAACTTGTGCCAACAGGACCGTATTATTTTTTTGGTCCTGTATGCCAAGTTTGGTCCGATTCTGAGACCGTTGATAAAATCACCGTTTTACGGACCCCACGGTCCGACTCAACGGGCAATTTTGTGCACGGCCTGCCGGAATCCAACTTTGGATATACGGTTGGGTTCGTATCGGAAAACCGGATCCGTAGACATGTAGTTTGACGACTTTAGAGACCATTGACCCTGGCACGCTTTTCGGTGCAAAGCGGGTCCAACGGCGAATACCATTTTTTCCCGAAATTACCGTTTTGCCCCTGTCACCTGAATTGGACTTAAGGATAGGCAATCCTAGCTAATTTGACTATTCTGAGAACGTTGGTAACGTTTATTTCAGCTTTCGGAGACAGTTGTGATGATTTGGACTTTCTGACTTGATTGATTGGCGATACATTGTTGGTTTTTCGTGTAACCCCCAGGCAAGTATACCTTGCCAACTTGTACAGTATAATTTATCTGCATGTTCATCATCTTACTGTGGTACTTTTCTTACATTTGTGATTGCTTTATTTCATGTCTAGTGCACTTTTCCTGTTATAGTTTCACTTTACATGATTCTAGTTGTCTATACATTCTTGTTTCCTTCTGTTATGACATTTCTATCCGTTACACTATGTTAGTCTCGTACGTATTGCTTGATAGAGTTGTCTAGTCCCACACCATGATTTCCTTGACTTGATTATAACTTGACTTGACTTGACATGACTTGACATGACTTGAGTGGGATTTGACTTTGACATTCTATAGATTGTGAGTACTTACCTTGACTATGGTCTATAGGATTTTATACTAGGATTGGATACCATCTTGGTTGTATGTACTTGCCTTAACAGCGATTGAGACATTATAGATTGTGAGTACTTGTCTTGACTGCAGTTTATAGCCAGCCATTTCTAGTATGGCATGCCAGTGTCTTAGGATCCTTGTGTTTAGATCTTGTGTCTCGGTCCATGTTGTCTCGTTGGATGTCCTTGATTGTTCCTTACTTTCTTGTATATTTATACTGTTACATGTTGTCTTGTATATTATGTATCTTGCTAGTCCTCTGAGGACCAGATGATCTCTTCTGGTTTAGCGACTGCATGGAGTTAGTTAGCAGAGCGGGATGGTAGAAGATTGCGATGTATGACACAGGTATGTGCGTGTGATATTTCTTTATTATCCTTTCGTACTTTATATTCAGTACCATGATATACTCTGCTTATTTATAGACTCATATCGTTCTTGGAGTCTAATCGAACAATATGCTAATGGGCTGCAGACCATGACCCATACTTGTTCATTCTTGTTTTACAATATTCATGTGGATTGAGATATAGTTAGATTAGATATGATACCTTGACCTTGACAGCTTATACGTACTCGAGTCGGGCTGGAGTCCGCTCGATACGTAGTTGGCTTGCTCACGAACTCGTGTCCGAAAACCGGGTGCGGGTCGTGACAAGTTTTTGTGGTAGCCCATGCAGGTCAGAGGATATCGTATCGGTTACGTAACTGTACTAATACGAGCCTGCGATAATGACTAAACCTTAGAAATCTCAATCCACACTGTCTGGAAAATTCTCTTAGAAATTCTCTACGTCCTTCAAAACTCCACATTTGCTCTCGATTATACTTCCTTGCTTTCTGTACCGTTGATTCTCGTCCCTTCCTATTTCGGAGTGACGAACAATCGTGTTGTCTAGAATTCATTAGAAATCCTTAAATTATATTACGTATTGCTTAACTATTGAGTGTTTGGTTGTTTATAGATATGAGGGATTATATATGCCATATGCTTAGATATCTGCCCAGTAGAATTGTTAGCAACTAAGTTAGAAGACCATAAGACTTTAGTGACCGTGTTTTGAGGAGGAGTGTGACCAAAGGTGGGTAGAAGCCCTCGAGACTTCGTAGCTACAAATTGATTAGGAGGAGGATATAAACTATTTTCAAGGAATTAAATTTGAGAAGATTAAGGTGATAGTAGACTTTGAATTTTACAGGATAGTCATGAATTAGAATTTCGAGGACGAAATTATTTTTAAGGTGGGTAGATTTGTAGCCTCCCTTCCCGGAAATTTTTAAAATATTTTTTTATTTATTTATTTTATTTATTTAAATAGTGATTTAGAATTTGTTAAATAATTATTTAGTTAATTATTACGGTAGATGGTTTTAGGTATGGTTAAGAATTGGAGTACAAGACGACTAGGAATCATGGCACGGATAGCGTAGTAGCATGCTTTGACTAGTGTTTAGCCATGGTAGGGGAAGGCCGAGTTATATGATTGTTCTAACTAGGAAAACCAGGCCAAGTTGCGACTTAACCCTTACCGAAGTTTTTATTTATCATTTAATTATATTATTGAGTTTTAGGGAACCCGGTTGTACCGAACCTGTCCGGATTGAGCCCAAGTCAAATCCAAGCCCAGGCAGGCGTGTAGTGAGACCAAATCCGGCCTTGTAGACATGCTTGGTAAATGCAAATGTCTTGGTATATATTTTTAGGAATTGGCAATTATTTGCTGAATATTTGTTATGGGTAGATTATAGGTATTATTATTATTGTTAAATAGTATTTTACCAAAATTGTATGATCTTTTGAAGCCAGTAAAGATGGTGTAGGATAGGTCCACCCAAAACTAATATTGGAGTATTTTAGTTATTATTGGGATTATCATTGTCATTGGTTAATTGAGTATTTAGGGATATATAAATATATGGGGTATAAATATATATAAATGGATGAGTGTACATATAGATATATATACAGGTATGTATAGATAAATATATTATAGATATATGTGTATGAATAGAGGTATATAAATATATATGGTAATATGTGTATAAGTATATATGTATATATGTACATAGATAAAATTGAGATTGGTATTTTTATTAAAAGTACTTAATTAGATTTTTGGAGATTTGTTATATATAAATATAAATATATGTGCGTGCGTGCATATATATAAATATAAATATTATGTATGTATATATATAAATATAAATAATTTATGTGTGTATAAATATACGTATAAATGTACCTGTATATACATGTATATATGAATATATATATATAGATTGTATTTTGCTAATAGCAAATAGAAAAGATTAATAAAAAGAAAAGGATTAATCCCCAGCCCGGCCGAACAGTGGGCTCACACACCCTGAGCCCACAACTTCCTAACAGCAGCTGGAGCCCATCTCTCTCATGCTTAAAACCATAGCAATCCCATATCAACAGCCGGCCTAATTTCCCCTATAACCCGAACTTCCCAGCCGAGCATATATGCGCGGATATATATATATCGACACAGGGAGAGGGGAAGGGAATCGTAACTCTCGAAACCCTAACCACCCGATGCGCCTCCTTCCCCACACACGTGCGTGCTCCGCCCTGGGCCACCGCACGCGGCCCATTGGACGCCGGCCAGGCGCGGGAAACCCGTGTGCGCGGCCTGAAACAGAGGAAAATGACAGCAGCGACACTGCGCGAGGCCGACTTTGTGACGCGTTTTCGCAACACGTGGTTAATCGTTTGTCGATCCGCGACTTCAGGTACATTCACAACCCATAGGGCCGTAAACCCCTTCATATAGATTCTTTTAACTCGCACTGTGCACGACGAGAATCGAGTTCCAAAACTCGGAAAAACCTGCTTACAAACAGACAAAACCCAGTCCAAATACCCACGTTGGAAGGCCGTTTCTGGTCAAACCAATGACCAGTTTAGAATTCTAACTGAACAATTATTTAGACAACATATAGGGCTACACAGTCCTTTTTGTGGATTCAGAAATCATCGACTACGCGTCGAGAAATCGAATCCCAAAGTTTTCCAAAAATCTGTTTTCAAAACTAGAAAATTGTCCGATACCACGTCCGTCCCGCCATTCCGGGCGACTTGGTTGCGAACCGAAAGTATCAAAAGCTGCATATCGGCTTTGTGGACGTGTGGGCTTTGACGGAATTTAAATTGGTCGCTTGTGTGCGACGAATTTGATACGTATCCGTCGAAATTCACCGTATCGGCCTCTGTGCAAATTTTCCAATTACTTCGTGTACGCTCGTCAGATCGAGACGAAACTTGCGCCAATAGGACCGTATCATTTTTTTGGTCCTGTATGCCAAGTTTGGTCCGATTCTGAGACCGTTGATAAAATTGCCGTTTTGCGGGCCCTACGGTCCGACTCAACGGACGATTTTGTGCACGGCCTGCCGAAATCGAACTCTGGACATACTGTTGGGTTCGTATCGAAAAACTAGATCTGTAAACATATAGTTTGATGACTTTAGAGACCATTGACCCTATCACGCTTTTCGGTGCAAAGCGGGTCCAACGGCGGACACCGTTTTTGCCCGAAATTACCGTTTTGCCCATGTCACCTGAATTGGACTTCAGGACAGGCTATCCCAGCTAATTTGACTATTTTGAGAACGTTGGTAACGTTTGTTTCAGCTTTCGGAGACAGTTGTGATGACTTGGACTTTCTGACTTGATTGATTGGCGATACATTGTTGGTTCTCCGTGCAACCCCCAGGCAAGTATACCTTGCCAACTTGTACAGTATAATTTATCTGCATGTTTGTCATCTCACTGTGGTTCTTTTCTTACATTCGTGATTGCTTTAATTCATGTCTAGTGCACTTTTCCTGTTATAGTTTTACTTTACATGATTCTAGTTGTCTATACATTCTTGTTTCCTTCTGTTATGACATTTCCATCTGTTACACTATGTTAGTCTCGTACATATTGCTTGATAGAGTCGTCTAGTCCCACACCACGATTTCCTCGACTTGATTATAACTTGACTTGACTTGACTTGACATGACTTGAGTGGGATTTAACTTTGACATTCTATAGATTGTGAGTACTTACCTTGACTACGGTCTATAGGATTTTATACTAGGATTGGCTACCGTCTTGGTTGTGTGTACTTGCCTTGACAGCGATTGAGACATTATAGATTGTGAGTACTTGCCTTAACTGCAGTTTATAGCCAGCCATTTCTAGTATGGCATGCCAGTGTCTTAGGATCCTTGTGTTTAGATCTTGTGTCTCGATCCATGTTGTCTCGTTGGATGTCCTTGATTGTTCCTTACTTTCTTGTATATTTGTACTGTTACATGTTGGCTTGTATATTATGTATCTTGCTAGTCCTCTGAGGACCTGATGATCTCTTCAGGTTTAGCGACTGCATGGAGTTAGTTAGCAGAGCGGGATGGTAGAGGATTGTGATGTATGACACAGGTATGTGCGTATGATATTTCTTTATTTTCTTTTCGTATTTTATATTCAGTACCATGATATACTCTGCTTATTTATAGACTCATATCGTTCTTGGAGTCTAATCGAACAATATGCTAATGGGCTGCAGACCATGACCCATACTTGTTCATTCTTGTTTTACAATATTCATGTGGATTGAGATATAGTTAGATTAGATATGATACCTTGACCTTGACAGCTTATACGTACTCGAGTCGGGCTGGAGTCCGCTCGATACGTAGCTGGCTTGCTCACGAACTCGCATCCGAAAACTGGGTACGGGTCATGACAGTAGCAAGGAGGAACCAAGTCCCGTCATCTTCGAATAAATGGAGAAGACCACAATCCCGGCTAGAACACCTGCGGAAGACATGAACACACACCTGGGAATAACCAGGTCCTCAGAGGGACGTAACAAGATACAGGAAGAACAAGCTAATATGAACTGTCAAAATAATAATAATATGTAAGACTCTCCTAGACACCAATAAGCAAAAGGGAATGCTAACCATCTATTGTACAATTCAGAGGACAACTTTCATGCGCATGGGTGGGATTTAAGTTACATATACGTAACTGGCATCCAGTCATCCGTATCCGTCCGTAATGTCCAAAACGTCAGAGGGCATCTGCAAATATAAATCACCATAGTTCTATTCGGAGACTGTGGTTTACCTGTTTGGATTCCTATACGCACTGGCGACTTTCTACTCCCAATATTTCCCACACTGACCAAGTCATGTCCATGACCTGCCCAGTTTTGTAACTGCTCGAGTCTCTATACCTTAATCATAGCAGTTACGATCTATCCGTCACACGACAATAGAGATGTTCAGTCCATAAGTCGTGTCCCTAGCAAACTGTCTCCAACCGTGTAGTGTGTGTGTCATGGCCAAAGGAGATATAAGGATATCCCACAACAAGAAGGTAGTCCGCTAAAACTAAGTCATGCATAAAATAAAGTAAAACGACTATTAGAGTCACTTGCACCCAAGTGTGGCTTGGACGCACAGTTTATAACAAAGGAAACTAACAATATAAAAAAGTAAATAATGCAGAAAATAAATAAAATGACAATAAATTAGGAAGGTATACTTGCCTATTACGACGCCTGGTGAGCTGCCTGGTGTGGTACAATAAAGTTGGCACAAGATCGACTTCGGTGTTACAACTACGCAAGGGAGCCTCTGTTGACGATACGGAGTATTCAATCAGGTCCAGAACGGTCAACTTAGTTAGGTTTGACATAATGAAGTGCAGAATTGGAGAGAAAATAGGAATGTCGGAATTAGTCATAGACAAAAAGATAGTCGGAGGATAGTGGATAAATAATATATATACTATTTATAATCCTTGAAAATATATATTTACTAGTAAAATAATTTATAGATAAATACTGAAAAGTATAAAAAAATAGTTTTAGGCAAAAAAATGAAGTTGAGATAGAGAAACTATATTTATTTAGTAAAAATATTTTAGATAGTATTTGAGAAATACCAACAAATTTTTTTTATATAACTTAAATAATATAATAGTATCTCTAAGGGTTTCTAATCCTATTTTAAAAATAAGTGTAGAGTTAATCTAATATAATAGTTGTATTTACTAGTGATACAAAATTTTCTGGTAAAGAACAAAACTAAAATTATATATATAAATATAAAGTATGTAAAAAAAAATAGCAAATATCTTACTACTGCCACCAATAATAATAAAAATAACAACACCAATATTACTATTAATTTTTAAGGGGACACACAACCCCTAAACAAAATAACTAATTAATAATAATAATAACATAACAATAAGAGTATAACAAATATTGTATTTATATTCGAAACTAATGGTAACAAATAGCCTAAAATACAACAAACCTTATATATATAAAAAAATTTAACTATATCCCTTTTTCTTCTGTTAGTAATAATAAAAATAATAGGGAAATAATAATAATAATAAAATAGAAAATGTATATGTTCTTTCCGAAGGAGAGCACGCACACACAGTCAGTGGAAGTAAAAAAAGAAATAAAAGCTGAAACAAGGAGGAGAGAGGAAGAAAGATGGGAAAAAAATGAGGGAGAGAGGGGAGAAAGAGAAAGGGGATCGGAGTGGAGTCGCCGACGACGGCTGCTCCGGCGGAGAGAGTGGGAGAGGATGCGTGGCCAGGCGGAGAAGTCGGACAGAGGAGGGGACGGCTCGCCCGGGCGTTCTCCTGTGGGGCGGCAGTACCGAAGGGGCTACGGTCGGGATCGAGGGGGGTCGTGCGGTGAGCGGTGAGCCGGAGGTGGAGAGTGGTGCCGACCGGGAGAGACGATAAGGAGGTTTGGACCGGCGGCGGAGGGAGCAGCGGACGTTGCACATTCACCGGCGCACGTTCGCCGGCGCAGTCGCAGCGCGGTTGTGCAGGGGACTGTGGCAGTCAGATGCTCACGATGGTCAGCGAAAGGAAGGGCGGTGGCGTGCCGGCCGGGAAAGGAGGCGGCGGCGCTGGATCGGTTGTGCCAGACGGGGGTTTCTCGATGCTCCGATCTACGTGGCGGCCTGTCTGCCACTTGGCCACGGTAGGAGGTACTGGCACGGAAGCTCGACGGACACCAGGTCAGGGTGCAGCGGTCAGAACGACGGCGCAGTTGAGGATGGGCGACAAAGGTAAGGGCTGCTAGTTTATTTTAGGGTGATAGTTTTAGGGACGGTGATGGCAGTGGTTGGCGGTGGTTACGCCGGTGGTCGGAGGTAACCTAGCGGGCCGAGTGATGTTGGTTGGTGATGCCTGTCATGATGAGGTTGGAGAACGGGGTGTGATAGAGATGGTGTGGGCCGGGTGGCCTAGGTCGAGATGACGGTGGATCCGGTGATAGGGTTTGTGGTAGTCACCGTGGACGAGGTCAGGTGTTTGCGCGGCGGCGAAGACAGGGTTGGTGAAGGTGTTGGCGAAAAGTTAGGGCACAGTGGCTGGTGGCGAAGGTGACGTGAGTGCGGGTGTCTGGGTTCTGATGATGGTGGTAAGCGGGGTTGCTACTGCTCGAGGTCGGGGATGATAATGGCTGGGACGACAGGTGGTCGTAGGGGATGGAGTCGGGCGGTGGCCATGGAAATCAGGGTCGGGTGAAGTGTCCTGCGAGATATGGGATGGGTTGGCGTCCGGGGTTGTCGGACGCGGAAAAAAAATTACTATATTTGTAATAAAATAGAAATATAGTGGATGGCGAGAGGACCCGGACACGATGCACGTTGGTTGTGGAAATTTGGTGTTGTGGAGTTCGTAGAAAAAGAGGGCAAGTACATCTCCTTTTATAGGAGGTGGAAATCCCATTAGGATAAAGACTATGATTTATTTAAATCCAAATAGATAATTTACTATTAAATTTAAATCGATACATTCATATTTAAATCCAAATCCAATATAGATAAATTACGCATTTAAATTAAACTATTTAAAATAAATAAATAAAATAAAATTACCATTTAAATTATCACAATTAAATTCAAATTATCTTTTTATAATACTAATTAATTAATTTCGAAAATCATCATAAATATTTAAGTATTAATAGGATATAGTTTCAAACTACATTTTTAATTAAATAGCATAATAAATTTTGAAAATGAGATTCATCCATAAATTTGTATTTTATAAAATATTATTATTACTCATACTTGTATAAATAATAAGAACAAATTGTAAGAAAAATAATTAAAGTTTGACAAAATATGTATTGCTATATTCTATACTTAGAAAAGGGTAATTTCAAATAAATATATTTGTTTATTTTCTAGATAAAGAAATCTATAAAATGTAAACTTTAGTATACAAAATATACTTCTCGTACATGTATTCGTACTCGATATACAAATACCAAAATAGCAAATTAATACCAAAAAAAATTATAGTAATATTTAGGGGTTTTACATCGTGAGACTTGTCTGGATTAGGACTTGACCTAGTTAACCTAGTTTGACTAGTATAGTTGACTAAATTTGACCAAGGTTGACTTTAGTCTAGATTGACCCAAACATCATGTTGAATACATTGTAATGTTCTATATTACCATTCTGGACATGTTGTGACTTGTGCTGTTCTAAATAGGAGTCATACACCTCTCCTCAGACAGTATATTCACTTTGGACTTTCAGATATCAGGCGAGTACATTCTCTGGCCGTTTCATACTTGCTAGGACTATATTCTTACTCTAGATTACTTTACTTGATGTTGTCACGATGGTAACACAGATTAGTACTACATGGATCTTTTCATGCGATGTTATCCCCCTAGGAAGCATCGAATACATCATGTCATGTACGTTTCACTTTCATCATGTATTCCTGTGCTTTCAACATTCATGTGCACTCTCGTGATTCATGTACTTTCATGTTCACGAAGCCCCCATGTTTATATTTATGTGTACCCATTTATGGTCCTCCATGTGAAATCATGTATAATAACATAACTTGAACGGATCCTTGTGTATTGATTGGGGATGGGGGAGTAGAAATGGTCATGTTAATATTTCCAAAGTAGTGTAGCCATGTACAAACTCCCATGTTTATTATCAAGCCATTCATATGTCTATCTTGTACTCTAAATCACTAGTTCACTGTTAGTTCTTTACTTATAGTAGATATTTCCATTACAGTCATCTCTTTATTTCATGTCCTTTCTTTCAGCGATTCATGTATCTTACTATATTGTATGTTTTATATTCCTGTCATGATATGAACTGCGTGAGATGTACTATGCTCGCTCCTGTACTGACTGGACCTATTGAAAATATTACAGAGGATGAGGATAAGGCGTGTTGTACCACCTACTACGGGGCAACATTAGAGAACACTTGTGACTTGGACCTGCAGAAGGATCCATTACCTGCTGACGACACCCCCATAGTTTAGTTATCTTATTTCAGTTGTATCTCATCTAGATATTTGTATTAAAGATTTTGTGATGATGTGGATTTGTGGAGTTGTTAGATGTTTATCTTAGACACTTTGGATTCTCTCTTTTATCGTATTTCATCTGTGGATTATGTTGATATTCTTATCTATCTTATCGTACATCTTCCTTAGCTGTGATTGAGATTTGTACTTATATTATTCCTCCATTCAGAGAGTATAACTGTGCAATATACTTTAAACTGTTAGATGCATGTGACCTAGGACAGCGTTCTACCACCGACACTGCGGCGTAGGCTGGACGTACCCACTTCTCGTGCCCTTACACTAGGGTGCGGGTCGTGATACTACACAGGTATAGGATATGGGAAGATGTACTGCTCAACCCAAGTAAATAAATCTCAGCATGGCAGGTATGCATTATTGTACATTGGCTAATGTAGGCAATGCAGTGGAGTGAAAAGTGAGTGTCAAATGCAGTGAATGAGTGAAGAGTGCAATAGTGTGAAGTATTCAGGCATGGGGGGTTCGACTGTACATAGCAGATTTACAGGCAATACTATGGCTCAACATGGCCATGGCTCGAAGCCCCAAGCCTAGGTCTATGTGTCAGTCACTAAAAATACCCAAAATAGTAGTAGGATGTGAAACCAAGGCGTGACAGCGAAGAACAGACACCCCAGAAACAGGGCATCACAGTTCACAGTCTAATTCATGGCCGAGCGTCCCTGTGTCCAAAATTGCCCACTAAATCATATCGATTTCAACTCAGTCAAGTTCACATGTAATCCATAGTATATTAGCATCACAAAAATGTAATTATATTATAAATTAGATATCAAAACATCCTATAAGGTATTTCGTCGAACACTTGAGACACGTATCTGATACTCTTACGGTACGTACCCCAAATGGATTCAAAATCGAACCAAACTTAACTTAATGCTAGGGGGACCCTAAATGAATGCATCTATAGATAGAAAACAGGAATTAGAAAGGTTTAGAGGCTCTTACCAATTGGGATTTGGAATCCCAATAAAAATCTCTAGAATAGATCTCCCACCAAGCTCCAATGGCCAAATTGCTCCAAATCCTTCCTAGCTAGTCAATAGAGACCTCCTCTCTTCAAGAGGAATAGTTTGCAATTGGTTTAGGTGAATTTGGAGTTGATTTGATGAAAGGAGGCAATTTGGGGAAGAAAACAAATTAGTGTTAGAGTTTCTATGAAAGCGGGAAGAAAGGGGGCTAATGATGATCTATATAGGGGAGGGAAACCCTAGATGGTTGGCCATGGGTCATGGGTTAAGGTTTGGTTAGATTGCAATAGCCCAAAGGCCTTTTTAAGTTGTAAAATCTAGCCCCTTTGCTAAAGGCCCAAACTAGCACGTTGATTCTATCCTTTAATTACATTCTAAGTGATTCCTAGCAAGATTAGAGTCTACTTACTAATCTAAATCCATTAGTTAAGTCTCCATGGTCATGGTTAGTTTCTAGACAAGATAGTTCTATGGTTTCACTAGCCAATGACACAATCATAATACATCAAATTAAATAATATTAAAATAATCAAAATTTCACTAATTTATTACTAACATGATTTAAATCCATTATTTAATAACTAATCATGATCAATTTTACAAAATTATCCTTATTTTAGAAAAGTGGTAGTTACAGGGGATACAAGGACAATTCCTAATCCAGCAATGATGATATCGTTGGGTCCAATTCTGGATGTACCATCAAAGAATAGACGCCAAGTAAGTATTTCTTCTGAAATCATGTTGGTCTCTAGAGTTTCATCAAGAATTTCGTCATAGAGTTTTGAAGTTTCAGGAATTGGATGTGCGGCCAAGAAGTTGACTAATGCTTGACCTTTAATAGACTTTTGCGGGACATAAGACCATATCCTATTGTGCTAGTATTATCGCCCATATAACGAGTCTAGAGTTGAGAGTAATAGGCTTTTTCATCAAAACTCGTAGAGGATTGACTCTGGAAATGACATGAATGGTTTGGCCTGTGATGTAATAACGCATTTTCTGGACGACGAACATCAAGGCTAAGCATTCTTTTTCTACCGAGCTATATCGATGTTCAGCACCAATCATTGTGCGATTGAGATAGTAAATTGGTTGTTCATGGCCTTCGTTGTTCTTCTGGGTTAGAAGGTCACCCAGAGAGTGATCCATAGCTCGAACATACATCAGAAAGGGTATTCCTATAATTGGAGGAACTAGGACTGGCGGGTTCATCAAATACTGCTTTATGTCTTCAAATGCTTCTGGCATTCATCAGTCCAAATGAAAATTTCATTAATTGAGTGAACGATATGCAACATCCAGAGAGATTTGAAATGAATCTTCTGATGTACGCAAGTCATCCCTGGAATCCTCGTAGCTCCTTTAGGTTGCGTGGAGAATGCATCTTTTGAATGGTTTTGACTTTTTCGGGATCAACGTGTACACCCTTAGAGGTAATAATAAATCCGAGAAATTTGCCACTAGAGACTCCCAGAAATGACTTCGTGGGATTCATTTTGAGTTGATGTTGACGCATTAGATCGAAGATAGTCCTTAAGTCTTGGATGTGATTTTCTTTTAGATGACTTTTGACAGCAATATCGTCGATATAGCACTCGACTATTTTTCGTAAGTGTTCATGAAAAATAGTACTTATGGTTCGTTGATAGGTGGTACCAGCGTTCTTGAGACCGAATGACTTGACTGTATAACAATAGACTTCTCAAGGAATGCGAAAGGATGTATGCTTTTCATCTTCACGATTCATCCCGATATGATTATATTTGGAGAATCCATCCATGAAAGACATTCGTTCGAACCCGCAGGTATTGTCGATCATGACATCAGTGATTGGAAGAGTAAACTTGTCCTTGGGACAAGCTACATTGAGGTCTCTAAAGTCGATGCAAACTCCGACTTTTCCTGTCTTTTTCGTAATCGGGACCACATTAGCTACCCAGTTGGGATGTTGTTCCTCTTTGACAAAACCACAGGCAATGAGTTTCTTGACTTCAGCTTCTACGGCATCCATCATATCATGTCAGAATTATCGTTGTTGTTGTTTAACCGGTCTATCATTCGGTAGTATGTTGAGATTGTGAGTACTAATCTGAGGATCCAAACGTGGCATATCTTTATAGCTCCAGGCAAATACGTCAATGTATTTTCTAATGAGATGGATAACTCTTGTTTATCTACTTTTGGAAGACTTTTGTTGATAAAGACTGGCCTTGGAGAAGTTTCATCCCCGATATCGATCTGGATTAATTCATCCTCAGTGGGTGGTTCACGCTATTCGAAGTGCAGCTCCCATTGAGTATCCATTAGTTGTACCCAAGGATCTTCCTCATAAGCTTTAGTTGATTCATCATTATCCTCTGAGAATTTAGTTGTCACTATATTGGAAGACAGAGTCACTCGATGAACGTTCCTTATGCTGGTGTCTAAATCCCATGAGGAAGAGTCAAAAGAATTAGATCGTTCTTCTATATCAGACTAAAAATATCTAGGGTTGTAATTGGTGTAGTATAGCCTAATCTATGTTTTGTCTTGTCATAATATTGCGACGATTTTCCTTTCAGGTAGGTATACGGATAGTAATTCTTCTACCTTTACTACCATTGAGGCCAGATTTGAAATTATAACCCATCTTCCGAATGATATTTTTGGATTGTTGACTATAACGACGTAGTTGAATTTGCCCACTATTATCGTTTTCAAAGTCGCTATCAAACATAGTCCTTTGATTCGATCCTTTACTGAAGAGAATATGATGCTCATTTTCCTTTGATTCGATCCTTTATATAGTCCTTTATTGTGTAGGTGGTGAGTGTCAAACAGAGTATCCCAAAGCGCCTTGCGCTCGAGAATGTCACAACTGCCGTACACTGCGGGTAAAAGGGATCGGCTCTGGAGAGTGGGGTGCTCAACCCAGCAAGAGAGTGCCTGTCTGGAGTTCTGAATGTAGCCAAATTTGATGTATAGGCCGAAGAATATCCAGATGTCGTTGTACCCGGCTACTGTGGCCGGGAAGCCGAGAGTGAGCTTGAGGGCTTTGAGTTTTTTTGAGGAATTTTGGGTTCTATGATGACTAAGATGTCTACGCGGTGGATCTTCTTGAGGGTTGTCACTACCACATTTTAGCTTGAGGGTATTTTGGTTATTTTGAGAATTTTAGATTTATTCGAATTATTGGAGTGATGGTTGTTATGTTTGACTTTTGCTAGTTAAGACTTTGGAGACTAACCTAGATGTTGGCTCTAGCTATGGTGACTTGAATAGCATGGTAGGCCCTAGTCTAACTTAAGTCAACCCAAGTTAAGTCATTTGGAATCAAGTTTCACATAGGAGAATAAATGATTAGGTTCATGGACTTTTGACTTAAGGAGTGATTTTCTTTACCATTGAAACTTGGCCCAAGCCCACTAGTCAAGACCCAAACCCTAATTTTATTCTTCCTTGGCCGGCCACATAGGGATCACCCTACTATATAATCTTTCTTCCTATTGTTCTTGCCTCTTTTGTATCAAATCAACTTTCAGAAAAGAAAGGTATTGTCATTCTTCCCCAATCCATAACTATTCCATTTTAATTCCTTTTTTACTCTAATTTCTTGCATTAGAGTCTAATCCCACTATATTTTCTGTTCATGGAGAGAAATCTCAGTTTTGGTACAATTTGAAGCTTTTGGCTAGCAAGGGGAATCATCCTATTTGGGACTTTTTCTTGTCATTGACACACTGTAGGTAAACCCTATAAGTATGTTTAAATTCTGATTTCTTTGCATAATAGCCTAGATCTAGCTGTCCCCTAGTTGTGGTGTGTGATTTGTGTAAGTTTGTATTGATTTCGTGTCTGTATCGGACACGTATCATAACCTAGTTCTAGGTGTTTGATAGAATGCCTCAATGGATTTACTTTGCTTTTTTTTGAAAAGTAATTAAATGGAAATGTTGATCTATATGTGTGTTATGATTTCCATATGGACTGAGTCGACCACTGTGTCCTTTTCGTGTCGAAACTTGACACGGACATGCAGCACGAGCAGTGTGCTCGATGCCCTGCTGTTCGGGGTGTAGTACGTACTGTACACGACACCATTGGACACAAAATTTCATGAACACACGAAGCACATGACTGACATCAACCTTCCAAAATTTGGGATCACTTGGTGCACCACACGAAGAGAAATCTGACCCGCACGGGATCCTTACTGTGCGTACACTGTCGTATAACACTCACTGACACGCGTCTCGTGTCCTCATAGGATACGACTTGGACACATTATGGTGTATGCAGTGTGTAGCCCTGGTGTTGGGCTACACGTGGATGTGGCCACATGGACAACGTGTCGTATGTCGTATCCACGAACGCAATGAACACGTACACGAGGCTACGCGCTGTCTTGATGAACACGAGCATAGGATTTGGTTAGGATACGTTTGTGTCCAGTTTATGGACACTAGGACACACGTATGACACACTCACATGTGATACTTTAGTTACCAACCATTTAAACTGATTATTAGTCGAATTTTCATCTCGAATTTGTGGTTTCCCCAAATTTCTGATAACTAGGGCTGATACTCAATTTCCTGAGATTTAATTGTATTTTAAATTGTTTTCAAATGATTAAATTGCAATGATTGGTTCACCTATACACGTATGAGTTAATGTACATGTTAGGGTTCATGTTAGCAGGGGATTATTGGTTTTTGAATTTGCATTTGGGCTGTCAAAACCTGAAAACTGATTTGTGTACACTCAACTGAATTCAAAACCTGAGAACACATGTGTACAGTGATTTCGTGTACATTGATCCTCATGTATCACCCACATGTTTACACTCACAAGCTGCCACTGATACACTGATATTCCTATTCACAGACACACACACGTTTATACTGTTTCCCTGATCATTGATACACTGTCATGTGTACACTGAAAACTGAGAACCCATTGACACACACACTCATACACATGAACAATGACCTGAGAATTCATGTGCACTTGACTGAAAACTGATTTCCGGACATCTACTCACATTACACAAAATCAGAGAACTCATTGACACACACATGAGCACACAAACCTGGGACACCCTATAGCTACTAGTATGTGTACACACACATTAAGATATCACTATCCTATCACCCTAGCCTATGTTGTGATATACACACACACACTTGAACTGAAATCTGAGAACACCCCTTGCTGTCACACTCACACATGAACCTATATACATGTGCACACACAGGACACACACACATATATGCACTCACATGTCACCCTATCTCTCTCTATTTATGTATATATATATATATATTATATCTATAAATTGCTAGATAATAACTTGTAATATTTTTTTTTGTAATATATATATATATATATATATATATATATATATATATATATATATATATATATATATATATATATATATATATATATATATTTTTAATATATATATATAAATATATATTATATATATATATATATATATATATATATATATATATATATATATATATATATATATATATATATATATATATGTATATGTATGTTGCTTATATTATTTTAGTATATATAAATATGGTAAATAAATATGTATGTTGCCAATGTAGATTGGTACGTAGGTTTATAGACTATATGGTTCCTATATGTATTCATATGTGTATATGGTAATGTATACACATGAGATTGTGTGTCGTTAGGCTTGTATAACATGGTGATGATGTGTGAATGCTTGGTAGATATGGTTAGGCTTAGTGAGACTTGTCTGGGTTAGGTTTCACCTAGTTTGAATAGTGTAGTTGACTAAAGTTGACCAAAGGTTAACTTTAGCCTAGATTGATCCAAACGTCATGTAGAATGCATTGTAGCAATCTATTTTACCATTTTGGATATGTTGTGACTTGTGTTGTTCTAATAGGATCAAGACACCATTCCTCATGCAGTATTTCACTTCAGATACTCAGGATATCAGGCGAGTACATTCTCTGACTGTTTCATACTTGCTAGGACTATATTCTTGCTCTAGATTACTTTACTTGATGTTGGCACGATGAAAACACGGATTAGTACTATATGGATCTTTTCATATGATGTTATCCCCCTCGGAAGTATCGGATACATCATGTCATGTGCGTTTCACTTTCATCATGTATTCATGTGCTTTCACCATTCATGTGCACTCTCGTGATTCATGTACTCTCATGTTCACGAAGCTCCCATGTTCATATTCATGTACACACATTTATGGTCCTCCATATGAAATCATATACAATAACATAACTTGAACGGATCCTTGTGTATTGATTGGGGATGGGGGAGTAGAAATAATCATGTGGACATTTCCAAAGTAGTGTAGCCATGTACAACCTCTCATGTTTATTATCTAGTCGTTCATATGTCTATCTTGTAGTCTAAATCAGTAGTTCACTGTAGCTCTTTACTTATAATAGATATTTCTTTACAGTCTTCTCTTTTACTTCATGTATATTTTTCAGCATTTTATGTATCTTACTCTATTGCTTGTTTTATATTTCTGTCATGATATGAACTGTGTGAGATGTACTGTGCTCGCTCCCGTCCTGACTGTACCTGTTGAAAATATTACAGATGACCTTAAGGAGTTCTGTCCTACATACTATGGAGCAGGCCTAGATGACACATGTGAGCTGGACTCTCAGGAGGACCCAGCACTTGCAGAGGATATTACTCCAGTAGTCTAGGCTAGTTAGCTAGACCAGTATCTTACTTATTATCATGTCTTGTTGGATACACTTGTACTTATTTGGGGATTTATTATTCTAGATATTGTGGAGTTGTTATCTTAGACATTTAGATTCTCTCTCTTATCTTGTATTTCATCTGTAGATTTTGTTGATATTCTTATCTATCTATCTTATTGTACTTTTTACCTTAGCTGTGGTTGAGTTGTACTTTATATTATTCCTTTATTCGGAGAGTATAACTGTACAAGTACCTTATAACTGTTAGATGTATGTGACCTAGGACAGCGTTCTACCGCCGACACTGCGGCGTAGGCTGGACGTAACTACTTCTCGTGCCCCTACACTGGTGTGGGTCGTGACACGTTTTTAGTGGTGGCCCATGCAGGTCCCCTTGTTAGAATTGCGGTGGTATTCGAACTAGAGTATCACTGCAGCCTGCAGTAGGATTTGGATATTTTTGAAGGTACTCAATCACATTAGAAAAAACTCTTAATCAGATTCCTTTTATCTAAATTTGCTGCTTATTGTCTTCCCTTGAATATAAACTATCCTCCTTTGCTATTTCGACTCATTCTCAGAAATTGTTTCTTGTTTGATCTGTCTCCAGGATGGTCGAGAATAGATCTCATCGCCCAGGACAGGGTGACACTGATGAGAGGTCTGCCACTTCTCGTCCTCAGCAGGCAGCCCTCGGTATCGCAGTCCCAGTTATGCCAGTTGGGGTGGGTGTTTCAGTTGTATTTGGAGGAGCCCCTCTACCAGCAGTGCGCAGGCAGAGCCGGTCATTTCAGAGATGCTCCAGCACTACAAGAAATTGTATTTTTAGCAACTTGTTTTGGCGACATAGGGTCTATTATGTCTCCAAAAGCCATTTTTTACATGTATTGGCAACATAAGTTTTAGTATGTCGCGGAATCCACCCAAAATTTACTGGAGGGAAACCAAAAATAAGGCCCGCCAAATATTCTCTACATATTGCGACATCGACAATGTCGCAGAAAGGTAATATATGTTCCGCGACAGCCATGCTCATGCCGCAGAAAGGTAAGTTATGTTGGGCGACATATAGCTATGTAGGGAAATACACCTTTATAATTTTTTTCATTAAATGATAACAAAAAAAAACTATTAAACAAAACCCTCCAAAAAAAACCCCCAAACGAGTGTTTCTCTCCCGCGACGCTCCCCAGGTTACCTCTCCCGCAGTGCATGGGTTCTCTCTATCGTGTGGCGCTCCCCTGTATTTTCTCTCTCGTGCACGCTCCAAGCCTCCCTCCTCCATCGAGATTCAAGATTCTTCCCACTGGTAGTGAGTTTCCTAATATTCTTAGTAGGTTAATTTTGTTAGGATTGAGAATATAATTTGCATTTATTATATGTATACATAGGGAAATTATTGCCTCTGCTTTAATTTTTTTAGGATTTAATTTTGTTAGGGTTTCTCTCTCTCAATCGATTTTGTTAGGGTTTGATTTGGGATATTATTTTAGTTTGCATATTAGGTTTTGTTTTCAGATCGTATTGTAAGTTTAGTTTCTCATTTTAGGGCTTCGGATTACAATTTAACCTCTGACAATGCTATTACTTTTGATATTGGTGCTGAATTTTGAGAAAAAATTTGAATTTTAGGGTTTGGGTTTTTCTTGATTTCCATGAATCAGAGTAAGTTACTGAATTATGGAGAGGAATATGGGGATTGAGGAATAGAGAATAGAAACCTTGGGCATTCATTAAATACGAGTCATGCGGCAGGCACTAGTCGCACTTACAAGAGCAATATTCCTGTACTCATCAAGAACAATTTTCTTATACCAACTGATTATTCTTGGCTAATGAGTATAATTTTGAATGAATACTGTCTATTGCATATTTTATTTTATTTTTTTGATTTTTCTTTAAGAGCACACTTAAACCTTTGAATTTTTGAAATGAATATAACAAAATTCTTAACCTTTCTTTAAAGAAGTCTAAAATTTTCTTAAGTTTTGAAGTTCCTAAACCAATCCTTGAGAAAATAAAAAAATCCATATTGACAACAGTGACAAGCTATACTCATCTTTCTTTTCTCTATTTTGGCAGGTATGATTTATTTTTTTAAGAGACATATGCGGATGCTTGGACTGAGAAAGAGGTAATTTGTTGTGATATCAAAATTGATTTGTTGGATATTCATATCCTGTTAGTTTACTTTTTCTGCCAACATGGAACAATAGTTATATGAAATCGACATGGATCAAGAACTCATGGACATATATTAAACTTACCAACAGAATTTCGTATACTATGTTCAGGTAAAGTTCTTATTCCCAAAAATTCGGTTTGATCTATTGCCCCTTTCGTATGTCTTATATTTTTCTGCAAGGTTAAATCTTCTGATAATTATTTAGCAATTAGCATCCCTTTACATATATCCACATCTTTTTCCTTCCACAAATAAACATATCCATCAGTGTAGCTTTTGACCTCCATAGCTCTACTTTAAAATGCCAAATAACACTACGCCAGAATTCGTGTTTCTCGACGGACCAAAACCGTAAAAAACTACATATTTCGACAATTTTAGCCCGTCACATGGTCCGTCAAAAATAAAATGTAGTTTACTGTAAGTGACAATTTTCTATCGTCGATAAATAGGTGAAGAAAACGATGGATTTGGTCTGTCAAACCATAAACGGCGGGTTTGATCCGTCAATTAACCCGCTAAATTAATTCTACATAACTATCAATTTTTAACCAAAATATTCGTCAAATTTTTGTAAAATATTCACCATGACTATTTTTAATTAATCAAATATGTTTTCGGTAAACAAGTACGCACATATTGAATCTAAAACTAATTCAAGAAATTCAATTGAAAATGCATACTATCACTTCAAAATGAATATAACCACCACATTCAAGAATCTCAATTGATATTGAATAGCAATAACTATCATTTTCTTTGTAGTATACAAGTACTTGTAATTATTCTCACACATAACATCCAAATGAAAAAGAATATAATTATAGAATATCTACGAAGTTCACTCCAAAAAGTAAAAAAATAAAATAATATTCAGATCCTAATAAACTGAACAAACTCTTTTAGCCGATTAATCAAATCACCAAGCATAATGTCTTCAAACTTTCCATCTCCTTCAAACAAATTTGCATTCTGGCAAAAGATTGCATCGACGATGATATTATAAATATTTTCCTTTAGTTGTGTATCAGAATTTAAGCGTCAAAAAGCAACATGTTTTCTTTTGAAGTCCTCTAGAAAACATGTCTTAGACAAGTTAGATTGTTCATGTACCTACAACCATTGAAATACAAAGATACAACAACATTAGCTATTGTAATTTACATAGAAGGATGCAATATTTTTTATTACTTAGTAAATGGGTCAAATTGCTATACAAATTAAAACAACATCAAAATGACATATGTATGATCTACCATTAGAATCCGATACGGAAAACAAATTAAAATTGTCCACATCAAACAAAGTACAACCAGGGATAACAACAATAGCGTGGTTGGGTGTCAACATGCACGGCAAGGGGCAGCAGAAGTGCCATTGTGTGTGGTGGATGATATGTTGCAGTTCTTTTAATTACTTAAATTTGTTTTGGCCTAAAGATAACTTAAAATAGAAATCTCCTCATGGTTTAGTATCTTAGGTTCCACACCCAGACACATGCACAAGGACACCATGTTGCTTTTTTAATTATATATATTAGGTTCTTCATGGTTTAGTATCTAAGGTTTAATATCTCATGTTCCACACTCAGACTCATGGTTTATTATCTCAGGTTCCTCATGGTTTCGTATCTCATGTTTTGGCCTAAAGGTAAACTTAAAATGGAAATCCCCCTTCTTGAGTTTGCTAATAAACAGAGTTAGATGGAGTCAGGTGATTGCAGAGCACTTGACCATCAATAATACTATTCACTTGTATCCCAGGGGCAAGGGAACAAATAAAACACATTGATGCTTAAACGACTCCTCAGTTCATCCTCAAGTAGGGTTAACCAAAATTAATGTTACCATAACGAAAAATTATTAGTAGAAATAGAAATAACCAAATTTATTAGAAATTTTAGACAAATACAGAAACCTCATTAGATCAAAGATACATAAAGGGCTCATATCTCAATATGTGAAAGAATTAACACCTCGTCTGATGCTCAAAGAAGAATGTTTCAAGCTGAAGCCCCAACTTCCAAATAAGAGTAGAGTGTTGCCCCTAGTGAGTTAGCCTCATATCTACAGTTGATACCACAAGACAAGATTGTATAACATTTGTATTATGTAATTTCCATAAAGAGACTAAAAAATTTCATGGGGTCTACATATTCTATACTTTTGATAATTCAGGTAGATAGTTCAAAATACCTGGAAAAAAAATACTAAAAACTAATAAAAAAATGTACCGGGGGTCTCCTACTATATATTTTTGAAAATTTCAATCGTTTTCGTTAATCTTAATATATTTCAAGGAAAAATAAGCAACTTTGTGTACCAATTAGCAACAAAAATGTTTATAGAACCAACCTTACCACAATGATTTCATAGTGATTACTTAGTAAAATGTATAATAGTACAAAACAAAAGTAAATTCCCAAAACAAAGTATAATTTATTGACCTCACAGTTATTACAGAGTCCTCATAGAAACCAGTAAACTATAATTGGCAAAATAAATATTTAATAAGGTAGATTGAAGATAGTTACTAATGGACCATGATGAAAATCCTATAACAAATAACTTGCTTTCCACCAAAGAGTTAAGTATGAAATCTATTGGAACTGCCAAGCGGTAGTTGATCTGTCACACTCGACAATGAAAAATTTGAAATGTCTTGGTTGCTTAATGCATGCATTTTTTATGCACTAGACATGTAAGAACTTACAAGAAGGCTAGAGAATAACTATTATAGACCAAAAAAACTTTTGAACTCAATGAAAAGGACTAAAAATAAAGAAGAATATTTATACACACAACTAGTAGTAGTAGACTTGAGTGTTCTGAAGCAGATATTATACAATGCCTCATTATCAAAAAATATGCATTCATGTGCATTCTCAACCAACTGGTGCACAGATATGGTCATGTTGTATGGTTCAACAACTGTGTCAGAAACCTTGGAGGACGGAAAGACAGAGAATGTGAGCATTATCCTGTTTGGGTACTCCTCTCGAACCTTTGAGATTATTAGCGTTACCATACCAAATCCACTTTCGCTCCTCAAAAGAGTGACACACTTGGAATCATTTTCGTAAGAGATCATAATGTCTGTTGCACGAATTAGTTCATTGGTCAGAGTGAAAAACAGAACATAAGAAGTAGAAAGATCTTGACCATGATCATCAAATAATTATACCTTGCAACAATTATAATTTTCTGCCTCCTTTCTGAACACATCAATAACCGAGTCTACAAGCTCAGCCCCCTCATTATACTGTCCCTTAGCCTAGTTGTTCCCATCACCTGACTACCCAAAAATAAAGTTATCTAGGCAATGTAGTCCAGTCCGTATGCTACATCATGCTATAGATATCAAAATAATATTGTTAGCACATATACTTGTCCTTTCGTCAATTTTGGCAAAAGCAGCTCCTCTCTCTTTCAAAAAAAATCTGTTGGTTAATAGTTTAATATAAAAAAAAAATTAAACTGTTTGGAGAGCCGGTCCAATTTGGACCAGCACTTTTCTTCCTCTTCCCACGTTCAACAAATCCCCCTTATTACTGCTTTCCACTCATTCACTTTTTCACACGATCTGGAAGGAGACTTATTCTCCTCTTTCTCCTTAATAACACCCCACCCCACTCTTCTCTTCACGATCAGTAGAAGCAAACTCCTCTCTCTCTCTCTTACTCTTACCAACTCTCTTCCCCACAACTCATTCTCTTTCCTCTCTTCACTTTCTGGGGAGGAAAAAAACCCTCTCTCCCGAACCCTCACCCCCGCGCCCAAGCTTCGGCGACCCCTCACCCGAAAGCACCCGCCGAGCATCCCTCGGCCAACCGCCCCCGTCGACGCCACCCGACTCCGGCGAGCCAAGACCCCGCGGCCCCCTCTGCGCCAACTCCGGCGACCGCCGATCCGGAGCTCCCCCTCGCGCCGTCCCCGACAGCGCTGTTCCGGTGACCGCGCACTCCTTTGGCGCTGATTTCCCGCGAGTTTTCTCCGCCAACTCCGGCGACCCGTTTCCCCTCTACGCCTCTGTCGACAGCGTGCCCTAGCGCTGCCGAGTTCTCTGGTTGGTTCAGCGTGCCCTAGTTCTGGAGTTTTCGACGTTCGTCGTCGACGACGTTGGGTCCAGCATTATTTCGGCAACGACGCTGCTGGATTTTTCTTTCTATTTTATCATCTGAGAGCTCTAGCCGAGCAATCCGAGGTATAACCCCCTGTCCCGCTATTTTATCTATTTTTGTCGATGATGAAAATGGTCCCCGGTTCCCTTTGGGAATTCGGTATTTGCGACGTATTTTTCCGGGACTTTCGGAAAGGTCCCGTGAATTGTTTTGCTTCCCGAAATATTTCGGGAATTGTTTTGGTATGTTTTAGTTTCCGGAAATTTTCGGAAACGTTCTGTGATTTGTGGATTTGGAATCGGACTTCCGAAACTATTTCGGGTCGTCCCGATTACGCTGTGGATTGGCTGTGGATGTGTTATATATATGAAATGTGGGTTTTTCCCTGGTTTGGGACTTGCAGGAATTATCGGCGACAATTTCCCAGTTTTTGGGTTGACCAAAAACAGAGGAGATGCTGCCCAATTTTTCCGTAAATCCCGAATTATTTTCAAAATAAATTTAAAATGATTTTCGAAATTTATTTGATATTTATTTTTGGGTGACGACCGTACCGGTCAGTGGACACGGCTAAGTGCAAACGATACCGGCCCCGCCCGGACGTTGAGACAATTAGCCAAAAATGAGGATCGGACCATTATCTGAGACTTGCTATTTATCATTATTTTAATATTTATTTTAATTTACATTTAATTTTTATTTTTCAGTTAGGACTAACGGCAGTTTATTCTTATTTCAATTTATGTAAATAAATTGTAATGGGCATAAGCCCAGCTGGCTGGTCTGTGACTGTAATAGCTTCGGTTTTCCTGTCGTTTTCTGATTTTTCGTGTTTTTATTGTTTAGCGATTAAAATGATTAAAAAGGTATTTTTCGTATAAAATTAATTATCATTTTCTCATCTTAAAATTTATCAGTTTATTATTTAAATAAAAGTCACATATTTCTCACTAAGCAAGAAAGTTAGTTTTATATTATATTTTATAAAACTACCAAGTTTTCGTGATAATCTAGCAACGACGAGTTTTCCCCAATTCAAAAGTTAAAATAATCGTTTTCTCTCGTATAAAATCAACGCACATAATAAACGTGTTTTCTGTGTTTAGTTAATTAAATAACTAAAATTGGACTAGGACGCAAATAGAGATTACAACTAGCATAGCTAAGTTGGTTGACCTGACAGCTGAGTCTATCTCTCGAATGTAGGAATTCGAGGACAACTCTAAACGTCCCGTCTCGGAGTCTTCTTCCTCTCCAGTCATTTTCCTGAGGCAAGTATAGTTTATGTTAGTTATAGTTATTTACTTAATCGTTTTAATGCATGTCTAAATCACGACTCAAACACGAAACTCTCACTGAGTACTATACTGTAACTATTGGGGACTGGGGAATAGCGTAATGATTATGACCACTACTGTAACAAAAACCCATTATCCCTCCTGTAACAAACCCAAGCCGGTCATATGTCATTACCTGTTCAAATCACTGATTTCTACTGTAACAAGCCTGTTTTAAAAACTGTTTAGAACTGCATGATTCTATTTCTTATTTAACTGTTTAATTAGCATGAATTGTACTTTGCTCCCTCCTGACTGGAGATACATTTTTAGGCGATGTTGAGGATGCTGAGCTGTGTTACAACAGCTATTACGACCCTAAGTTGTACCCGGTCGTGCTGCCAGAGTCCCCGCAGGAGGACGATGGAACTGTGGCTGATAGATAGATTTCCTTTCTGCATTGTTTATTTCATTTTCAAAATTCTGTACTTCCTTTTAGAACAATTTCATTGTATTAAATTTCAGTTTAAATAAAGTTATTTCCGAAGTTAAAGTTGTGACAAATATAGTGTTGTTGTATGGTTACCTGCTACTGAACAGCTTACTGCCGCCGTCTCAACAACGGTGCAGGCTGGGCATGATCCGACTAGACCCAGAATATTGGGATCGGGTCGTGACACACACTAGTTGCAAAAATTTATATCGCTAGATATCTATGGCCTATGGCATCTCTAATCCCCTCCAATCTATCAAGCAACCAAAATTCAACAATTTCGCAAACTAATTAACACTATAACTTAAGTATTTCTTATGATTTCTTTAAAGCACGATCATCCGTCTCTCCAAAATATGAAGGGACGAGAAGTAATGGTACGAAAAGCAAGGGAAGAATAGTCGAGAGAAAATAAGAAATTCAAGAATGGTAGAGAAATTTCTAAAAGAATTGTCAAGGCAGTTGTTGATAGAGATTCCTATGAGTTTAATCATATTCGTAGGCCCGCTCGGTACAATAACGTAACCGAAACAACTAACTTGACCTGCATGGGCCGTCAAAAAATTATGTAATTCCCAGTCCCGAAATACGTTGGACTAGAAGATCGTATACATGCTGGCTACGTATCAAGTGAACTCCAGCCCAGCTCAAATACGTATAAGTTGTCTAGACTATAGTGATAGGTCTAATCATGGAAAGTCAAAACTATATCCCAATCCACATAAAATAATAAATATCAAGAAGGAACAACATGGTTCGTGGTCTGCAGCCCACTAGCATACATGTTCGAATATACTCAAAAGGAAACACGAGTCTATTAAACTAGGCTAATAAGCAGAATATATCAAGATAAGAATATACAGCACGAGAGTATAATAAAATGAAACCATGCACCAACGATACCTGAATCCTGCAGACACAAATCATAACCATCCATCGATTCTACCAGCTTGGCCTTAAACTAGAGAGATTACCAGGTCCTCAGGGGTCAATAGCCAGGTACTAATAACATCGACAAGGATCTAGAGAGAAAGTCCTATATATAGTCTCTATCGCAGCACGGTGCGTACTAACGATCGAGTGGGAAAAACTAGTCATGTAGAAAGTCTCTATCGCAGAATGGTGTGTACTAATGATCGAGAATAGGGAACATGTCATAATATGTAACAAAGCACTGATACGAATAAATATGGAAGTATACGAAAGAAAATATAAGGCAGGTGACATGGTAAAACATGGAAATAAAGCATGACAAGGCATTAAGTATATAACAAAAAAAAAGACATATATAAACCGAAATAAAAGAAAGTATGTATGTAAAATAAACTGTATAGAGGGCAAGATGTACTTGCCTGGTGGGAGCACGTAGATCCAACACTATCTAGTCAATCACGAGCCACAAAAGTCAAACTCTCGCAACAGTCCCGAAAGCTAAAACAGACATCACCAACGTGTTTGGAAAAGTCAAATTAGCTAGGATAGCCTACCCATAAGTATAATTTTGGATAAAGAGGTAAAATGGTAATTTTAGACCAAAACGATGTCCATCGTTGGACCCGCTTTACACCGAAAAGCATGCCAGAGTCTATGGTCTTTAAAGTCAACAAATTATATGTCTACGGGTCCGATTTGACGATAGGTAAGTCCAAAGTTGGATTCTGGTGGGTCGTGCACGAATTTGCCCATTGGATCGGGTCAAGGGCCTGTCAAAGTAGCGTTTCGGTTAACCTTCTCAGAATCGGACCAAACACGGGTTACAGGACCAGAAAAATGACATGAGTCTAGTGGTGCAAGTTTTGTCGTGATGTGACACACGTGTACAAAGTAATTGGAGTTTTTACAAAGGGGTCGATACGAGAAAATTTGACGGATACGTATGGAATTCGTCGTACACACGCAACCGATTCGAGTTTCATCAAAGCCCACACGTGCATGAAGTCCATACGCACCTTTAGATGCAAGTAGTTTGCAATCAAGTTGCACGGATTGTCAGGACAGACCCCGTATTGGGAAATTTTCTACGTTTCTAAAACTGTTTTTAACGTGCTATTTCTTGATTTTCTATCCCGATTATCTTGCAAAAAATAAAGAAATAAAATAAGGTAAATTATGGCTTTTAAAGCTGTTAGGTTGTCAAAAACATTGTTTAGGAAATTTTCTAAAATTTCTAATAGATTGATTAGAATCAACCTTCCAAAACTGGTTCCTATAATCAAAACTCTGTTCTGTTTGGAACATTTTTTTTGGGAAGTTTTAGGGAATTTTTTGGTCGATCTACCGCGATTTATTAAAAACTATTTAATGGGAATAGAAGATGTATAGGTTTTGAAGATACCTAAAGAATAATCATGCGAATTAGTAGAGCGACGACGGATAGATTGGGTCACAAAACTGCTGCTGTGGTGCTTCTGTTACTACTGCTCCTGCCGTTACTGTGATGCTGTGCGTGTACGCGGCCGTGCGTCTTTTGGCCTGGAGGCAGCACTCCGGCAACTCCAGCAGTGGCGTAGGTGGGTCGGGGTACGCGTGGTGGTCGGGGGTTTGCTCCAGGGTCGAAGAGTAGAAGGGTGGTGAGGAGTTCGATGTTGGTGTTTCCAAAAGAATTCTCGAACCCGCATTTATATACAAGGATTTTAAAATGATTTTTGGATGCATTACGATAGGATTTAGGCTTGGAATTTAAGTTTAATTAGAAGAGAATCTAATCTAGTTTAGGTAGGAAAAGATTTGATGCAATCCCATTTGGAGTTGAACTTGTAATTGAATCGGTAAGAATGAAAAAACAGATACTCTATTTTTGGGCTCGGGGAAGGAGATGGATGAACAGTACGTACTGTTCATACACACAGATTTGTTTTTTTTCTTCTCTTTATTTCTTTATATATATGTGTGTGTGTGTGTGTCTGTGTGTGGGTACTGTAGTGCCCCGTCCCGCTCAGTCAATCGGAGGAATCGAAACGTCGATGGTGTTCGGACTTAGCCATGCAACGGCTGCTCGAAGACTCGCTCGGTCGAGACGACCCTTCGCTCAGTTGGGTGGCTTCGGTGAACTTGCCTCAGCTTGGCCTACACTAATAAAATGAAAGTTTTCAAATGCACAAGTAGGCTTGATAATAAAAGAGATGCATCCACATAGCTAAGAGAATAATTCTAACTTGGATCGGATTATGTTAGAACATGGAAAAAGGTCCCACGGTCGGCTTAGAAGTATTGCGTAGCGTGCTTTCAAAATGACACTCTGTCCTTTGTCCCGTGGCTTGGGAGAAGGAAGATGGTTTAAGTTGCCACGAAGTTAAGAACTTAGCCTAAGTCATAGGCGTCGCCCGCATGAATGCTTGATAAAGCAAGCACGGTCCCATCGTCCAGGGCTTGGCATTGCCTTGCTCGTCCCACGGGTTAAGTTATAGTACGCATTGTAGAATATAGCTTGTGGCGTAAGTCTATGCACCCATAGAACTTGGTTGTTCAAGTCGAACGTGTGCACAACACGTTCCCTCGATGCAAGGCTTGACACAGCCCTTGCTCATCAAGTCGTCGCACGAACAAGTTAGACAAGGGTTTTGCTGGGCAATCGAAGTCATAGCAAGCACTATTCCCTATTGTCTGTGGTTGTCAAGTCACATAGTCTCACGATGTTAAGGCTCGTCATATAAAGTATGTGACTTGAGCGATAGTGTCACCTAGAGAACAAGTCAGTCTTAGACATGAGCCACGGTTGGTTTAGGAAAAATCATGCCACGGACAAAGGAACACGTTATGTTCAAGTTAAGTTGAAAGACTACTTAATTAGTAGTCGTTCCATGGATTTCCAAGGATAGAAGTTCACGAGATAGGTCCCGCTACTTGAGTGTCTCGATAAGGAAGTTCACGAGATAGGTCCCGCTACTTGGGAGTCTCGATAGAAAGTAGGAAAGCATGGTCATGATTAAGAAAAGACTTGGTAGATCGAGTTGAGTCTTACACGGTCATTGGACAACTTGCGCACAAGGGGAATTCCTCGAACGATTACCGGGGCACCGGGTTCGTATCGTCCTAGAAGGAATTACAGATATTGTACGGCCTTCATCTACGGTATGACTCGATTGAAGTGAACCGTTACAATATAGACTGCAGGTCATTCGGTGGGAGCTCGTACCTCGCACGCTAATGGTCACCGTATACAAAGATCCAGTATAACTTGACATTGCTAGTGACCACTCATATAAATGTGTCGGCATAAGAGCTGTTATCTGCCTGTATGCTTTTTGATTGTGTCGAGTACTAGCAAGTTATGGTTGGGTTAACAAGGTATACTTATAGCATGCTCTAATCTTAAATCGGTGCGGGTTAGGTGTGTACGGTTAAAACACCATTCTGGAGCCTAAGATTTGGCAATAGCAAGGGCACGTGCTTCGGTATGAATGTGGCATCATCATCGAGTCGTCTCGAGTTAAGTCAGAAAGGACCGTAAGACAAGTTTAGTTATGTCTGGTTGATCCTTGGGAGGAACGGTCTCGATCTTAAGGCACGATCAAGTCTATTGGCATGACCAGCACAAGTTGTCGCCTTGACGTCATTGGCAGGAGGATGGTCTAGAGGCACATAAAAACAAATAAAAGTCTTATCACGACCGAGTTTGCATAAGTTTTTACTTGGCGAGGCACTGCCTTGAATATATTGGAGCCACGAATAGAGTATAGCACGACCCTGTCGTTGCGTTGCCAAGTATAGGCCAAGGTATCTCTATGTAAACCCCCTAATTTTTTACTACAATTTTTTAAATAAAATTTTTATTGAATTTTTTTATTTCGAATTTGTACCACATCACGTACGAGTTCGTATTTGAGAGCTGTGTATTTTATATACACGAATATTTTATTAAAAGATTGGTTTTATATAGAAAAATAAGTAAAATTTCTGAAAATAGTATAAGGTAAATATTTGCTACGAGGTACGTTGCACGAATTTCGCCCAAGCTTTATTTTAATTATTTATCATAAAAAGGCTAATTTATTTTATAAATATAAGTAGTATTTCGAAAAACTATATTTTTCGTAAATATTCTAATTGCATTGAGGTACATGAAAATTTAATTCATGTATATATTTGATTTTTGAAATTATTTATTTTTATTTTATTATTATCCATAAAAAGATATTTTGAAACTTAATTGATTAATGCTTAATTGTCATGATAATTTAAATTTAAAATTTTGATTTTGTTGATTTAATTTAAATAGTCCTTATTTAAAAGATAGGATTATCTAGATTCGAACTAGATTTGGATTTAATTGTTTTAAATTAAATAAGCGAAATATCTACAAGGGGTTTAAACTATCCTAATCCTTATCAAATTTGAAGCCTTCACCCCCTATATAATGAGAGCTCTCAGGTTCTTCTTCATGAAAATTTCATAATCCAAATACTCCACCAAAATATCTATCGTGCATCGTATCCGTGTTGTCTTTCCTTCTACTATATTTTCTAGTACAAATACAAATATTCTTTCCGTGTCCGACATGTCGGACACAACTTTGTCCCGTGTCGCGAAGGACACAATCCAACCCCCACTACTTCTATCCCGTGTCCAACCATCTCCATCGACAATACCACAAACCACTACGACAGCCGACATCACCCTAACCCTAGTTTCCACGTCTCCTGGCCTTGCTAACCGCCACCCCCACCAGGCGCTGGAACCACCCCAACCCAACTACCATCACCATCACCAAAAACGGACTCCGGCATCACCCTTCGCCGCACTCCAACAGCCGAACCCAGCCCCGGCGCCCAGGGCAACCACGATCAAAACACCACCGACAACCACCGCTTCAAAAACTTCCATCCCCACCTCATCGTTCTTCCCGATCCGCCCTACAACGGCCATCGCCGGCCGGCGCCGCCGAAAAAAACAGCTTACCAACACCACACAGCCCACCGTCCCCGGCACAAACACCCTTCACCACCGCCACCATTAACCCCATAACCACCACCGTCAATAGCAAAAGAAACCCCCAATAAATTGAAACCTCTTACCTGACTCCCATTCGTCGTCCCAGTATGGGCGCCATCCCCTCGCCCACTCTTCGGCGGGTGTCACCCAGCTTCAGCCGATGAAGCTCCCACCACACGCACGTTCATCAGTGAGCCCCAGCATGCAGCATCGTCCCTGGCCCATCGCACGGATGATCGGCACCTCGTCTCGAGCACCGGACCGGTCAGCTCCCGACGCACCATCACCAAGCCCCGAGCGACCGAACGCCGACGGCCGACGGACCCCTGTACACCCTTTCCGCTTTGCCTACGCCTCCCGCTCCTCTCACTCTCCCGCTGATCTTTTCTTCACCACCCCCTCTTCCTCGTTTCCATCCCTCTCCTCTCAAGCTCCCTCTTCTCCTTTTCTAATTTTTTGAGTCTCCCAAGTCTCTCTCTCTCTCTATCTTTGGTTATCAAATGGGGTTTGCCGATGGGAAAGCAGCAAAATGCTGGTTTACTTCTATTTTTTTATTTTTTTTATTCTTATTTCCTTACTTCTGTTTGTGGTTATTATATTTCTATTATTCTTACTTTTATGATTTGAATACAGTATAATATAATGTATAGTTTCTATTATTAGTATATAAATTGTTATAATGGTTATTATTATTACTATTAATCCTCTTAGCAATATTTAGTTCATGATTAGTAAATGTTATACTCATTACTATTATTAAAATTATTATTTTTAAACCTTACACTACTATTTTTAAATTATATGTGGAGTAGGGGTTAGAGCCATCTGTGCAATTTCAAATTTTGGGTTTTAGCCTAAGAACATTTTCTTTAGTTTTTTTAGTTTTATCAAATATATTTTGACTAGTAAAACATAATTTTTCAAATTAGAATATCCAAAATATTTTCAAGTATTACCGTAAAATTATTTTTACTAATAAAAAGATATTTACATTTACTTTCACAAAAGTTTCTTCGATTACCCCCAATCATGACCAAATCTTTCATTCCTATTTTCTCGTGAAATTCGGACCATGTTCACATCAACCTCGGCTATTGGACAAACAAGGCTTGTCAGAACATCGCACCACCAGGCGATACACCAGGCAAGATATCTTGCTATCACTGTTTATTTCTTTGCTCATGATATTGCATGCATTCAATTATTTAGTATTTATTTTCTGCAATTATAACTTGTACTTCTCAATTATGTGTAGATGCAAATTTTACTGTTTTGTCTTTTCTTATTTATTTTATTTATGCATTCTTGACCTAGAAGGAAGAGACCTTCTGCATTCATTGGCCTTGACACTTGTATGCCACGATTCACGAGTCGCATATAGATCTCCGACGTGTGTACTGAGTGGCCAGCGGTATATATTGGACGAGCGTTAGGCCATGACTACTACTAGGATTGTATGATAAAAGACTAGTGGTCATTAGAGTTAGATCATTGGGTGGAAAGAATACAACTGGGCGTTGACCTCCTCCCTATCTATCTTAGACTCACTCGCTACTGAGGAACGATAGGTAGACTATATACTGTAGACTCGTTCGATACTGAGGAATGATATATAGTATTGAGACTCGCTACTGAGGCCATGCTTATTTTATCTTGACTTGACGTGGAGGTTGTGCGACCATGCGCTATTCTCAATTGCATTACACATAGAGTGGTTAGGTGACCGTTATCCGTAGGTGTATGTACTTTTAATTTTATACTTATGCCTAACCATGACTTGGAACAGTATCTTATCGCGGACTAGTTTACCACACCTTGTCCTTGTTTGGTTGGAGGTATGGTTAACTACTTTGATGATGAGGTACTGAACCTTGTTATGGTCCGGATTATTATTGAGCAGCTTTATATTCAGTTTATGGCATATTGTTTATTGTATCTTGTTACGTCTTTCTGAGGACCTGGTGAATTCTCCAGGTGTGTATTTTATGACTTTCTGCAGGTGCTCTAGCCAAGGACATGATTTACTCTCTTGCTTTGTAGGCAGAATGCTCTTGGATCGTCCTTCGCTTCGCTTGATTATTTCTTTCATGTACATTTATTTCTTTTCATTTAATGGTTGGCAGTGGATTTGTCTCCGCCCAACATGTGTACATGATAATTCAAAGTTGATTTTATATTATTATTCCTTTATGATTGTGGATGAGATTTAGTATGTCTTGGTTTACTGCACTTTACAGCTTATGTATACATACGAGGGCTCCATATACTTCGTATGTATGCAGCTGCACGACGACCTGCTCAGTCCTACTTATTTTAGGACTGGGACGTTACATGTTTTTGTGGTGGCCCATGCAGGTCTAGTTTGCCGTTTCAGTTACATGACTGTACTGAACGGGCCTGCAATATAGGATTAGAGTCTATAATCTCATCCACCAACTTGACATCCTTTTTGACTTCAAATTTCGAACTCTCGTTCGACCTCCTTGATTTGCATCTTCCTTGACACCTTCTTCCATAAATTCTTAGTTTGTGCTTAGTAAGATGACTACACTAGTATATGCTCATAGGTTAAACACATGGCTAGAAGGTTGCATTGACAAATAATATGCATTGAGATTTTATTTGAGTTATAAAGGCATTTATTTCCTAGAAATATGATCTTAAGGAGTAGTTAATTCCAAGTTGGGTAATAGCATATTACCGCTTCCAAAAGATAGTTGGAATTTTATTTTGATATTACAAGGTGATATACACAAGAGGATAGCTAGATCGAGAAAACAAATTGATTTGATTTTGTGTTTTGATTTTGAAGGTCTTTGAACATTTATGATTTATTGAGTTATAGCTATACATCTTTTGGAGGGACATAAATTTGATTTGAAAAGGATCATAAAATTTTAAGGTATGATTTATGATTGACCAAAATTTGAGGATGATTGATAAATTTTGGTAAAATGTTTTAGAATTAAATTACGTCATATGATCTATGATTTATAAAGTTGTTTAGATTTCGAGTTTAAAGCCTTGATTATGATATTTAAAATTTTGGTGAAAATATTTTTTTTAGTTTTGAAGAGTAGTTGTGACTTATTGGAAGCTAGATATACACATTTGAAGGATATATAATTAAATTCGGGAGTTATTTAAATGTTCCATTTTGTAGTACGAAATTCGACTGATAAACTTATATTGAGTTTAAGATTTGGAAAAAAAATAATATATAATAATAATTATTCGATTTGCGATATACAAGGGTTGTTTCGAGATTGACTAGAAATTTTAAATTTTGATTAAAGTTGACAGTGTAAGATAATTGGAAATTTTGACGGAGTGTCTTGGAAATTTTATTGAGAAACTTCGAGGAACTTGAAATTTTAGATTAGATCATATATTGGTAGAGGACCAAGAAGCAGTAAGGTCACCTTAGTGAGATAGAAGTATTCCATATTAGATTGCCATACCACCTATGATTATGATATTGCATATACACAAGTATATTTAGTCATCGACCAAACCGATGAATATATCTTTGACTTACTCGACCTTTCCTCAAATCTAGTTATTTATTCGTGACCATCTAATTGTTTGAAACTTAGAAATGATAGAATCATTCCCGTGACCGTACCCTTATCTATGAGACTATTTTCTCTCTAGAAACAGTGTCTCTAACTTATCTTAACTTGATCTACGAGATTTCCCAAATTATCTTTATTTCGTGCTTTATCCTTTTATTTTGTGCATTAATTAGTACCTTATGAAAACCCACTTTCTATTTTGATCATTTGGCATTCCCTATCGTGACTTTGATATTTGGAGCACAACAGTAGTTTTCCTTACAACAAATTTCACATGCAAAACCTAGACGAGCTCACCTTCATGTAGGTATATCATGTCCTACTAAAATACGTCCCCTTGTACTCTCTTTTTATGATACAACTTTCGGATCATAAAGACTAAACTATAACCTTACCATGGTACCGATATACTTTTGACTACATATATAGACTCAACCTCGACTCAATTTTTTTCGACCTAATATATGATTGCGATCAATTAAATTCCTTAAATGCTTAACCTTGTGTTTTATCTTGACTGCTTAACCCTTGTCATTTTATTTTCATGTCTTATCTCGATTTATGTAGACCCATAACAATCTTTACTTTTCGTGCGATAATTAGCGACCCCTTATTATGGTCCAAACTCTTACCACGATCATTACCCTAACCATATCTTTCCCTTAAAAATTTGAATTGCTTCGCTCATTGAGAATTTCATTTTTACTCCGCCATTATTTATGCAAACCATATTCTTATATGATTGCCTTGTGCGAATATGAAATTGAACCATGAAACCCTTCAGTTATACAAGGCCCTATAGAGGAGATTAGTAGTATAATTAAATAAAATAATTGGGTGACATGAGTTGAAAGGTGCTATTAGATAGAATTAATAAATATGATATTTTGATGAGATGAGTGTCATTGACAAATGGTTTGAGATAAATCAAATATTGGAGATGGACTTATGTTTGCTGCTTTAAGAAATTTTTTGTCATATTGATATACGAATGTGAATTTCCTACTATGAAGAGTTTGATTTTGTTATCAACTAAATTGATTGAAGGTTTATCGAATTCAAAAGATTATAGCTTGAGGAAATAGATACGTAGGTTGGGAGATACGATAAGAGATTTATTGAAATCAAAAGTTTTGGGCTTATTAAATTTCTATTATGAGATATAAGATTTTTTAAAAAAAATATTCTAGTGAGTTAAATTTGAGGATAAAAATCAATTGAGAAAAAAAATGATTCAAAGGAAATTAAAATGGTCGGTGGAATATAAATTTCAGTAGGGACATTAAATTGTGAAGTGATAATAGTGTTAAGGGCCATAATGATAATCTGATAAAATTTACGAATATGATAAAGGTTGTTATTGAAATGAAAATTTTGAATAATGGTCCTAGATTTGGTCCAGAAAGTTAATAACCTATTTTGGATGACACATTTAAATATTGATGGTTGTGTGGAATCAAATTATACACTGATGGGTTGTCATTCTCAAGATCATCTATACCAAGTTGTGCCTTTATTTTCTTAGTTATCTAAATCGTGATTATTCAAATTTGCTTGTATACATTTTTCTCGCTGAATAAATTGATCGTGATTTCTCACCAATAAAGAAATTCCTTCTATCACCTCAACCCTACCTACCCTATCTATTCCTAAATTTCTAAAACGAAATTCTTGTAAGTTGGGTAGGATGTAAACCACCTAATTTTTCACTACAATTTTTTTAAATAAAATTTGTATTGAATTTTTTTATTTCGAATTTGTACCACATCATGTACGAGTTCGTATTTGTGAGCTGTGTATTTTATATACACAAATATTTTATTAAAAGATTGGTTTTATATAGAAAAATAAGTAAAATTTCTGAAAATAGTATAATGTAAATATTTGCTACGAGGTACGTTGTACGAATTTCGCCCAAATTTTATTTTAATTATTTATCATAAAAAGGCTAATTTATTTTATAAATATAAGTAGTATTTCGAAAAACTATATTTTTCGTAAATATTCTAATTGCATTGAGGTACATAAAAATTTAATTCATGTATATATTTGATTTTTGAAATTATTTATTTTAATTTTATTATTATCCACAAAAAGATATTTTGAAACTTGATTGATTAATGTTTAATTGTCATGATAATTTAAATTTAAAATTTTGATTTTGTTGATTTAATTTAAATAGTCCTTATTTAAAAGATAGGATTATCTAGATTCGAACTAGATTTGGATTTAATTGTTTTAAATTAAATAAGCGAAATATCTACAAGGGGCTTAAACTATCCTAATCATTATCAAATTTCAAGCCTTCACCTCCTATATAAGGAGAGCTCTCAGGTTCTTCTTCATGAAAATTTTACAATCCAAATACTCCACCAAAATATCTATCGTGCATCGTGTCCGTGTTGTCTTTCCTTCTTCTATATTTTCTAGTACAAATACAAATATTCTTTCCGTGTCCGACATACCGGACACAATTTTGTCCCGTGTCACGCAGGACACAATCCAACCCCTACTACTTCTATCCCGTGTCCAACCATCTCCATCGACAATACCACAAACCACCACGACAGCCGACATCACCCTAACCCTAGTTGCCCTGTCTCCTGGCCTTGCTCACCGCCACCACCACCAGGCGCTGGAACCACCCCAACCCAGCCACCATCACCATCACCAAAAATCGACTCCAGCGTCACCCTTTGTCGTACTCCAATAGCCGAACCCAGCCCCGGCGCCCAGGGCGACCACGATAAAAACACCACCTACAACCACCGCATCAAAAACCTCCATCCCCACCTCATCGTTCCTCCCGATCCGCCCCGCCACGGCCATCGCCGGCCGGTGCCGCCAAAAAAAATAGCTTACCAACACCACACAGCCTACCGTCCCGGCACAATCACCCTTCACCACCGCCACCATAAACCCCATAACGACCACCGTCAATAGCAAAAGAAAACCCCCAATCAAATCGAAACCTCTTACCTGACACCCAGTCGTCTTTCCAGTCCGGGCGCCATCCCCTCGCCCACTCCTCGGCGGGTGTCACCCGGCTTCAGCCGATGAAGCTTCTACCACAAGTACGTTCATCGGTGAGCCCCAGCACGCAGCGCCGTCCCTGGCCTACTGTGCGGGCGACCGGCACCTCGTCTCGAGCACCGGACCGGTCAGCTCCCGACGCACCTTCGCCAAGCCCCGAGCGACCGAGCGTCGGCGGCCGACGGACCCCTGTACACCCTTTCCGCTTCGCCTACGCCTCCCGCTCCTCTCACTCGCCCGCTCAACTTTTCTTCACCACCCCCTCTTCCTCGTTCCCATCCCTCTCCTCTCAATCTCCCTCTTCTCCTTTTCTAATTTTTTGAGTCTCCCAAGTCTCTCTCTCTCTATCTTTGGTTATCAAATGGGGTTTGCCGATGGGAAAGCAGCAAAGTGCTGCTTTACTTCTTTTTTTATTATATTTTTTTATTCTTATTTCCTTACTTCTGTTTGTGGTTATTATATTTCTATTATTCTTACTTTTATGATTTGAATACAGTATAATATAATGTATAGTTTTATTAGTATATAAATTGTTATAATGGTTATTATTATTACTATTAATCTAGTTGGCATTATTTAGTTCATGATTAGTAAATGTTATACTCATTACTATTATTAAAATTATTATTTTTAAACCTTACACTACTATTTTCAAATTATATGTGGAGTAGGGGTTAGAGCCATCTGTACATTTTCAAATTTTGGGTTTTAGCCTAAGAACATTTTCTTTAGTTTTTTTTAGTTTTATCAAATATATTTTGACTAGTAAAACATAATTTTTCAAATTAGAATATCTAAAATATTTTCAAGTATTACCGTAAATTTATTTTTACTAATAAAAAGATATTTACATTTATTTTCACAAAAGTTTCTTCGATTATCCCCAATCATGACCAAATCTTTCATTCCTATTTTTTCGTAAATTTCGGACCATGTTCACATCGACCTCAGATTTTGGACAAACAAGGCTTGTCAGAACATCGCACCACCAGGCGATACACCAGGCAAGATACCTTGCCATCACTGTTTATTTCTTTGCTCATGATATTGCATGCATTAAATTATTTAGTATTTATTTTCTGCAATTATAACTTGTACTTCTCAATTATGCGTAGATGCAAATTTTACTGTTTTGTCTTTCCTTATTTATTTTATTTATGCACACTTGACCTAGAAGGAAGAGACCTACTGCATTCATTGGCCTTGACACTTATATGCCACGATTCGCGAGTCGCATATAGATCTTTGACGTGTGTACTGAGTGGCCAGCGGTACATACTGGACAAGCGTTAGGCTATGACTACTACTAGGAGTATATGATAAAAGACTAGTGGTCATTAGAGTTAGATCATTGGGTGGGGAGAATACAACTGGGCGTTGACCTCCTCCCTATCTATCGTAGACTCGCTCGCTAGTGAGGAACGATAGGTAGACTATATATTGTAGACTCGCTCGATACTGAGAAATGGTATATAGTATTGAGACTCGCTACTGAGGCCATGCTTATTTTATCTTGACTTGACTTGGAGGTTATGCGACCATGCGCTATTCTCAATTGCATTACACATAGAGTGGTTAGGTGACCGTTATCCGTAGGTGTATGTACTTTTAATTTTGTACTTATGCCTAACCATGACTTGGAACAGTATCTTTTCGCGGACTTGTTTACCACACCTTCTCCTTGTTTGGTTGGCGGTGTGGTTAACTACTTCGATAATGAGGTACTGAACCTTGTTATGGTCTGAATTATTATTGAGCAGCTTTATATTCAGTCTATGGCATGTTGTTTATTGTATCTTGTTACGTCCCTCTGCGGACCTGGTGAATTCTCCTGGTGTGTGTTTTGTGACTTTCTGCAGGTGCTCTAGCCAAGGACATGATTTACTCTCTTGGTTCGTAGACAGCATGCTCTTGGATCGCCCTTCGCTTCGCTTGATTATTTCTTTCATGTACATTTATTTCTTTTCATTTAATGGTTGGTACTGGATTTGTCTCCGCCCATCATGTGTACATGACAATTCAAAGTTGATTTTATATTATTATTCCTTTATGATTGTGTATGAAATTTAGTGTGTCTTGGTTTACTGCACTTTACAGCTTATGTATACATACGAGGGCTCCATATACTTCGTATGTATGCAGCTGGCACGACGACGTGCTCAGTCCTATTTATTTTGGGACTAGGGCATTACATGTGTTTGTGGTGGCCCCTGCAATATAGGATTAGAGTCTAGAATCTCATCCACCTACTTGACATCCTTTCTTGACTTCAAATTCCGAACTCTCGTTCGACCTCCTTGATTTGCATCTTGCTTGATACCTTCTACCGTAAATTCTTAGTTTGTGCTTAGTAAGATGACTACACTAGTATATGCTCATAGGTTAAACACATGACTAGAAGGTTACATTGACAATTAATATGCATTGAGATTTTATTTGAGTTATAAAGGCATTTATTTTCTAGAAATATGATCTTAAGGAGTAGTTAATTCCAAGTTGGGTAATAGCATATTACCGCTTCCAAAAGATAGTTGAAATTTTATTTTGATATTACAAGGTGATATACACAAGAGGATAGCTAGATCGAGAAAACAAATTGATTTGATTTTGCGTTTTGATTTTGAAGGTCTTTGAACATTTATGATTTATTGAGTTATAGCTATACATCTTTTGGAGGGATATAAATTTGATTTGAAAAGGATCATAAAATTTTAAGGTATGATTTACGATTGACCAAAATTTGAGGATGATTGATAAATTTTGGTAAAATATTTTTGAATTAAATTACGTCATATGATCTATGATTTATAAAGTTATTTAGATTTCGAGTTTAAAGCCTTGATTATGATATTTAAAATTTTGGTGAATTTTTTTTTACTTTTGAAGAGTAGTTGTGACTTTTTGGAAGCTAGATATAAACATTTGAAGGATATATAATTAAATTCGGGAGTTATTTAAATATTCCATTTTGTAGTACAAAATTCGGCTGATAAACTTATATTGAGTTTAAGATTTGGAAAAAAAATATAATATATAATAATAATTATTCGATTTGCGATATACAAGGGTTGTTTCGAGATTGACTAGAGATTTAAAATTTTGATTAAAGTTGACAGTCTAAGATAATTGAAAATTTTTACGAAGTATCTTAGAAATTTTATTGAGAAACTTTGAGGAACTTAAAATTTTAGATTAGATCATATATCGGTAGAGAACCAAGAAGCAAGTAAGGTCACCTTAGTGAGATAGAAGTATTCCACATTAGATTGCCATACCACCTATGATTATGATATTGCATATACACAAGTATAGTTAGTCATCGACCAAACCGATGAACATATCTTTTACTTACTCGACCTTCCCTCAAATCTAGATATTTATTCGTGACCATCTAATTGTTTGAAACTTATAAATGATAGAATCATTTCCGTGACCGTACCCTTATCTAAGAGACTATTTTCTCTCTAGAAACTGTCTCTAACTTATCTTAACTTGATCTACGAGATTTTCTAAATTATCTTTATTTCGTGCTTTATCCTTTTATTTTGTGCATTAATTAGTACCTTATAAAAACCTACTTTCTATTTTGATCATTTGGCGTTCTCTATCGTGACTTTGATATTTGGAGCACAACACTAGACTTTTCCTTCCAACAAATTTTACATGCAAAACCTAGACGAGCTCACCTTTATGTACGTATATCATGTCCCACTAAAACACGTCCTCTTGTACTCTCTTTTTATGATACAACTTTCGGGTCATAAAGACTAAACTATAACCTTACCATGGTACCGATATACTTTTGACTACATATATGGACTCAACCTCGACTCAATTTTTTTCGACCTAATATATGATTGGGATCTATTAAATCCCTTAAATGCTTAACCTTGTGTTTTATCTTGACTGCTTAACCCTTGTCATTTTATTTTCATGTCTTATCTTTATTTACGTAGACCCATAACAATCTTTACTTTTCGTGCGATAATTAGCGACCCCTTATTATGGTCCAAACCCTTACCACGATCATTACCCTAACCATATTTTTTCCCTAAAAATTTGAATTGCTTCGCTCATTGAGAATTTTATTTTTACTCCGCCATGATTTATGTAAACCATATTCTTATATGATTGCCTTGTGCGAATATGAAATTAAACCATGAAACCCTTCAGTTATACAAGGCCCCATAGAGGAGATTAGTAGTGTAATTAAATAAAATAATTGGGTGACATGAGTTGAAAGGTGCTATTAGATAGAATTAATAAATATGATATTTTGATGAGATGAGTGTGATTGACAAATGGTTTGAGATAAATCAAATATTGGAGATGGATTTATGTTTGCTGCTTTAAGAAATTTTTTGTCAGATTGATAAACGAATGTGAATTTCCTACTAGGAAGAATTTGATTTTGCTATCAACTAAATTGATTGAAGGTTTATCGAATTTAAAAGATTATAGCTTGAGGAAATAGATACATAGGTTGGGAGAGATGATAAGAGATTTATTGAAATCAAATGTTTTGGGCTTATTAAATTTCTATTATGAGATATAAGATTTTTTTTTTAAAAAAATTTCTTGTGAGTTAAATTTGAGAATAAAAATCAATTGAGAAAAAAAAATGATTCAAAGGAAATTAAAATGGTCGGTGGAATATAAATTTCAGTAGGGACATTAGATTGTGAAGTGATAATAGTGGTAAGGGCCATAATGAAATCTGATAAAATTTACGAATATGATAAATGTTGTTATTGAAATGAAAATTTTGAATAATGGTTCAAGATTTCGTCCAGAAAGTTAATAACCTATTTTGGATGACACATTTAAATATTGATGGTTGTGTGGAATCAAATTATACACTGATGGGTTGTCATTCTCGCGATCATCTATACCATGTTGTGCCTTTATTTTCTTAGTTATCTAAATCGTGATTATTCAAATTTGCTTGTATACATTTTTCTCGCCGAATAAATTGATCATGATTTCTCACCAATAAAGAAATTCCTTCTATCACCTTAACCCTACCTACCCTATCTATTCCTAAATTTCTAGGACAAAATTCTGGTAAGTTGGGTAGGATGTAAACCCCCTAATTTTTCACTACGATTTTTTAAATAAAATTTGTATTGAATTTTTTTATTTCGAATTTGTACCACATCACGTACGAGTTCGCATTTGTAAGCTGTGTATTTTATATACTCAAATATTTTATTAAAAGATTGCTTTTATATAGAAAAATAAGTAAATTTTCTGAAAATAGTATAAGGTAAATATTTGCTACGAGGCACGTTGCACGAATTTCGCCCAAACTTTATTTTAATTATTTATCACAAAAAGGCTAATTTATTTTATAAATATAAGTAGTATTTCGAAAAACTATATTTTTCGTAAATATTCTAATTGTATTGAGGTACATAAAAATTTAATCCATGTATATATTTGATTTTCGAAATTATTTATTTTTATTTTATTATTATCCATAAAAAGATATTTTGAAACTTGATTGATTAATGTTTAATTGTCATGATAATTTAAATTTAAAATTTTGATTTTGTTGATTTAATTTAAATAGTCCTTATTTAAAAGATAGGATTATCTAGATTCGAACTAGATTTGGATTTAATTGTTTTAAATTAAATCAACAAAATATCTACAAGGGGTTTAAACTATCCTAATCCTTATCAAATTTGAAGCTTTCACCTCCTATATAAGGAGAGCTCTCAGTTTCTTCTTCATGAAAATTTCACAATCCAAATACTCCACCAAAATATCTATCGTGCATCGTGTCCGTGTTGTCTTTCCTTCTACTACATTTTCTAGTACAAATACAAAATTCTTTCCGTGTCCGACATGCCGGACACAACTTTGTCCCGTGTCACGCAGGACACAGTCCAACCCCCACTACTTCTATCCCCTGTCCAACCATCTCCATCGACAACACCACAAACCACCACGACAGCCGACATCACCCTAACCCTAGTTGCCCTGTCTCCTGGCCTTGCTCACCACCACCACCACGAGGCGCTGCAACCACCCCAACCCAGCCACCATCACCATCACCAAAAACCGACTCCGACGTCACCCTTCGCCGCACTCCAACAGCCGAACCCAGCCCCAGCACCCAGGGCAACCACGATCAAAACACCACCTACAACCACCGCTTCAAAAACCTCCATCCCCACCTCATCGTTCCTCCCGATCCTCCCCGCCACGGCCATCGCCGCCGAAAAAAATAGCTTACCAACACCACACAGCCCACCGTCCCCGGCACAATCACCCTTCACCACCGCCACCATAAACCCCATAACCACTACCGTCAATAGCAAAAGAAAACCCCCAGTCAAATCGAAACCTCTTACCTGACTCCCAGTCGTCGTCCCAGTCCGGGTGCCATCCCCTCGCCCACTCCTCGGCGGGTGTCACCCAGCTTCAGCCGATGAAGCTCCCGCCACACGCACGTTCATCGGTGAGCCCCAGCACGCAGCGCCTTCCCTGGCCCACCGCGCGGACGACCGATACCTAGTCTCGAGCACCGGACCGGTCAGCTCCCGACGCACCGTCACCAAGCCCCGAGCGACCGAGCGCCGGCGACCGACGGACCCCTGTACACCCTTTCCGCTTCGCCTATGCCTCCCGCTCGTCTCACTCCCCCGCTCAACTTTTCTTCACCACCCCCTCTTCCTCGTTCCCATCCCTCTCCTCTCAAGCTCCCTCTTCTCCTTTTCTAATTTTTTGAGTCTCCCAAGTCTCTCTCTCTCTATCTTTGGTTATCAAATGGGGTTTGTCGATGGGAAAGCAGCAAAGTGCTGCTTTACTTCTGTTTTTTTTTGTTATTATATTTTTATTATTCTTATTTCCTTACTTCTGTTTGTGCTTATTATATTTCTATTATTCTTACTTTTATGATTTGAATACAGTATAATATAATGTATAATATGAATACATGGGCTTGGGTTTGGTTCGAGTCCAGTTCGGACTAAATTGGTACAATTAGGTCACCTAAAAGTCAATAATTTTAATAATAAATAATTAAATCTTCTATAGGGGTTAAGTTGCAACTTTGATTATTTTTCCTAATTAGAACACACTTTTGGCTCAGCCTTCCCTACCATGGCTTAAATACTAGTCAAAGCACACGACTAAACTCTCCATGCCAAAATTCTTGTTAATCTTGCTCTCCAAAATTTAACCATGGCTAAGGTCAACTATTATAATAACTATTTAATTAAAAATATTCATAAATTCTATAAAATCCTTTTGAAGTCAAATAAATAATAATAATAAAATAATTCCAAAAATTCACGGGTGTTATATTCTACCCCCATAAAAGAATTTCATCCTCGTAATTTAAATAAAGCTCACTAACGAAGAACCAAACCAGGAATAGTTCAAGGGATACGCTAGGTCGCTACGGTGTCTCCTAATAACTCAAGAATAATCAACTCTAATCAATTTGGTTTTGGCACATCTCTATCATAGACCTATATATGGTTATCTATAGTCGTTGGTTGGCGGCCTTGCAAGGATCATATTGGAGCCTTGTCCTCATAACCATATTATTATCATAATTATTTAAGTCTCCTTTTTACCTGAACAAGCTAAGTGATACATACCCTTATGTCTAATCCCAACTATACAACTGATAGGGCAATATGGGTTGGGTTAGGCTAGGTTTTGTCATGCCCCAGTCCCAAAATACACGGGACTAGGCCGCGTGGCAATGGCCAGCTACGTATCTAAGTGGACTCCAGTCCAAAATTGAATACGCAAAGCTGTCGTAGATTTGTGTAGCCACCACTGTAATATATTAATAACTCAATCCACAAGACAAGAACATAAAGAATGGAAAATATGAGTATCAGACTGCAGCCTAATAATCATATTTGTTCGAATAGGCTCGAAAGGAGTAATACGAGTCTATAAATACTATACTACTAAGCAGATACAAATAGCAGAAAATGAAATATAAAATCACGGAAGACTGAATACCTGAAATAAAATGGGATCTCATCAACATTCCCCTAGAAGATCTCTGTTGTCCATGCAGCTAACCTGGAAGAAAATTTGGTCCTCAGCGGGACTTAACAAGGTACGTAATATACAAGCCAAATGTACGACAATAAAGGATGATATGATAAAAATAAAGTAAGACAGAAATAAAGTGGGTGAACTACCATATCCAACTAGTATGAAATACAAATTAAGAAATATCACTCGAACACGCAGGCTATCACGGTGTAATCCGAAGTTCTGATACGGAACACCGGTAACTATGAAAATCAGCAATTCTGATAAAAAACTGTGGTAACTATGAAATATCCGCATCTCTGGTAATGAGGCAGCGGTAACTCTGTGGGAAAGTAGCCCAAGTGCACGGTGTATGTTTCTTCCCGCCCATGTGACTTCACAAATCGTATCTAAGAGTCACTCGGTCAGACCTCTAGCTAGGACAACAAATCATAAATAGAATAGTAATAGTGCATGCATATCAATGTCAACGTCCTAGAATCAACTCGGATCTCCGTACATCAAGATATAAACAAGTACGGAAATCCGTTAATAATATAGTGTCACATGAACATGTCCTAGGGTCGGAGTGTAACCCGCAACGAATTATCGCGGTATCACAATTGTGAATGTCTAGGTTCGATACCTGATGACGCTAACGACCATCGGCACCCGAATGTGATTCGGACGCGAAGTACCGGACGCGGCCCTATGTGTTGCAATAATATACTCATAAATAAATATTTAAGAATTTTAAATAATGTAACGGAAGTACAAGAATGGCAAGGTACACTTGCCTGTCTCCGGCACTAAAGATGAAAAGCTGGTCCAGTGTCCAAGTTCTGAGTGTCGAAAGGACCTAGAGGTATATTTAACTAATTAGTTATCAAGTATAAATATGATCTATTCAATGCTACTATTATCCTTATATAAAAATAAGCAAACTTGGAATTAGTATTTATTTTTAAATTTGGATTAACAATCTCTTATTTATTAAACATATATAAAAAAATATAATATACTATGTTCATAGGATTTAAACAAAGAAAAAAGGGAAACCAATACAATTAAATCCCAAGGAAGAAAAAAAACCCATAACAAAAATAATAGGATTTGACCTCTAAACCTCCTGTACATTAGTCTTCCCCAATACCAGTGGGCTAATGCCCTCAATTTGCTATATTTGGCACCACGGTCATTAAATCTTGAGAAGCTCATAAAAAACACATACAAAAAACCTTCAATATGCTCCACACAAAAAAAAACTCTTATTCGCACTCCTGGATTCAAACCAAAGATCTTCCATTACTAACCTTTTCTCCAAACCAGTGAGCCAATGCTCTCGTTTGTTTACATATAACTTATGCTAGTAATAACCCCTCTTGACCTAAGCAAATCTCCTTTAAAACCAACAACATGCATAGGAGTGAATATATTGGAAATAATCAAACCCAATCTAGCATCACACAGACACCAATACTAAATGCTCATTCTCTACTCTCACACACAACAACATTTTAAAAAAGAAGAGAATGCTTTATATTTCCTTCATTTATCTAACCTTCTAATTCCAATGCTAAAGATTTCCTATTAAAAGCTATGTAATAATAGCATGCTAAGTCCAAATATCATTCCTCCTCCCTCAAGTTTTCAACAGCACCTATGTATGTAACCGAATGTTCTTCTTTCCCTGTATACATATTCTTAGCTAAAATTCACAGAGCATTCCCACAACAGTATGTAGTCCCATAGCTCCATGCTACAATATTGCAATGTACACATAGTTTTGAAAAGAAAACTTGGTTCCCACACCCTTAGATCACATAGAAAATAAAACAAAAGTAATAATTCAACAAACTCTTTCCCAACCAACTCTAAATGTTCACCTAATAACCCATCAACAACAACGTGCACTGGGCCTTTGCCATAGTCCCAGGCACGCCCCGATCACACAGACGTACACCATTTGTGAAGTAGCAAATGGTGAAGTATCAGGGAAAACTCCCTTTAATTATACCGAAATAATACCATTAATATTAACAAGGATAGATGTCTACCAACATATATACTTACGCTATATAAACGAAGAAAGGGATGGACCAGAGCATTCAAAAAAATTCACCAAGGTAGATCGGCTGACGGTAAGGGAAGTCGCCGAGGTCGAGGCCCGCCGTGCCGAGGAATGTTGAATGTCGGCGAAAGGAAGAAATCGCCCTCGCTTGTGCTCCTGATCTGGTCGCGTGGAGTGTTGACGAGCTCACTACATTGCCGGAGCGCTCTGTCATCGGTGCCGGAGCACGCACGTGGAGGAGGAAGAAGAGAAGGGTGTGTGAGTGGATGGCGGCTAGGTTATGCTTCTGGGAGGAGAGAATGGGGAATGGAGTATAAGTAGAATGAAAGTTTAGGATTTTAGAACGATTTGCAAAGGAGAGGGGGTCGGCCTTTAGGCGTGAGCTGGTCTGGCTTGGTTTGTTCTAGTAGAGGGAAAAGTAACATTTTATTTGATCAAGCCCACAACCAAAACATTATTGACATATATTATAATTATTATATATATTACAATACCAAAAATATCCTAAACCTTATAAATAATAATAATAATAAATAAAAGTATATCAATGCCTATTATAATTCTGATAGAGTCAGTGATTAAATCAACTATAACTATAAACATATCAATTGTGAATAAATTTATATAATTTAAATTAGAAAACAAAAATATTTAAAAATAATAATGGCTTGAAAATGGGGGTAGCGCTCCCGAAAGGAGTCCTCGTGCTCCCAAGTGGACTCGTCCGGAGAATGATGCTTCCAAGCGACTCGGACGAGTCGAATCGTCTGCCCTTTCAAAACTTTCTCACTGCGATCGAGAATCACGACAGGTTGCTCCACATATGACATGCTCGGTCCAACTGTAATCTTTGAATAATCTAGCACGTGACTGTGGTCTGCCACGTATCTTCTCAACTACGAACGTGGAAAACGTCATGCACACCCTCAAGTGACGGGGGCAATGCTAGACGATAAGCCACCTCACCAACTCGCTCTAGAATATCATAGGGCCCGATGTACCTCGAACTCAACTTGCCTCTACTGCCAAATCTGAGTCCCCGAGTCGGTGATATCCTCAAAAATACGTGGTCGCCCTCCTTGAACTCCAAGGGTCGGCAATGCGCGTCAGTCCAGTGCTTCTGTTTATCCTGTGCCGCTCTGACGTGACTCTGAATCTGCTTCACCTTTTTTACTGTCAGTGTCACCAACTCAGGACCAAGTATCTGACGCTCTCCGACGTCACTCTAATAAACTGGAGACTTGTACTTCCTGTCGTACAGTGCCTCAAAATGGTGCCATCTGTATGCTCATCTGGTAACTGTTGTTGTATGAGAACTCGACCAAATATAGGTGATCCTCCCAAGATACTCCAAAATATAACATGCATGCTCTCAGCATATCCTCCAGTATCTGGATCGTGTGCTCTGTCTGTCCGTCAGTTTGCGGATGATAAGATGTGCTGAATTTAAGACAAGTCCCCAAACTCTCCCGCATACTCCAAAAAAGTGAAGTGAATCTGGAATTCTTGATCCGACACAATGTTGACCGGTACTCCATGTAGACGCACTATCTACCTCATGTACAAGTCAGCCAAAATCTTTATAGATTGCCAAACTTTGAAGGGCAAGAAATATGCCGACTTGGTGAGTCGATCCACGATGACCACAACTGCGCCCTTCCTACTGGGGCTCCTCGGAAATCCAGAAACGAAGTCCACCGTGATGTGTTTCCATTTCCACTCATGAATGGGAAATGGCTACAATAGTCCTGCAGACCTCTGGTGCTCGTCCTTGACCTATTGACAGACCAAATATCTCGCTACGAATCGGTGATTTCCCTCTTCATTCCATGCCACCAGTAATGTTGACTCAAGTCCCTGTACATCTTCGTACCTTCGGGATGAATAGAATATATCGAGCTGTGCGTCTCTGCCATCAACTCCTAGCGTAGCTCTCCACTCAAAATGCATAGGCAATCTCCGCACCTCAACGTCCCGTCCTCGTGAATCTGCAGTCCTGTTTGCTCGCCGGCCTCGGTCCTCTCCCGAAGTCTCCTGAATCTTACATCTGTAGGTCGGACGGCCTTGATCCTCTCAACCAAAGAAGACTGTACCCCAAGTGTAGATAACTGTCCATCCATACTTGTCAACACAACCTCAATCCCCAACTCCTGGAGGTCCTCCAATAAATGTCGCTGAGTCGTCAAGATGTATGTCGTGGGCTTCCTGTTCAAGGCGTCCGTCACGACATTTGCCATGTCCGGAAGGTACTGTAACTCGATCTCAAAGTCTTTCATCAGCTCCAACCAATGTCTTTGCCTCATGTTCAGCTCCTTCTGCGTAAAGACGTATTTCTGGCTCTTGTGATCAGTAAATATCTCTATCCGCTCGCCGTAAAGATAGTGCCTCTATAGCTTTAGTACAAATATCACTACAGCTAGCTCTAAGTCGTGTGTTGGGTAGTTCTTCTCGTGGACCCTCAACTGTCTCGATGCATATGCCACAATCTTGCCATGTTGCAGTAATACACCTCCTAGGCCACTCCCGGATGTATCACTATACACTACAAAGCCTTCAGATCCCGATGGTAATGTTAAAATAGGTGCTGACGTTAGACACTTCTTCAGCTCATCAAAAGCCGTCGGACACTCCTCTGTCCAGATGAACTCCTATTCCTTACGCGTCAAACGCGTCATTGGCTCCGCAATTCTTGAAAAGTTTTCTATGAACCTTCGTCAATATCCGACAAGTACGAGAAAACTCCTAACATCTGTAACTGAAGTCGGTGCAGGCGAAGTCTTCCCTGCTTCAATCTTTTTTAGATCCATCGCTAGTCCATCTCCAGTAATGATATGACCAAGGAAGGATACGTTGCTCAGACAGAACTCACACTTACTGAGCTTGGCATATAGTCTTTCCTTCCTCAATGTCTCTAACACGATCCTGAGATGCTCCTCGTAGCTTTTGGAGTAGACTAAAATGTCATCGATTAACACCACCACGAACTTGTTTAAGTACTGGTGGAACACCTTGTTCATTAGAGTCATCAACACTGCTGGCGCGTTGGTTAAACCAAACAGCATCACAAGGTACTCATAGTGTCCATACTTCGTCCGGAAGCCGTCTTCGAAATGTCCTCCTTCCGCACCTTGATCTGATTCTAGCCCGACCAGAGATCAATCTTCGAAAACACATAAGCACCCCTCAATTGGTCAAACAAATCATCTATATGAGGCAAGGGGTACTTATTCTTCACTGTTACTGCATCCAGCTTCCTTGTAGTCGATGCACAAGCGTACCGATTACATCTTCCTCTAGCACGACAATACTGGAGATCCCTAATGTGAAATACATGGCCAAAATAAGATCCTAGTTCTCTAGCTCTCCTACCTGGACCTTCAGTTCCTATAAACTCATGCTCCTACCTGAGTTTGGACGTCTCTGGTTTCCCAAAATACTGCCTCTTCTATGACTAATGGTTCCCAACTTATTGTCTAATTCTTCCACAGGTTTCTTCCAGCATTTGCTTAAGCCTTACGGTTAAATTCTACCCCTTGATCTTTGAAAATCCATTCCCTTATAACCTTTATCACTTAGTCTAGGTTCCATCCGAAAATAATCTCCTTGTACTAGTATACTAATATTCGTCTCCATTATAATTCTCTTTTCATCTTTCTCTCCCTTTATCGTATAAGTAATCTTCTCATAAATTCTTGTTGAGTTTTGCTCTCTTTATAGATCCATTTTAGTCACCAGCCTTTATTGGTATCATTTCTTAATTCTCAATATAATTCGCTTAAATATTACTACCAATATGTGTTTTATCTCTTCTAACCATAAGCATAATTTCATCATATCCTTTTATACCCCCAAGTTTATACCTCTAATTGAATCTAGTTGTGCATTTCTTATAATCATTCCGTAAAATTTTGAATTGTTACCATCAAGCAATCCTTCTAGCCTCCAATATTTCCAAATCACCCCTACTTAGGCTATTGGTAGGGTCCATTTCATTCCAGGTTTCTACTACTAGGTTCAACCCTTACACTTAGTCTTGTACATTCAACATATTCTAGCTCAAATATATAAAAAATATCTAGTATAATTTTTCCTACTTGGTAACCATCCTCTTACCATTATTCTGTCAAGTATGCCTTCTTCATCTTAATGAGGCTCTGCATCTGGAGGAAAATACCGCACACGAGAGTTCGTCTATTCAAAATAGGAAGGGAAGAGGAAACAATGTTAAAGAGGTCAAGAAGGTTGTGATCGAATACAAATACGAGGTTCAACAGCAATAGTGAAGACCAAGGAAATTTCAATAGCAGTTTTGGCTTGAGTTCCTAACACAATTGTCTTTATGCAGGCTCGCTCGGTACAATAACGTAACCGAAACGATAATTCGAGACCTGCTTGGGCCACCACAAAAACCATGTCACGCCCCAGTCCTAAAATACACGGGACTAGGCCACGTGGCAATGGCCAGCTAAGTATCTAAGTGGACTCCAGTCCAAAATTGAATACGCAAAGCAGTCCTAGATTTGTGTAGCCACCACTATAACATATTTATAACTCAATCCACAAGACAAGAACATAAAGAATGGAAAATATGAGTATCAATCTGCAGCCTAATAATCATACTTGTTCGAATAGACTCGAAAGGAGTAATACGAGTCTATAAATACTATACTACTAAGCAGATACAAATAGCAGGAAATGAAATATAAAATCACGTAAGACTGAATACCTAAAATAAAATAGGATCTCATCAACATTCCGCTAAATGATCTTTGTAGTCCATGCAGCTAACCTGGAAGAAAACTAGGTTCTCCGCGAGACTTAACAAGTTACATAATATACAGGCCAAATGTACGACAGTAAAGGATGATATGATAAAAATAAAGTAAGACAGAAATAAAGTAGGTGAACTACCATATCCAACTAGTATGAAATACAAATTAAGAAACATCAATCGAACACACGGGCTGTCACGGTTTAATCCGGAGTTCTGATACGGAACTCCGGTAACTATAAAAATCCGCAGTTCCGATAAAAAACTATGGTAACTATGAAATATTCGCAGCTCTGGTAATGAGGCAGCGGTAACTCTGTGGGAAAGTAGCCCAAGCGTACGGTGTATATTTCTCCCCGCCCATGTGACATCACAAATCGTATCTACCAGTCGCTCGGTCAGACCTCTAGCTAGGACAACGAGTCATAAATAGAATTGTAACAATGCACTCATATCAATGCCATTGTCCTAGAATCAACTCGGATCTCCGTACATCAAGATGTAAACAAGTACGAAAATCCTTCAATAATGTAGTGTCACATGAACATGTCCTAGGGTCAGAGTGTAACCCGCAATGAATTGTCGCATTATCGCAATTGTGAATGTCTAGGTTCGATACCCGATGACGCTAACGGCCATCGGCACCCGAATGTGATTCGGACGCAAAGTACCGGACGCGGCCCTATGTGTTGCAATAATATACTCATAAATAAATATTGAAGAATTTTAAATAATGTAACTGAAGTACAAGAATGGCAAGGTACACTTGCCTGTCTCCGGCACTGAAGATGAAAATCTGGTCAAGCGTCCAAGTTCTGTGTGTCGAAAGGAGCTAGAGGAATATTTAACTAATTAATTATCAAGTATAAATATGACCTATTCAATGCTACTAGTATCCTTATATAAAAATAAGCAAACTTGGATTTAGTATTTAATTTAAAATTTGGATTAACAAACTCTTATTTATTAAACATATATGAAAAATATATAATATACTAGGGTCATAGGATTTAAACAAAGAAGAAAGGGAAACCAATAAAATTAAATCCCAAGGAAGAAAAAAAACCATAGCAAAAAATATAAGACTTGAACTCTAAACCTCCTATACATTAGTCTTCCCCAATACCAGTGGGCTAATGCCCTCAATTTGCTATATTTGGCTCCATGGTCATTAAACCTTGAGAAGCTCATAAAAAACACACACACAAAAAGCTTCAATATGCTCCACACAAAAAAACTCTTATTCCCACTCCTGGGTTCGAACCAAAGATCTCTCTGTTACTAACCTTTTCTCTAAACCAGTGAGCCAATGCTCTCGTTTGTTTAAATGTAGCTTATGCTAGTAATAATCCCTCTTGACCTAAGCAACTCTCCTTTAAAACCAACATCATGCATAGGAGTGAATATATTGGAAATAATCAAACCCAATCGAGCATCACACAGACACCAATACTAAATGCTCATTCTCTACACTCACACACAACAACATTTAAAAAAGAAGAAGAGAATGCTTGCTATTTCCTTCATTTATCTAACCTTCTAATTCCTATGCTAAAGATTTCCTATTAGAAGCTATGTAATAGCATGCTAAGTCCAAGTATCATTCCTCCCCCCTCAAGTTTTCAACAGCACCTATGTATGTAACCGAATGTTCTTCTTTCCCTATATACATATTCTTAGCTAGAATTCACAGAGCATTCCCACAACAGTATGTAGTCCCATAGCTCCATGCTAGAATGTTGTAATGTACACATAGTTTTGAAAAGAAAACTTAGTTCCCACACCCTTCGATCACAGAGAAAATAAAACAAAAAAAAATAATTCAACACACAAACTCGTTCCCAACAAACTCTAAATGTTCACCTAATAACCCATCTACAACAACGTGCACATGGCCTTCGCCAAAGTCCCAGGCACGCCCCGATCACACAGACGTACATCATTTGTGAAGTATCAAGGAAAACACCCTCTAATTATACCAAAATAATACCATTAATATTAACAAGGATAGATGTCTACCAGCATATATACTTACTCACGCTATATAAACGAAGGAAGGAATGGACCAGAGCATTCGAAAGAACTCACCAAGGTAGATCGGCTGACGGTAAGGGAAGTCGTCGAGGTTGAGGCCTTCCGTGCCGCAGAATGTTGAATGTCGGCGAAAGGAGGAAGCCGACCTCGCTTGCGCTACTGATCTGGTCGCGCGGAGGGTTGGCGAGCTCACTCATGTGCCGAAGCGCTCTGTCGTCGGTGCCAGAGCACGCTCGTGGAGAAGGAAGAAGAGAAGGGTGTGTGAGTGGATGGCGGCTAGGTTATGCTTCTGGGAGGAGAGAATGGGGAATGGAGTATAACTAGGATTTTTGAACGATTTGCAAAGGAGAGGAGGTCGGCCTCTGGACGTGAGCTGGTCTGGCTTGGTTTGTTCTAACAGGGAAAAGTAACATTTTATTTGTTCAAGCCCACAACCAAAACATTATTGCTATACATTACAATTATTATATATATTACAACACCAAAAATATCCTAAACCTTATAAATAATAATAATAATAATAATAATAATAAATAAAAGTATACCAATGCCTATTATAATTCTGATAGAGTTAGTGTTTAAATCAACTATAACTATAAACATATCAATTGTGAATAAATTTATATAATTTAAATTAGTAAACAAAAATATTTAAAAATAATAATAGCTTGAAAATGGGGGGCTCACAGGTTTAGGTTCTTCTTGTACAAGGTGGATCTTTACCTTGAAACTATCGCTATATTCTTAATCAAGTAGCTACAATAAGAGTGTAACCTAGTACGATCATATATTTATGTTTATACTGAGGACGTCTACCGACCTATGGTCACACTACTCCATCAAACATAGGCTCCTCTACAATTTTATAACCCTTGCACACTAGTTGCAAAAGTTCATACTGCTATATCTATGGCCTATAGCATCTCTAATCCCCTCCAATATATCAAGCAAACAAAATTCAATAATTTAGCAAACTAAATTACACTATAACTTAAGTATTTCTGATGATTTCAACAAAACAAGATAATCCGTCTCTCCAATATATGAAGGGACGAGAAGTAATGGTACGAGAAAGCAAGGGAAGTATAGTCGAGAGAAAATATGAAATTCAAGAAAGGTAGAGAAATTTCTAAAAGAATCGTCAAGCCAGTTGTGGATTGAGATTCCTAAGGGTTTAATCATATTCGCAGGCTCACTCGGTATAGTAACATAACCGAAACGGCTAACTCGACCTGCATGGGCCACCAAAAAAACAAGTAACGTCCTAGTCCCAAAATACGTAGGACTTGGAGATCGTATACATGCCAAATACGTATCAAGTGGGCTCCAGCCCAGCACGAATATGTATAAGCTATTTAGACTATGGTGATAGGTCTAATTATGGTAAGTCAAAACTATATCTCAATCCACATAAAATAATAAACATCAAGAAGGAACAATATGGTTCGTGGTCTGCAGTCCACTAGCATACATGTCCAAATAGACTCAAAAGGAAACCGGAGTCAATTAAACTAGGCTAAAAGCAGAATAAATCAAGATAAGAATATGCAACACGAGAGAATAATAAAATGAAGCCATGCACCAAAGATACCTGAAAATTGCAGATGCAAATCATAACCATCCATCGATTCTACCAGCTCGGCCTTAACCTGCAGAGATCACCAGGTCCTCAGGGGACTCGCAAGACACATAATATACAAGCCGACTATGAAAGTAAATAACATGCAGTGGAAGGATAATGAAATAACAACAAAGAAAACACACAGGTGATGATACAAGAGTATGAGTAATGCTACTAGTCGTGGCTACAAGATAAAGTCGAGTAAAACTGCAGCACGACGTGAGGTAAGAGGTCCTATAGAAAGCAACATGGGGCATGCTAAATATCTATATAAAGTCACTACTGCAGCACATAATGTGCTAACGATCTAGAATGGTCAATATCCAGGTAATAATAACATCGGCAAGGATCTAGAGGGCAAGTCCTATATAGATTCTCTATCGCAGCACGGTACGTACTAACGAACGAGTGGGGAAAACTAGTCATGTAGAAAGTCTCTATCGCAGCATGGTGCATACTGACGATCGAGAATAAGGAACAGGTCTTGATACGAAACAAAGCACTGACATGAATAACTATGGAAGTACACGAAAGAAAATATAAGGCAGGTGACATGGTAAACATTAAAATAAAGCATGACAAGACACTAAGTATATAACAAAAAAAGAGACATATATAAACTGAAATAAAGGAGAGTATGCATGTAAAATAAATTGTATAGAGGGCAATATGTACTTGCCTAGTGGGAGCACGTAGAACCAACAATATCTAGTCAATCACGAGCCATAAAAATCAAACTCTACAACAGTCCCGAACGCTGAAACAGACATCATCAACGTATTCAAAATAGTACAATTAGCTAGGATAGTCTACTCATAAGTCCAATTTTGGATACAGGGGCAAAACGGTCATTTTAGACCAAAACGATGTCCTCTATTGGACACACTTTGCACCGAAAAGTGTGCTAGAGTCTATGGTCTCTAAAGTCAATAGATTATATATCTATGGGTCTAGTTTGATGATACGTATGTCCAAAGTTAGATTTTGGTGGGCCGTGTACAAATTCGCCCGTTGGATCGGGTCGCGGGCTAGCCAAAGTAGAGTTTCGGTCGACCTTTCCAGAATCGGACCAAACTTGGCTCACATGATAAGATAAATGGCACGAGTCTAGTGGTACAAGTTTTGTCACGATGTGACGCACGTGCACAAAGTAATTGGGGATCTTTGGAAAGGGGTCGACACGAAAAAATTTGACGGATACGTATCGAATTCGTAGTGCACATGCAACCGATTGGAGTTTCATCAACGTCCACACGTATACGAAGTCCATACGCACCTTTCGATGCAAGTGATTCACAACCAAGTCATACGAATTATCGAGACGAACCTCGTATCGGAAAAATTTCTAAGTTTCTAAAACTATTTTTAACGTGCTTTTATAGAAGCATAAAATTTTCGGCAGTCTTGAAAACCATACGTCCAAGCCAGAGAAGTCATATGCGCCCAAGTCAACAGAGCGAGTCATATGCACCAAAGTCACCAAAGCGAGCTATGCTCCCAAGTCAGAATAACAAGCTATGCGCCCATGCGCTCATTCTAGGCTCCTCCAGAAGGGGGCACATAGCCCTGTTTCAGGCTGTGCGCCTAAGTCAGAACAGCCCCAGACTCAGTCAAACCCACGATCAAATCGTGCACCGAAGCATACGGCCATGTCGGTCTCCATGAGTAGTCGTGCACCGAAGCATACGGCTACGTCAACCCTACGATCACGCAGTCTGCATGCTCCTACACTCTATGCGCCCAAAGCAGAACCATGTGCCCACATGAAAATTAGTGTATTTTCTCATGTGGGTGCAAAACATCATTCTAGCACGAAAACGACTATAAAAAGGGGTCTCATACTTCTTCAAAGCACAGAACGGAGAGCATTTTCAAGAGACAAATTGTTGAACTTCTTGCCAGTGAGCCGAGAGTTAGCAATTTTCTTAGGTTTTCTCCCATTTTTTAATCGGAGTGTCAACGGAGTAAAGGAGCAACTGTCGCTCGATCTTCACCGTCCCATTCACCAGAATTTTTTTTGTACTCAGGGATCATCAGCGCAGGATCTCTCAGACGTACTCGATTTATGGTGCCTTGCACCAATAAAAAAAGACAACGTTTCTTCTTTTTTTTGTCACGATCCACACCCACTGTGAGGGTACGAGAAGATAACAACGTCCAGCCTACGTCGCAGTGTCGACGGTAGAACGCTGTCCTAGGTCACAACAACTAACAATATAAAGCTAAGCAGATTATACTCCCTGAATGGGGGTGACATAGCAGAAATAAACTCAATCACAACTAAGGAAGAAGAAAGCACGATATGATATAGAACTCAAGAAAATACAGATGATCAGCAGTCTAAGATAATATCTCAGCAGATATCCAGAGTACAAGGTCTCAGCTACTGAATATGAAAGAATATACAACCCAGATCTCAAAGACAAAAATAAAGTCTAGCTAACTACTAGTCTCAAGACAACATAAGTAAGATAAGGCCTAACTAAGCTAGTCTAGGCAATAGGGGTAATGTCCTCAGCTAGAGCAATCCCGTAGAAGGTATCCACACAGGCCTCCTCCTCGTCCTCTGTAATATTTTCAACAGGTCCAGTCAGGACAGGAACGAGTACAGTACATCTCAACAGTTGATAGCCGGTTAGAAAATATAATCATGCAGTAAAGTAAGATATAGATACTGAAGGAAATGCAGTATGTAAACAGAGAGAGAACTATAATAGAAATATCTACTATAAGTAGAGAGTTACCAGTGACTAGTGATTTAGAGTACAAAGTCGACATGTGAACGGCTTGATTTGCACATGGCTATTCTAAAGAGGCGTACATGGCTATTCTACTTTGGAATTGATCACATGACTATTTATACTCCTCCGTACCCCCAATCAATACACAAGGATCCAGCCAGGTTATGTTATGATTCTATGCAAAGGCCCCCGAAGGGTGATACATAGAAGCCCCATAAATAGGGATTCTGGGAAACCCAATAAATGGGATAAGGATTCAAAGAAGACTCTGTGATCATAAGAGTATATGTCAATAGTGATCAATGAACCAAAGAAGCATAGTGATACGCCATGTAAGTGAAACGCACAGAACATGTAGTACCCGATGCTCCCTGAAGGGATAACATCTCAAGGAGGGATCCATATAGTACTAATCCGTGTGACCAACGTGACAGTATCAAGTAAAGTAATTTAATACAGGAAAATAATTCTAAGCAGGATATAAAATGATCAGAGAATCTACTCGCCTGTATCTGAGTGTCTGGACGAAATGTACTGTCCGAGGAGAGGTGTCTGGCTCCTAATCAGAACAGCACAAGTCACAACAAGTCTAAAATGATAACAAGATGCAATTTAATGCATTATAAATGAATCTAGATCAATCTAGGCCAAAGTCAACTCTTGGTCAACTCTGGTCAACCCTAGAAGTCAAACTAGGTCAACTACGGTCAAACTAGGTCCAACAAGTCTAAACTAGGTCAAACAAGCCTATACTAGCCTAACTAGTCTATTCTAGGTCTAACAAGGCTACACAAGTCCAATCCAGACTCTAAACTGACACACAGACACATCCATGGGCCATAGGCTATACCATGCCTCTGAACCAACCATATTCACATAACACATGTCAATATATCTCTAATATATATTACACATATTGATATAGCTATATAATACAATATAGAATACACACATAACAAAATTTCTAAGTTTCTAAAACTATTTTTAACGTGCTTTTATAGAAGCATAAAATTTTCGGCAGTCTTGAAAACCATACGTCCAAGCCAGAGAAGTCATATGCGCCCAAGTCAACAGAGCGAGTCATATGCACCAAAGTCACCAAAGCGAGCTATGCTCCCAAGTCAGAATAACAAGCTATGCGCCCATGCGCTCATTCTAGGCTCCTCCAGAAGGGGGCACATAGCCCTGTTTCAGGCTGTGCGCCTAAGTCAGAACAGCCCCAGACTCAGTCAAACCCACGATCAAATCGTGCACCGAAGCATACGGCCATGTCGGTCTCCATGAGTAGTCGTGCACCGAAGCATGCGGCTACGTCAACCCTACGATCACGCAGTCTGCATGCTTCTACACTCTATGCGCCCAAAGCAGAACCATGTGCCCACATGAAAATTAGTGTATTTTCTCATGTGGGTGCATAACATCATTATAGCACGAAAACGACTATAAAAAGGGGTCTCATACTTCTTCAAAGCACAGAACGGAGAGCATTTTCAAGAGACAAATTGTTGAACTTCTTGCTAGTGAGCCGAGAGTTAGCAATTTTCTTAGGTTTTCTCCCATTTTTTAATCGGAGTGTCAACAGAGTAAAGGAGCAACTGTCGCTCGATCTTCACCGTCCCATTCACCAGAATTTTTTTTTGTACTCAGGGATCGTCAGCGCAGGATCTCTCAGGCGTACTCGATTTATGGTGCCTTGCACCAATAAAAAAAGACAACGTTTTAGGATATCAGCATCGGGGATGTATTCAGGCAGGTCTTGTCTGTTAACATGGCGTTCGCTGATGCTTACGAAGAAGGTAAAGATTTTCCTGAACTCCTCGAATTAGAGCATGGGCCCAACAGCTGGATGCGCAATGGGAGAAGCGGTTTGAACAAAGAGAGCGTCCTACTAAAGATGAGGTCACACAAGTGGATCTAGGCAGCAACTCTTCTCCAAAACCAATCTTCGTTAGTAAAAGCTTGACAGACGAAGAGCGAGAATCACTACTGGAACTCGTTAAAGAATATATTGATGTGTTCGCCTGGAACTATGAAGACATGCCAGGGTTAAATCCCGATATTGCTCTTCACAAACTCAACATTCGGCCAGATGCAAAGCTAGTCAAACAACAATAACGACGCTTTTGCCCAGGCATCATGGATGCAATCCAAGCCAAAGTCAACAAACTGATAGCCATCAGCTTCATTCGTGAGGAGCAATATCCAGACTGGGTCACCAACATAGTACCGGTCCTCAAGAAGAATAGAAAGATTCGAATCTGTATCGACTTCCGCAATCTGAACGAGGCGTGCCCCAAAGATGAGTTCCTTCTCCCTATCATAGACATCATGATTGACAACATCTGCGACTTCGAACGTATGTCGTTCATGGATGGCTTCTCGGGGTATAACCAAATTAAGATGTCTCCCGACGACAAAAAGTATACATCGTTTCGAACACCAATATGCACGTTCTGCTACACAGTCATGCCTTTCGGCTTAAAGAACGTTGGTGCACCTATCAGAGAGCCATGAGTATCATCTTCAGGGATCACTTGCGCAAGACCGTGGAGTGCTATGTTGACGACATCGCCGTCAAAAGTCGCTCTAAGGAAGATCATCTGCATGATCTAAGGACAGTGTTCGACCTAATGCGAGCGCATAATTTGAAAATGAACGCTACGAAATCCTTCTTGGGCGTATCCAGCGGAAAGTTCTTGGGTTTCATCATCACCTCCCAGGGTATCCACGTAGACCCTGAGAAGACGAAGGCAATCATGGAGATGGGCCCCCCGAGAAATCTCCAAGAACTTCGAGGCCTCCAAGGGAGGTTAGCTTACATCAGGAGGTTCATTTCCAACCTCTCTGGGCGTTGTCAGCCATTCACCCATCTCATGAAGAAGGGCGTCTCATTCGTATGGGATGAAGAATGTCAGCGTGCCTTCAACAACATCAAAGAGTGTGTGTTCATATATGCATATGTGTAGAGAATAGAGAAGGGCAAGCATTCACATGTGTGTGTTCATGGGTGTGCAAGAGTGTGTGTTAGGCTTGAGAGTGTAAGAGTGTCACATAGAGTGTCAATGTGTGTATAACATAGTGTAGGGTGTTAATGTTAACTGTGTGTGTGTGTGAGCATGAGGGTTCAATATGTGGGGCTAGTGAGACATGCAAGTGTGTGTACATCATAGCAATGTTTGAATGTGTAATCTCAGGAATTTAGGATCAATCTCAGGTTTCAGAACCTATAAACTTGAAATGATTTAGCTTATGAAAATCTCAGTTTACACATGACCAAGTTCAGTCCCATTTCTCAGGTTTTTAGTGAAGGCAGTGGTGTGTATTCATGTGTGTTCTCAGGTTTTAATACTTGATAGTTAAATAGAAAATCAATTTACAGTAAAGAAACATGGAAATGGCAAAATCAGTGAGTGTAATAGGCTAACAGTGAAGGGATTAACATGGCCATGATATCCAAACATTCATAAATAATCCAACCAAATTCAAATCCCCATTTCCCTTTTGAAACTTAGCTAACATGAATCTAATCCTAACAGTGAACTAGAATAGCTGGAAATGACTGAAACATGGCAATATCATCAAATCAGTTATTTTTAAATTAACCTGTGACAGTGCAAACAGTGAGGATACCTGTGTATATGAGTGTCATGAGAGTCACTTTGATAGTTCTAATAGGAAAATCGAGACAGTTAAACAATGAAATTATTAGACAGTACAACCACCAAAACCCCAACACAATTTTCAACAAAGCCCAATCAAATGACTAAGAATAACCAGAACCCAACCTGGGAATTGAAAGGAATCAATATCAGTTCAAAAACAGGGATTAAATCCAGTTTTTTTCCCCAGACTGTGTATCAATCCATTCTTCGAAAACCTATTACATGATCATAAACCTAATCTAATACACAAATCTGAACTAGCAGTAGTTAGTACATATGTTACAATTCAATGATAACTGAAACATCATTTTAAAATCAGGTTTAATAGGGATTTAAGTCCCTAGAATTTAAGATTCAATGTGGTATCAATCGAGTCCAAACCACATATTAAATATCCCATCCTCTCAATAAAACCCAATCCAACTTGTAAAATCAACTAATCATGGACTAAATGACATGCAGGATTAATCAGGACCATTTAAAACATCAATTAATTAGATTAAAATAGAATGAATCACAAGGAAATAGGAACTGATAACAGGTATCAGTCGATACCAAAACAGTCCTATTTCTATGTTCGAAATTCCCTTTCCTCAATACAAAACCTATCTAATGAGTAAAATCAAGCTAACAGGTACTAACAAACATGTCTAAGAATTAAAATGATAATTAAACATTAATTTAAACAATTAAAAGTGGAAAGAACACAGTGAAATAGCAGGACTGGACTGCGTATCAGTCCTCCTGGGAAACTTCAATTTCGAGCATTAAAACTCAATAATGTTATAGACTAAGGGTTGGTAATAATAATATAGGGTGTGCACGTGTCATGGGGAGTGTCTCGTGTCCTCCACATCGAGATACGACGTGTCTAACACGACTGAACCAATTCATCAAACACAGACACTGTACAACAGTGCAGTCTCGTGCATAGGTGCACGCGTGTCGTGCACCCGACACAGGATACTTCGTGTCACGTGCACTCACCCATGAGTTCAATAAGTGTCAGGCTACGACTGTGTCACCTTGACTCATGTCGACGTGTCGTCGTGTCGTGTCAAAACACACGTATCCGAACCCAAAAATTCATGTGAACTGTGTAAGTGTAAATCTCGTACGATGGTGATTCCTCCCTTGACATGCCACGTGGTCATCTGAAACTTGACACGTTGCGTGACAGATACTGCCCCAAGGCGTGTGTCAAGTTTCACATGTCCTCGAGCCGTGTCCAGAGTGCAATCGCCCCCGAGCAGCAGGACACGCACACTGCCCGCGCGCGCGGCGTGTCCCATGAGTCCAATGCAACACCAAACGATACGACACAGACTCAGACATTTGGGAAACCCTAAGCGACACCAAAACACAAATTCCTATTCAATTACAATCCTAAAAATCACTCGAAATGCCCTTTGGGGCATTTCATCAAACACTTGAAATCAAGGACTGATACGTGTCCAAATAGGAAACGAAATGGACACAAAATCTAGGGTTAACTATACCTACAGTTAGGTTAGGCTTAGGGCTTCCTAGTTATGCAAGAAAATCAGAATTTTATGGTGTAGAATGAAAGTTACCTATATGTAACAAAATGCAAGAAAAACTTCCAATAGAGGGGTTTCTTCTTGCTAGCAAACTTCTCCAAATTTCTCCAAAGCTGAGGTTGAACACCACAAACAGCAAGAAAACTAAAATTAGGATCTAATGCAATTGATTTGAAGGAAAAGGGAGATGAAATGGAATTTCTATGGATTTATGAAGATGGAGGCTCACCTCTTCCAAAACTTGAGAAATTCTAAGGAGGCTAGCCCTAATTTCTAGGAGAATATTTATTGGGGATTCCCAATGTGGGTGTGGTGGCTGGCCAAGTAATGTTAGGGTTAGGGTTTGGCATTAGCTAATGGGCTTTGGGCTTCTATGGCGAAGTTATTGATTAATGGTTCAACCATAAGTCATGGCTTGTGTCATAACTATTCTAACTTGAGTCAAATGACTAAACCATAGGTTTTCCCTAGTCTAACTAGGGTTGCATGACCTAACCAAGTCCAAACTTAAATAGGGTTAGCTCCTAGGTTAGTCTACCAAGGTCATTGCTAGTCAAAGTCAACCTAGTCAACCTTCATTCAAACGATTCCAAAATAAATCCTAAAAATTCCCATAAATTCAAATAAATTCTAATAAATTCAAATAACCCCAAAAATGACAAAATACCCTCAAACTAAAAATGATAAACAAAATACCCTAATTATATGGCTAGGCGCTAGGTCAACCAGTCTCCAAGGTTACACTATCAAACACCAAAATCATAAGTCATGTTTTAAAATAATTTTAAATGATTAAAAATCACCAAAAATTATAATATGAAATAAATATTAATAAATAATAATTATAATAACAAAATTTCAAAATTATCCTCTTCTGGAAAACTGGGTGTTACAATCCTACCCACCTTATAAAAATTTCGTCCTCGAAATTAAAATGTTCCTACTCCTTCTAGGTCAAACCCCCACAATCAAGTCTCATAACTTAAATAAAACATACGATTAAAAAGGACGGCATACAGGGTCATGGCATACGGTGGTAGTGAAGTCTCATCTAGGTATACTAATCATGCTAACCAAAACGGTCATAGGGTATCAAAACACACAAGCAATCTAGGGTGCTAACTAGAAAAGATACAGAAATAACAATCATCAAGACTGTAAGGCAGTCTACCCTCCTATATGAAAACTGGTACTTATCAAAAATAAAATATAATAAAGATAACTACCAATTATCTATTAAGGGATACTATTCAAGAAAATTAAAATCAAAAGTTAAGGAATGAAAGTCAATTGCATGGAATCCAATCACAATATGTATATATAGAGAGTGTGTTAGAGAGGAAAAAGCTAGCATTAGGTAAATGTTATGTGGTTCGTGTGAAATATACACAAAAGTGTATAGAAGGATTTGGGTCTCAACTATAGCTATCAAGTTACACTATTCATGGCATATTGGTTAAGCAATCTACAAGGCACAAGCTATTTACTCATAACATGTATGGCTAATCGTATACATAAGTATATCTATATGTATAGAGAGGTAGAGACTTAATTATGCATCTACATACATTATAACATGTATACAGAACTATATATATATATATATATATATATATATATATATATATATAGCTATATGAACATAACATAGAGATGAAGGGTTAGGTTTATTTGGCCGTTGTGAACATTAGTGTAGAGTGTCAAGTGTACATGGGTTAAAACTTGAAATAAAAGGTTCGATCTTTCAGTTTAGTTCAATATTACATATTAGATCTGAAATTGAACTACACATTTGTAAGCAATAAAAAAAAATGTTAACATGTATTCAGTTTTTAAAATTTTGGAAAAATTTGAACAGCAAAACTAACTCAATGTTTTCCATAACCTAATATGTAAGAGTATGAAACCTAACATTATATACCTACACACAACAATGTATACGGCTCAAACATTACTATTAAAGAAAACTGCAAATTGACTAATCACTTAGAATTCAGACTTAAAGGGTTAATATGTACACAGTCTCAGATTTGACAAATTCAACACAAAACTCAACCAATTTCTTCAAGACTTGAAACCCTGTATGTAACATATATGTGCAGTAATGTAAACAATAACTAATAACATAAAATTTAAATTTAATTATGAATTTAATCTGGAAAACAGAGAACTAGTCACTGATACTGTCCTATATTAGAATCATTAGGATTTTAAGAAATTAACATCAACATATTAATATGCATTTAGATAGGTTGGTGATCAAGTGTAGCATGCACACGTGTCAGGCAAGCATCTGTGTCCACTATATATATATATATATTAAGGTAATACAAGAATTAATGGCAAGAAGAAAATAATGATAAAATTTGTTCTGCTTATCTGTTTAAAAGAAGGAACCATTTGAAACCAGAGTTACAATATCAAATCTAAGTCAAGGTCTAGCAAAATTATTGATTCATTGTATTAAGAAGAAATTTTATAGCAAGAAGTTACACTAGATTTATAATAACAGCTAAGCCACGCCTACTCATACTCCTACTCCTAAGTTATTTAATGATGGGGTACAATTTATAACGACAGAATGGTACGATAGAGATGATATGTTTAAAAACCTTCTCAAGATATAATCTGATAATCATATGCGTCTGTCCAAAATTATGTTACTCAGAGTCCTCGCCATGCCAGTAAGCAAGGCTGCGATAAACGATAGATTCCATAACTGGGGCATGTACCACTACAATCATGTCGTCTGGAATTCTCGCTATGCCGACTAGTATAGTTGCGAGAAATTCCAAATCTCATAACCAAGATACGTACATCCGAAGTCAGGTCTCTATGTTTTCGCCATGCCAGCTAATATGGCTGCGATAAACTACAAGCTCCATAATCAAGTAGACATTTTACCATCCATGTATTCCCGTCAACATATGTTATCAGAAAAATATCATAACTCAGGCCTTAAAATTTATCTCGATAGGAAAATCAAAATCAACAACGATCCAACAAAATCAAATTCAATAATCAATGAGTGAGAGCGAACAAAACAAGGGGAAGGATTTTAAATTGAAGTTTAAATAAGATTCTTAAGGGTTATCCCAGGAATCTCTCAAGAAATCCTAACTGTGATTGAGTACCTTCAAAAATATATCCTAATCCTACTGCAGGCTGTAGTGATACTCTAGTTCGAATACCACTACATAAACTCGACCTGCATGGGCCACCACTAAAAATGTGTCACGACCCGCACCCACTGTGAGGGTACGAGAACGTAAGAACGTCCAGCCTATACCGCAGTATCGGCGGTAGAACGCTGTCCTAGGTCACAACATCTAACAATATAAAGCTAAGCAGATTATACTCCCCGAATGGGGGTGACATAGCAGAAGTAAACTCAATCACAACCAAGGAAGAAGAAAGCACGATATGATATAGAACTCAAGAAAATACAAATGATCAGACAGTCTAAATTAACATCTCAGCAGATATCTAGAGTACAAGGTCTTAGCTACTGAATATGAAAGAATATACAACCCAGATCTCAAAGCTAGAAATAAAGTCGAACTACTAGTCTCAAGACAACATAAGTAAGATAAGGACTAACTAAGCTAGTCTAGGCAATAGGGGTAATATCCTCAGCTAGAGTTGTCCCGTAGAAGGTATCCACACAGGCCTCCTCCTCGTCCTCTGTAATATTTTCAACAGGTCCAGTCAGGACAGGAGCGAGCACAGTACATCTCAACAGTTCATAGCAGGTTAAAAAATATAATCATGTAGTAAAGTAAGATATAGATACTGAAGGAAATGCAGTATGTAAACAGAGAGAGAACTGTAATAGAAATATCTACTATAAGTAGAGAGCTACCAGTGACTAGTAATTTAGAGTACAAAGTCGACATGTGAACGGCTTAATTTGCACATGGCTATACTAAAGATGCGTATATGGCTATTCTACTTTGGAATTGTTCACATGACTATTTATACTCTCCCGTACCCCCAATCAATACACAAGGATCCAGCCAGGTTATGTTATGATTCCATGCAAAGGCCCCGAAGGGTGATACATAGAAGTCCCATAAATAGGGATTCTGGGAAACCCAATAAATGGGATAAGGATTCAAAGAAGACTCTGTGATCATAAGGCTATATGTCACAAGTGATCAATGAACCAAAGAAGCATAGTGATACGCCATGTAAGTGAAACGCACAAAACATGTAGTACCCGATACTCCCTGAAGGGATAACATCTCAAGGAGGGATCCATATAGTATTAATCCGTGTGACCAACGTGACAGTATCAAGTAAAGTAATTTAATACAGAAAAATAATTCTAAGCAGGATATGAAATGATCAGAGAATGTACTCGCCTGTATCTGAGTGTCTGGATGAAATATACTGTCCGAGGAGAGGTGTCTGGCTCCTAATCAGAACAGCACAAGTCACAACAAGTCTAAAATGATAACAAGATGCAATTTAATGCATTCTAAATAAATCTAGGTCAATCTAGGCCAAAGTCAACTCTTGGTCAACTCTGGTCAACCCTAGAAGTCAAACTAGGTCAACTACGGTCAAACTAGGTCCAACAAGTCTAAACTAGGTTAAACAAGCCTATACTAGCCTAACTAGTCTATTCTAGGTCTAATAAGGCTACACAAGTCCAATCCAGACTCTAAACTGACACACAGACACATCCTTGGGCCATAGGCTATACCATGCTGAACCAACCATATTCATATAACACATGTCAATATATCTCTAATATATATTACACATATTGATATAGCTATATAATACAATATAGAATACACACATAACATATAGGCTACCTATATGTATACCACCCATACATTTATATATAAAATATATAATAGTACACACACATTATATAGGATACCTACATATATATATATATATATATATATATATATATATATTATATATATATAAAAAAAAAAATATATATATATATATATATATATATATATATATATATATATATATATATATATATATATATATCAATACATATATATATGCATATGTGTAGAGAATAGGGAAGGGCAAGCATTCACATGTGTGTGTTCATAGGTGTGCAAGAGTGTATGTTAGGCTTGAGAGTGTGAGAGTGTCACATAGAGTGTCAATGTGTGTATAACATAGTGTAGGGTGTCAATGTTAACTGTGTGTGTGTGAGTATGAGGGTTCAATGTGTGGGGCTAGTGAGACATGCAAGTGTGTGTACATCATAGCAATGTGTGAATGTGTAATCTCAGGAATTTAGGATCAATCTCAGGTTTCAGAACCTATGAACTTGACATGATTTAGCTTATGAAAATCTCAGTTTACACATGACCAAGTTCAGTCCCATTTCTCAGGTTTTTAGTGAAGGCAGTGGTGTGTATTCATGTGTGTTCTCAGGTTTTAATACTTGATAGTTAAATAGGAAATCAATTTACAGTAAGGAAACATGGAAATGGCAAAATCAGTGAGTGCAATAGGCTAACAGTGAAGGGATTAACATGGCCATGATATCCAAACATTCATAAATAATCCAACCAAATTCAAATCCCCATTTCCCTTTTGAAACTTAGCTAACATGAATCTAATCCTAGCAGTGAACTAGAATAGCTGGAAATGACTGAAACATGGCAATATCATCAAATCAATTATTTTCAAATTAACATGTGACAGTGCAAACAGTGAGGATACCTGTGTATATGAGTGTCATGAGAGTCACTTTGATAGTTCTAATAGGAAAATCAAGACAGTTAAACAATAAAATTATTAGACAGTACAACCACCAAAACCCCAACACAATTTTCAACAAAGCCCAATCAAATGACTAAGAATAACCAGAACCCAACCTGGAAATTGAAAGGAATCAATATCAGTTCAAAAACAGGGATTAAATCCAGTTGTTTTCCCAGACTGTGTATCAGTCCATTCTTCGAAAACCCATTACATGATCATAAACCTAATCTAATACACAAATCTGAACTAGCAGTAGTTAGTACATATGTTACAATTCAATGATAACTGAAACATCATTTTAAAATCAGGTTTAATAGGGATTTAAGTCCCTAGAATTTAAGATTCAATGTGGTATCAATCGAGTCCAGACCACATATCAAATATTCCATCCTCTCAATAAAACCTAATCCAACTTGTAAAATCAACTAATCATGGACTAAATGACATGCAGGATTAATCAGGACCATTGAAAACATCAATTAATCAGATTAAAATAGAATGAATCACAAGGAAACAGGAACTGATAACAGGTATCAGTCGATTCCAAAAACAGTCCCATTTCTATGTTCGAAATTCTCTTTCCTCAATACAAAACCTATCTAATGAGTAAAATCAAACTAACAGGTACTAACAAACATGTCTAAGAATTAAAATGATAATTAAACATTAATTTAAATAATTAAAAGTGGAAAGAACATAGTGAAATAGCAGGACTGGACTGCGTATCAGTCCTCCTGGGGAAACTTTAATTTCGAGCATTAAAACTCAATAATATTATAGACTAAGGGTTGGTAATAATAATATAGGGTGTGCACGTGTCATGGGGAGTGTCTCGTGTCCTCCATATCGAGACACGACGTGTCTAACACGACTGAACCAATTCATCAAACACAGACACTACACAACAGAGCAGTCTCGTGTACAGGTACACGCGTGTCGTACACCCGACACAGGACACTTCGTGTCACGTGTACTCACCCATGAGTTCGCCAAGTGTCAGGCTACGACTGTGTCACCCTGATTCGTATCGACGTACCGTCGTGTTGTGTCAAAATACACGTATCCGAACCCAAAAATTTATGTGAATTGTGTCAGTGTAAATCCCGTACGATGGTGATTCCTCCCTCGACATGCCACGTGGTCATCTGAAACTTGACATGTGGCGTGTTAGACACTGCCCCAAAGCGTTTGTCAAGTTTCACGTGTCCTCGAGCCGTGTCCAGAGCGCAATCGCCCCCGAGCAGCAGGACACGCACACTGCCCGCACGCGTGGCGTATCCAGTGAGTCCAATATAACACCAAACGACAAGACACAGACTCAGACACTTGGGAAACCCTAAGCAACACCAAAACACAAATTCCTATTCAATTACAATCCTAAAAATCACTCAAAATGCCCTTTGGGGTATTTCATCAAACACTTGAAATTAAGGACTGATACGTGTCCAAGTAGGACACGAAATAGACACAAAATCTAGGGTTAACTATACTTGCAGTTAGGTTAGGCCTAGGGCTTCCTAGTTATGCAAGAAAATCAGAATTTCATGGTGTAGAATGAAAGTTTCCTATATGTGACAAAATACAAGAAAAACTTCCAATATAGGGGTTTCTCCTTGCTAGCAAACTTCTCCAAATTTCTCCAAAGCTGAGGTTGAACACCACAAACAGTAAGAAAACTAAAATTAGGATCTAATGCAATTGATTTGAGGGAAAAAGGAGATAAAGTGGAATTTCTATGGATTTATGAAGATGGAGGCTCACCTCTTCCAAAACTTGAGAAATTCTAAGGAGGCTAGCCCTAATTTCTAGGAGAATATTTATAGGGGATTCCCAATATGGGTGTGGTGGCTGGCCAAGTAATGTTAGGGTTAGGGTTTGGCATTAGCTAATGGGCTTTGGGCTTCTATGGCGAAGTTATTGATTAATGGTTCAACCATAAGTCATGGCTTGTGTCTTAACTATTCTAACTTGAGTCAAATGACTAAACCATAGGTTGTCCCTAGTCTAACTAGGGTTGCATGACCTAACCAAGTCCAAACTCAACTAGGGTTAGCTCCTAGGTTAGTCTACCAAGGTCATTGCTAGTCAACCTTCATTCAAACGATTCCAAAATAAATCCTAAAAATTCCCATAAATTCAAATAAATTCTAATAAATTCAAATAACCCCAAAAATGACAAAATACCCTCAAACTAGAAATGATAAACAAAATACCCTAATCACATGGCTAGGCTCTAGGTCAACCAGTCTCCAAGGTTACACTATCAAACACCAAAATCATAAGTCATGTTTTAAAATAATTTTAAATGATTAAAAATCACCAAAAATTATAATATGAAATAAATATCAATAAATAATAATTATAATTACAAAATTTCAAAATTACCCTCTTCTGAAAAATTGGGTGTTATATGTGTCCACAAAAATGGCGACTCTGCTGGGGACTACCTTTTCCTCTGACGAGAAGGTGGTTACGCAATTCGATACCGACAAAGTGGAAAGTACTCAGAAGATGTTCATCGTGAAGTTCGATTAGCAGGCGTTCGAAGAGATGCCCTCGAGGGACGGCTCTACTCCCTCAAAATCAGTGAAGCCAAACAAGTCTCGCAAGACTTGGCAAAGGAAAATACTACGATGCCAAGAATCAAAGTGTTCGACACTCTTGGCAATCTCAGCGAGGCTCACAAACGAAGGAGACAAAACTGGGAGAAAATAGTGCTGCTTCACCAAGCATGCTCCCAAAGCTAGCGCCCAAAAGGGTGTGTGGGCGCATAACTCTAGCCAGATGCCTTCTGCCTTCGACAGATTATGCATCCAGGGTCATATGCCCAAGGCTATGCGCCCAAGCTCTACTGACCCATACTATGCACCCACATCGAGGAAGCTTAGGCATGCTGCCAAGACTTCTGGGAATCATGTGTCCAAAGCCAGACTCCAGGGTCTATGCGCACACAGCAAAAAGATAAGCCCCAACGTATATAGCACGGGGTTGTCTTCAAGGTCATCATAGAACTTAGGTGTGGGGGTTGCCCCTGCACGTGAACTAAGTCTGAATGTGCTAACTCTCCTTACAAACCTATATGCAAAGCTCGAAGATGCATGTGACATGGGTTTTAAGGCAAAACTCCCTTCCGCTGACTTACGCGATATGATAAATCATAAGCGTAAAGCGAGAGAGGATATAACAATTCATGGGGTACATTCGTGCACCAGTATTGTCATCAACTGTTGCTGCTATAAAGCAACGAGAGTGCCTCAGAGGCAGTCCATATTTCGACGACTGCATCACTTTGACGATGAAAAGCCGCTGTATGTTTCATCCAACATGGCTTCATGGGGTCCCCCTTACGGAAGTCCCAATCAAAGAAGGTGGACCACGAACCCAACTTTTTCTCTCAGTTCTGCGAGCAGAAGAAAAAGAAGTCTGCCAATAGATAGCCAGCAAGCTGTCACATCTGAAGGAGTCTGTATGGATACTCGGTCAAGGACGAGATTCCGTATAGATGACGAGGACTCGCAAACTGGAGGTGATGATCCTTCAGCTGGGGGTAGTATTCCCTCAAAATCTGAAGCAGATGACCTTCACAGCAGGGGTAGCCTTCCAGACGACGTTGATCTCTACGAGTCTGACGGTGACTATCTACCTCCCCTACCTGAAGACGAAAGAATTTTCAACTCAAAGACAGACAGTATCAGCACCAGTTGTATTGTTTCCTCTGTTCATCCTCGCATGTTATCTACATACATAGAGGACGGAGAGAGACCTGAAAAAGCCAGTGATCAGACCAACAAACAGATAGAGGATCTTGAAACAACATTTGCCAATATCACTGATATTGTAAGCCCTAGATTTTAAAATATTATTTTTATAATTTTAAATAGTCTTTATATATTTAAAATAAATTAACATGATTATTAAGGATTTTTTTAGAATTTTTAAATGATTTTTAATTAATTTTTAAATCAAAATATGTCATTTTGTAATTAATTGAATTATTTTAATATCATTTTGTAATTAATTAAATTATTTTAATATCGAATTGCAATTAGTTGATTTGTTTTAATTACGGTTTACAAATATAATTTGCAAACCGATAGGCTTGGGGCTATTTTGCAAGACCCCAAATTATGGGGGCCTTGCTACAAACTGCCAAACCTCCCCCCCATGTTCTTTCTCTCTCCTCCCTACCTGCCCCCGACAACCGACGGCTGGCTGTCCACCGCCCCGACAACCCGACCTAAAACCTAACCCTAATCCTAATTCAAACCCTAATTCGATTGCCCTGCCCCCTATAAATAGCCCCCGACCCCCAAACCCTAACCCTAGACTCACCCGACCACCACAGCCGCCCTAAGCCACCACAATCGACCGTCTTCCCCGACCAACCTCGCCGGAGATCACCCTAGCCTACCCCGATGCCTACAGACCACTTCGACCGCCCCAACCACCACCACTCGACGCGTCTTGCCGAAACGAACACAGCGCCGCCTTCCTCCGCCGACGTCGACGCTTCCTCCGCCCTGTCGCAGCATCAACAACATGCTCGACTAGGACACATACGTAACACTTTGAATCCTGTATCACCCTCTGTCTCGTGACTGCAAACCTAGACTCGCCAGGACACGAGCAATGCGTAGGTATGTCTGGACACGTCTAATTCGAGTCGTGCGTGTCGTGCAAGATCCGGACACTTGGACTCGACCGGTCTTTGTGTCCTTAACTGTCAGGACACGAAGTTTGTGCTATCGGGTTTACAACCCTTTAACCTAAACCCTAATAAATTAAACTAAAACATAACCCTAACAACTGACCCGGGCTGACCTCCTGGCTAGCCCGACCGCGCTAAGCCCCCCTCCCCCTGGCCGAGTTCGAGCCCCCCTTTCTTTCTTTTTCTGTTTTGTTTTGTTTTGTTTTGTTTTTATTTTATTATATATATGTATATATGTATATATGTATTTATATATATATATATATGTATATCTATATATATGTATATATGTATATATATATATATATATATATATATATATATATATATATATTTATATATGTATATATATATGTATATATATATATATACATATATACTCACACACACACACATATATATATATATATATGTGTGTGTGTGTGTGTGTGTGAGTATATATGTATATATATTTATATGTATATATTATTATATATGCTGTTATATATATATGCTGTTATATATATATATATATATATATATATATATATATATATAATATATATATATATATATATATATATATATATATATATATATATATATATATATATATATATATTGTATTTAAAAAATATATATATATATTATATTTAAAAATATATATATATATATATTGTATTTGTATATATATATATGTATATTTTATAAAAAAAAATATGTATATTTTATATTTAGTATTTTATATATATGTATATTTAATATATATATCCATTATATATATATATATATATATATATATATATATATATATATATATATATATATATATATATATATATATATATATATATATATATAAATATCTATATATTTATGTATATATATATAATTGTGTTTGTTGTATAATTATGTATATATTTTCAAATACAAATGTTAGTGCTAATTATTATTATGTAAAATTTCACAAGTTATTTTATAATTTGTGACTTGTATATTTTAGCACTTTAAAATATATTTATGTATATATTACTGTATTTTATAATCATGGCCAGTTGATGTCCAAACCTAGTATGGGTTTTTGGGCCCAATTGTGTCTAATACATTCAGAGTCTGTATAAGTCATATTGGACTTGATTCATGGCATTGGGTTACAATATTTTGTGTTGTTTTGAGTTATAGTCGTATTGAATAGTTACGACTTGATTCATGGCCCAATTGTGTCTAATACATTCAGAGTCTGTATAAGTCATATTGGACTTGATTCATGGCTTTTGATTTATTTATTGAATAGTTACGACTTACAATATTTTGTATTGTTTTGAGCTATAGTCGTATTGAACCTCACCCCGCACTAGTATAAAGACCCTAGAAAGTTAGTTTGGGTATTGTGCCACCCCACATTGGTCTCCTATGCTAAAGTCATCATTTGGCTAGGTGTTCAGTCAAAAAGTCGTGTCACACAACTAGTGTCTTAGTGTTTAACTTAGTATAAAAACTAAATTTATGTGTTATTTCTACAGTGACGAGTCACCAGGCATCTATAGCATTTCTATCACTACTTTGCTTTGCTAAAGGCAAGTACCTCTACAAACTTTACATACTGTTACATCAATGAACTGTGATCCAACCATGTTAAAATGCTGATCCTTGGGGTAGCAAGTTAAATCTTCACATGTTGTATTATTTTCAGTCCCTACCATATTTAGGACAGTTTTTATATCCCTCACATGTTTAGAATCTAGGTTATGAGGAAACTGATAGTTGAGTACGTGATCATGCCTCCTTTATCGTACTGAGCAAAGTTTTATTTTATATGTTACTGCACCGTAGGCCTTTATCTCAAAGCTGTATTTGTGCGTATGTACATCTATTGTCTTTACACTTGTATGGAAGTACATTTTATTATGTGCCCCTACATATTGTACACCTATTGACGATCACGTACCTGCTACAGTTTTAAATATTATATATACATCTGTCTCTATGACATATGTGTCCTTGCCATGATAGATAATAAGATGCCATGATTCTAGTTTATTCCACTTATGTTCATTTCGTGTTTCGTATATTTAGTTTGCTAGAATCAGTACTTGCTCCCGTCCTACCAGGATAATGTTGTAGGTAGACTTACTAAGGAGGACTTTCTTTGTGATTCCTATTATGGAGTTGCTGTCGAGGACCAGGCTTTATCTTACGAGGATGTACCTGCAGGGAAACTCGTCTAGTTGTCTATTTACTTTGGACTTTTGAGAGTAGTCATGTATTAGACTATATATTTTATTACTGGACATGTATCCAGCTTTACATTTTGGACTTGTACTTGGATCTTATTGATATACGAGACGACTTTTGTGTTTGGGATATTTACGACTCTTTATTACATATAGAACTGTTAGCACATTTTAGTCTTATCTTGTTATCTTTAGAACAGCTTACTACGCTTTATCTCAAGCGTAGGCTAGACATGACTCAGCCCGGCCCAACAATTTGGATAGCAAATCGTGATATATTTTTAGTAGTGGCCCATGCAGGTCCCTGACTAAATTGTTTGGTTACGTCATTGTACCAAGCATGCCTGCAATTAGGAACTTAAGGTAATTAGACAACACTAAAGAATGACGCTTAGAACACCTAGAGGAATACTAGGATTGTAACATAGGAAACACATCACATCATATGCTCGCTATTATAATTAGATTTTCTTATTTATGATTGTTTACTTTAAAGAGTCCTTATAAGTCCTTTTTTATTTAATTAGATGGTGCTCACCCGCTCATCCCAGTATGTCACACCTGAGAATGGCACACTTCCCATCCAGTCGGTTGACCAGTTGACCGATACACCTCTACCTACCATACTCCCTCACTCCACAAATCCACCAACCCAAATGCCTCCACCATCTTCCACATCACAGTCCCAGCAGGACCCGATACTCCCACCACCACCTATTACTATACCTGCCCAGGCTTCCGTCACACTCGATGGGAACCAACTGCTCACTCTGATCCAGGGGTTCCTAACGACCCATCAGGAGCAGACCACCCTACTTCGTCAGAGCATAGAGCTTTCTGAGGAGCGTATCGTGGTCCCACCACCTGTAGAGCTACGGCAGAGAGCAGAAACAATCAAGGACTTCATGGATCTGAATCCCAAGGAGTTCTTAGGGACTGAGGGCATCGTAGTAGCAGATGACTAGCTAGACTCAATATAGAGAAAGATCCTTGGAGCTAGGTTGTCGAGCGACCTTCAGGTCGAGGCAGCGGGATTTCTGCTGATAGACTTTGCAGGAGTTTGGTTCTGGAATGAGCCGCTATTCGCAAGAGGAAAGGCCACTTGGGATCAGTTCAAGATCCAGTTCAAGAAGAAATTCTTCTCGACCACCGCTAGGGTAGCCATGGGACTACGATTCCAGAACATCCAACAGGAAAACCGTTCTGTTGACGAGTATACAGCAGAGATTAGTCGCTTGAGCCATTTCGTACCTAGTCTAGTTGCAGATCCTAAGGAGATGACGCATAGGTTTTGCCATGGTCTAGTTCCAGACATTGGCATTTTTATAGTGGCGAATGGTACGACTGACTACTACCAAAGCCTAGAGTTGGTCCGGAGCATAGAGGAGAGTCTTGTGTTTTACAAGAGGTCGACTTCTGTACACCTCGAAGGACCCTCCAAGTGTCAAGCTTTCTAGCCGAGAGCACCGACGCTGCACCAGCAGACATACCGTCCTCCCACACCTCATCATCCAACCCCACCAGTTAGAGCCCTGGGACCCCGACAGCAGAAAGGAGGTGTGTGTTCATTTTGTAGAAGGCCAGGGCATGACTTTGCCATCTGCAGAAAGAGGTTGGGGTAGTGTTTAGCTTGTGGGTCTATCACCTATCAGCTTCGGGACTGCTCAGTAGCGAGGGTACCAGGTGCCGGACCATCGTCTAGAGGACCGCCGTTTCCGACTCAGCAGCAGAGGTTTAGGCAACATCTGCAGCAGTAGAAGGAACCCCAGGGTAAGACTTATAGTCTGGCTCTTGATCCAGAGCCGGAGCAGGTTTCGGAGCCAGATTATTTGGCTAACGTCATCACAGGTCATGTTTATTTGCATACTTTTCTAGCTCTATGCTTGTTTGATTCTGGTTCATCGCATAGCTTCCTGTCATTAGAGTTTATGCATAAACACCACTTAGTAGCTACACCTACCGAGGAGATGAGTAGAGTAATGATGAAAGGAGGACCAGTGCCCATTAGAGCTATCTATAGATGCTCTATTACTATAGCTGGGAGAGAGTTTAGGGGACGATTCTTTGTGATGCCACTCCCCGGGTATGATATCATATTGGGGATGGACTGGCTTAGCTATGCCCATGCAGCTATAGACTGTCATGAGGGTAGTATTCTGTTCAGTCCCCCAAGCACGGCACCATTCAGTGTCAGGAGGACAGGGCCGGAGATCAGCCTAGAGCCGAACTGTTGTGCGACAGTTGGGGAGTTAGCACCGCCACACCCTATCATTAGAAAGTTTATGGATGTATTCCCAGAGGATCTTCCAGGACTTCCGTTTAATAGAGATGTGGAGTTCACTATAGATTTAGTACCGGGTTCATCACCAGTATCCCGGGCTTACTATAGAGTGAACCCCAAGGAGGCCGTAGAGATGAAGGAGCAGATTGATGACCTGTTGAAAAAGGGTTTTATTCGATCTAGTGCTTCTCCATGGGGAGCACCAGTGCTCTTTGTGCCTAAAAAGGATGGTACAGTTCGGTTGTGTATTGACTACCGGGCGTTGAATACCATCACCATTAAGAACAAATATCCTCTGCCCAGGATAGATGATTTGTTCGACCAGTTGAGTGGGGCGAAGGTGTTTTCCAGGATAGATTTGAGATCCGGTTACCACCAGGTGAAAGTCAGGGCTGCAGACATCCAGAAGACGACGTTCAACACGAAGTATGGGCAGTACGAGTTTTTGGTGATGCCATTTGGTCTCACAAATGCGCCAGCTATCTTTATGAACTTGATGAATAAGACATTTCACCAGTATCTGGATAAGTTCGTCGTAGTATCGACGATATCCTGATATACTCGAAGATGCCGGAGGAGCACGCAGAGCACTTACGAACAGTTTTGGGGATTCTAAGGCAGGAGAGGTTATATGCCAAATTGTCGAAGTGCAAGTTCTTTTTAGACCGAGTGGAGTTTCTCGGTCATGTAGTTACTGGAGAGGGGATCTCGGTGGATCCCAGAAAGATTGCTGTCGTTGAGACATGGAAGGCTCCGACGTCAGTTTCAGAGATCAGGAGCTTTCTGGGTTTAGCTGGCTATTATAGAAAGTTCGTCCAGGACTTTGCTAGGATAGCTGAACCCATGACAAAATTGACGCGGAAGGACGTAGAGTACATCTGGTCAGAGGACTGCCAGGCAGCATTAGAGGAGCTGAAGAAGAGGCTGAGGAACAAAGCTATACCCTTGGTACGAGTAGCTTGGAGCCGTCACTCTCCGGGTGAATCTACTTGGGAGAGGGAGTCGGACATGAGGGAGAGATATCCTTACTTGTTCGACCCAATAGCCGCGAGGGAACCACCCGTTCCCGCTTGATACCTTAGAGGTTAGTCTTAATAACAAGCCTTAGTCATTCTTTGCATTGTTTGTTATATTAGGATGTGTTCTGATGCAACATGGAAAGGTAATAGCTTATGCATCACGACAACTTCGTGATCATGAGAGGAATTACCCAACCCATGACTTGGAGCTGGCAGCAGTAGTATTTGCACTTAAGTTGTGGAGGCACTATTTGTATGGAGATAGGGTGGAGATTTTTACCGACCACAAGAGCCTGAAGTATATTTTCACCCAGAAGGATCTTAACATGCGTCAGAGAAGGTGGCTGGAGCTTCTTGTGGATTATGATATCAACCTACACATCCTGGTAAGGCCAACGTCGTTGCAGATGCATTGAGCAGGAGAGCCGGAGCTTATTTCCTAACAGCACAACCAGAGCTGTTAGCAGATCTTCAGAAGATGGGTATTAAAGTTGTCCTCCCTACCAGTGTAGCATTGATGGCCAGCATGCAAGTTCAGTCCACTATAGTCGAGAGGATCCGGATGGTGCAGTCAGCAGATTCCAAGCTTCAGCGACTCAGGGCAGAGTGTGAGGTAGGACGAAGACCAGAGTTATGCATTCATGAAGATGATACACTTAGGCATGGTAATCGTCTTTGTGTACCCAGTAGAGATATCAGACAGAAGATCATGTCAGAAGCGCACAGTTCTCAGTATTCCATCCATCCTGGCAGTACGAAGATGTACCGCGATATCCGTCAGCACTTCTGGTGGAATGGCATGAAGCGAAAGATAGCTTGGTTTGTCTCTCGATGTTTGGTTTGCCAACAAGTTAAAGCTGAACATCAGAGACCGGCTGGACTTCTTCAGCCCTTGCCCATTCCAGAGTGGAAGTGGGAGCATGTAACCATAGATTTTGTGACTGGATTACCTAGATCCCCAGCTGGTCGAGATACTATTTGGTTATAGTTGACAGGCTCACGAAGGTATCTCACTTCCTCCCGTTCAGAGTTGGTCAGTCGACGGCTCAGTTAGCAGAGATGTATCTCCGGCAGATTGTCAGGTTGCACGGAGTGCCAGTCAGTATCACCTCAGACAGAGATTCAAGATTCACGTTCCACTTTTGGCGCAGCTTGCAGGAGAGTTTGGGAACTCATCTCCAGTTCAGCTCAGCATATCATCTGTAGACAGATGGTCAGTCGGAGCGTACAATCCAGACTCTTGAAGACATGTTGCGGTCTTGTACCCTTGACTTCGGTGGTTCGTAGAAAAATTACCTGCACCTGGTGGAGTTCTCGTACAACAACAGTTTTCAGGATAGTATCCAGATGGCACCGTTCGAGGCATTATATGGTAGGAAGTACAGATCCCCGCTAGCATAGGATGATATTGGAGAGAGGCAGATGCTTGGTCCAGAAATAATTGCTCAGACAGTTGAAGTGGTCAAAAGAGTCAGGGATCATCTTCGAGTTGCCCAAGATCGCCAGCGCCATTGGGCCGATTCTCATCGGCGCCCTCTCGAGTTTTCTGTCGGTGACCATATATTCCTGAGGATTTTGCCTAACCGTGGCGTCATTCGTTTCGGCGTACGGGAAAAGCTTAGTCCTAGGTATATAGGGCCATTTGACATTCTGGAGCGAGTAGGAGACGTATCCTATCATCTCGCTCTTCCGTCGTCGCTAAGCGAGGTGCATGACGTGTTCTATGTATCCCAATTACGACGGTATATCCCAGACCCGAGCCACATCCTGGATCATTCGAAATTGGTTGTTGGTACCAACCTTTCGTATGAGGAGAGGCCCGTGTCTATATTGGACCGGAGAGAGAAGACACTCAAGAATAAGACTATCAAGTTAGTCCGAGTTGCTTGGGGTCATCACTCTTTGGGTGAGTCAACGTGGGAGCGCGAGGATGATATCCGGTCGCGATATCCCGAATTGTTTGACTTGTGAGGTATAATGTCTTCCTTATGCCTCATGCCTTCAATTTCTTGCTTGCATGATTGATTGCCTGCCTAGTTATAACTTGCTTGTGATTAATATAGCTTGTCCTCGTCTCTCTAGCCTCTTAATTAAATTTTGAGGACAGAATTCTTTTAAGGTGGGTAGAGTTGTAATGCCTGTTGTCCGTATTACGTATTTCTGGAATACGTGTACGTATTTTATCTTGTGTTGCTTAATTCCTGGCTTAGCTTTCCTCCTTGGCTCGGTTTATTCTTGGCCCGGGGTTGGCTTGGTTCGGTTGGGATTGTTTTTGGTTCATCATGAACCATGGGTGAACCCCCTACCTACCACCACCATCCCCATTTATTAGCCCCTCTTCATTCTCTCTCTTCATTAACCTCTTTTTCTTCTTCCATTTACTTCTTCACCTACCAGAGAGAGGGGAAAGAGAGGTCTAGGCAAGTACAACTTGCTTCATGGAGGAACTCTGATTTTATTGCTCTATTCTCTTCTTTAATACATTCTAAAATACTTTAGTACTTGACATTTCTAAATTCCATGGATAGATTCTTGCAGATCTAAGTTTACTTATTTTTGGATTTCTTGGGTTTTGATCTACTTAATCTTATTATTTCTGAGTTTCGATGGTTCCATGTTGTAGAGGCTTTCGTTCTACCCCATTTTGACCTAAGAAAGTTCAGATTTGGGCTCCGGATGATAGAGTTATGCAGCTTGGAAGCCATGGCTTATGGTGTACTTCTTCTCGGAAATTTGGAGAAGAAGCACAGTCCCAGGCCGCATGGTAGCACTTGACCGCATGAACATTCATGCGGCAAGTCAGTTCCATCCGCATGCGCTATTGCCTTGACTTGACCGCATGACAAGTTCATGCGACAAGTACTCCTTCTCAGCCGCATGACTGAGGCCCAGTCCTTCCTGGTCGTATGGATTTCCAGCAACCCTGAACTGCATGAACTATCTGAACTTGGCCGTATGGCTGGGGATGTCCTTTAGCCGCATATAACTTGACTCAGCCAGCCGTATGAGAACCTTCCTCTGCTGGCCGCATAGACCTACTTCTTTCGAGCCGCATAAGGCTCCTGCCCCATCAGCCGCATGCGCCCTTGAGTGAACCTAGCCGCATGCGTCCCCTTGCTTATGCAGCCGCATGTGCGTCCACCTTATTGAGCCGCATGAACCCGGGTCCGCTTTCAGCCGCATGAGAAACCCTTTCCCGCCAGCCGCATGGTCCTACACCTATACCCAGCCGCATAAGCAGCCACGCTGACCCATCCGCATGGGCTTCTACTAAACTGCATGCGCCTGACCTTATTAGCCGCATGGGCTGTTCTCCTTTCAGCCGCATGTGATCATTCCTGGCCGCATATGCCTTAGCCATATGGCTCTTCTATAGCCCTTTTGTCATGAACTTAATAATCATGAATTTATTTAATATGTTTAGAACTGATAATTGAGCATGACCTGACAGAGACCCATAGTGGTGCACTCCTGACATGACTAACCTGACTTGATCTGATAGTGGCCCGTTGTGGCGCACTCTTGACAATTACACCTGACATAATTTTCTTGATAAGCTGTTACGGCGGCTACCTGACATGACATGACCTGTATAATCAATCTGGATACCGTGGACGATTGTGCTTGTAAAAATAATCCAGTCCTGTCTTGCATCATGTCTAGGAGGGGACTCCTGAGTACCACGGTCAGGAGTACCCATTGAAATGGACTAAGGCTAATAACTAGATTAATATACTAGTCATAAAGAGATCTCCCAGCTACAGGCAATCTCGTTACCTGGGCACGCCTTGGGATCTGTAGCCTGCCGTCGAGTAGGGCACATTTCCAACACACTGTCATGTGTTGCACCCTTCAAGCTACCTAAGGGTACATTCGTTTCCTGGACGATGTACCCACCTGAATTCAACTCTAATTCTTTTAACCCGGGTAACCTGGATGGTCTGCAGGGCTTGTGGCTGTGGAGTAATCTCACTGCATCTTGCTAGTAAATAGGCTTGTGATAACCCTAGTTAGTTAAAGTATCAAGCCGTAGTTCTTGCTTGGCCGTAAAATGATTGGATGGAGTCTAACCAGTCTAGTCTTGTCCTGATTCTGTCCCAGATTACTGCATGACCAGAATGCTTGTATTTATTTTACCGATAAATGGTGAGAATTCTAAGTTCTGTTCAGACGAAGGGTTACAACCCCGGTCCTTGTCTGGTTTACGGGTTGTAACCTGGTTATCTGAATAGTTCTATGGTTATCTCGTCGTATATCATCCTGATGTATTTTCTTTATTTCCAGTTCTTACCTTTATTTATAATTGTGCTGATTGCTGGTTTTTAGTTCCTAAGTGAAGCTTCCTTTGTGGCACTTGCTCTTTCTGGGATCTGACCCAGCTGGTTTTGTGTGGCCAGATTTCGGAGCAGCTCCAGAGGATCTACCGCTTTTCCAGCCCGATGGTGAACACCAGACGTAACCAGGGCAACGAGTGGGTTATTTTTGGCCCTCCCACTCTATTGTAAAAATATTCTTTTGAGGCGTTTAGCCGACGAGCACCTATTTAGCTCGACTGTATTTACTTACGGTCTGCCTACGGGCTGTAACATGATTGACAGATCCTAGGGTTGATCATGTATGACTAAACTCTTGCTAGTCCTAACATTTTGTAACGACTAGCTTCATGATCAGCTGAATATGTAATATTTGGGACGCCTTATTATTGTATATTTAATGATCATACATCTTGTAACATTACTTACTTGCTTGTGATTGAGACACTAGGCTTGTTCATGACCATAAGAGAATGTTGGCTTGTAGTAAACCCTCATGTATCTAGACAGCCGTGACCGTATAGTGAGATGGATTCCATTTCATATACATAGCTGGCTATGTCTGCCCCCGCTCTCCAGTATTCTGGTTCTGGGGCGTGACATGGTTTAAGTGGTGGCCCATGCAGGTCTTGTAAATCAAGATATGTGAGGGTTTACCGAATAGATGTCTCAATCAGTATTCGCCCTTGATCTCTGTTTGTATCTTCTGAATCCCTGAATTCTTGTCCTGATCATATGCTTGTATCGTTGATCTGTCCTGGTCCTTCCTTATTGTTTCCTATGTCGTTTTCTTCAGCGGCATCGTTCCTGGACCTGCCGGTCAGCAAGGCGGAGCACTTCCCGCAGATCAGCAGCAACCAGGAGATCAAGCCCAGCACTTCGGAGTAGCCTCCAGGGTCGTGCCTTCTGATGGAGAGCCACCAGTCCAGCCAGTTCAGCCTGCCGAGCCTGATGATGGTACTTTGGTGGGACTCGTCAGGACCTTGATAGCTTCTCAAGATCGTTGTGGAGATGCCTTGTACCAGGCAGTGACGGATGCTTTGACCCGGGGCGGTCATCAGGGTAACAGTACAGCCAACAGCTTTAAGCGCTTGAGCCCTCCCTTCTTCGACGGTAGTGAGGATGCTATCGCCGCAGATGCTTGGCTTCAGGACATCGAGGTGATTCTAGAAGCAGCCAGGACCCCAGAGAACGAGAAGGTAGCCGTGGTGCGCTTGCAGTTATTGGATCTTGCCCGCAGCTGGTGGACGGCTCAGGCCGTTGGATTAGTGGCCCCTATTGCTTGGACAGTATTCAGGGAGAGATTTTAGACCAAGTATTTCGATGCTGTAGCTCGGTACGATCTACAGACGAGATTCACCAATCTGAAGCAGATGGGCAGGACGGTCGATGGATATGCGGCCGAGTTTTCGAGCTGTAACATGATTGACAGATACTAGGATTGATCATGTATGACTAAACTCTTGCTAGTCCTAACATTTTGTAATGACTAGCTTCATGATCAGCTGAATATGGACACCTTATTATTGTATATTTAATGATCATACATCTTGTAACATTACTTACTTGCTTGTGATTGAGACACTAGGCTTGTTCATGACCATAGGAGACTGTTGGCTTGTAGTAAACCCTCATGTATGTAGACAGCCGTGACCGTATAGCGAGATGGATTCTATTTTATATACGTAGCTGGCTATGTCTGCCTCCGCTCTCCAGTATTCTGGTTCTGGGCATGACACGTTCTTTCTCTCTCCTCCCCACCAGCCCCCGACGACCGACGGCTAGCTGACTACCGTCCCGACAACCCGGCCTAAAACCTAACCCTAATCCTAATTCAAACCCTAATTCGACCGCCCTGCCCCCTATAAATAGCCTCCGCCCCCCAAACCCTAACCCTAGACTCACCCGACCACCACAGTCGCCCTAAGCCACCGCAATCGAGCCGTCTTCCCCGACCAACCTCGCCGGAGATCACCCTAGCCTAGCCCGACGCCTACAGACCACTTCGACTGCCCCAACCACCACCACTCGACGCATCTCGCCGAGACGAACACAGTGCTGCCTTCCTCCACCGACGTTGACGCGTCCTATGCCCTGTCGCAGCATCAACAGCACGCTCGACTAGGACACGTACGTAACACTTTGAATCCTGTATCACCCTGTGTCTCGTGACTGCAACCCTAGACTCGCCAGGACATAAGCAATGCGTAGGTAAGTCGGGGCACGTCTAATTCGAGTCGTGCGTGTCGTACACGACCCGGATACTTGGACTCGACCGATCTTCGTGTCCTTAACTGTCAGGACACGAAGTTTTTGCTATCGGGTTTACAACCCGTTAACCTAAACCCTAATAAATTAAACTAAAACCTAACCCTAACAACTGACCCGGACTGACCCCCTGGCCAGCCCGACCGCGCTAAACCCCCCTGCCCCTGGCCGAGTTCGAGCCCCCATTTCTTTCTTTTTCTGTTTTGTTTTGTTTTGTTTTATTTTTATTTTATTTTATTATATATATGTATATATGTATTTATATATATATGTGTGTATATATGTATATGTATTTATATGTATATATATATATTATTATATATGTTGTTATATATATATATATATATATATATATATATATATATATATATATATATATATATATATATATTTATATATATATTGTTATATATATGTATATTTTATATTTAGTATTTTATATATATGTATATTTATTATATATATATCCATTATACATATATATAAATATCAATATATTTATGTATATATATAATTGTATTTGTTGTATAATTATGCATATATTTTCAAATACAAATGTTAGTGCTAATTATTATTATGTAAAATTTCACAAGTTATTTTATAATTTGTGACTTGTACATTTTAGCACTTTAAAATATATTTATGTATATATTACTGCATTTTATAATCATGGCCAGTTGATGTCCAAATCTAGCATGGGTTTTTGGGCCCAATTATGTCTAATACATTCAGAGTCTGTACAAGTCATATTGGACTTGATTCATGGCTTTGGGTCCTGTTTCTGGACTTTGGTTCAATTTCGAATACATGGACAAAACAGTAAATAAATAATTAATTATTTTTGAGAAGTTGTTACTTGCTGTTTTTAAATTTTTTATATATAATTTAGTTGCTGTAAAAATCTGGGAAAATTTGTATTTAAATACTATGTTAATTTAGCTAATTTAATAAAAAAATTCAGTATTTAATAAGTAATTTTAGTATTTTATAAAAATAGGAAAACAGAACTCATTTTCAGGATTCATATGTTTGCTGATTTTTAATAAATATCTATGAAGGTTTATAAATTCCAAAAAAATTATTATGAATTTCTATAATTAACAAGGATCATTATGGTGCATTATTTTATGTAAAATTGAGCTTTTTGTCTATCTCAAAAATTGTTGGAACATAGTGTACAGTTTGATTTATTTATTGAATAGTTACGACTTGCAATATTTTGTGTTATTTTGAGTTATAGTCGTATTGAACCTCACCCCGCACTAGTATAAAGACCCTAGATCGTTAGTTTGGATATTATGTCACCCTACATTGGTCTTCTATGCTAAAGTCATCATTTGGCTAGGTGTCCAGTCAGAAAGTCGTGTCACACAACTAGTGTCTTAGTGTTTAACTTAGTATAAAAAACTAAGTTTATGTGTTATTTCTACAGTGACGAGTCACCAGCCATCTATAGCATTTTTATTACTGCTTTGCTTTGCTAAAGGCAAGTACCTCTACAAACTTTATATACTGTTACATCAATGAACTGTGATCCAACCATGTTAAAATGCTGATCCTTAGGGTAGCAAGTTAAATCTTCACATGTTGTATAATTTTCAGTCCCTACCATGTTTAGGACAGTTTTTATATTCCTCACATGTTTAGAATCTGGGTTATGGGAAAACTGATACTTGAGTACGTGATCATGCCCCCTTTATCGTACCGAGCAAAGTTTTATTTTACATATTACTGCGCCATAGGCCTTTATCTCAAAGCTGTATTTGTGCGTATGTACATCTATTGCCTTTACACTTATACGAAAGTACATTTCATTATGTGCCCCTACACATTGTATACCTATTGACGATCACGTACCTGCTACAGTTTTAAACATTATATATACATCTGTCTCTATGACATATGTGTCCTTGCCATGATAGATTATGAGATGCCATGATTCCAGTTTATTCCACTTATGTTCATTTCATGTTTCATATATTTAGTTTTCTAGAATCAGTACTTGCTCCCGTCCTGACAGGATAACGTTGTAGGTATACTTACTGAGGAGGAGTTGCTTTGTGATTCCTATTATGGAGTTGCTGTCGAGGACCAGGCTTTATCTTACGAGGATGTACCTACGGGAAAACTCGTCTAGTTGTCTATTTACTTTAGACTTTTGAGAGTAGTCATATATTAGACTATGTATTTTGTGACAGGACCTGTATCCAGCTTTACATTTTGGACTTGTACTTGGATCTTATTGATATACGAGACGACTTTTATGTTTGGGATATTTACGACTCTTTATTACATATAGAACTGTTAGCACATTTTAGTCTTATCTTGTTATCTTTAGAACAGCTTACTATGCTTTATCACAAGCGTAGGCTGGACATAACTCGGCCCGGCCCAACAATTTGGGTAGCGGATCGTGACAGATATATTTACCAGTATCATGGCGGTCCAATCTGCTGGGGTTGTTCCTCCATCTCAACAAAACGTCTCGGCACACGTTAGTCGGACTTATAGCAACAACCCTCCTTCACCACAGGAGTATCATTTCGTTGTACTCCTCCAAATCTTGCAAATGCTGAGGGTGGTCCTTTACCAACGACGCCTGATAACCATAACAGTCGTTTTTTAATACATGCTCAATCAACAGGATGTAATTGATTCTCTTGTTACCCGTCTAGATACCATCTCACACAAAGACGAGCTTCAGAAGATGGGGATATCTCAACCTTATCCTCCTGAATGGGATAATGCTACTTGCCCTCCTAACTACAAGCCACTGACGCTAAATTCATTTGACGGGATGACTTCTCCTCGCAAAAATATGACATACTTCAACACGCAGACTCTACACTTACCCATGGACGATCCGTTCTTGTCAAAGCTGATTATTAGCACCTTGCAGGGGATAGCTTTTGAATGGTTCTGCAGTCTGTCGGACAGTTGTATCAATTCCTTTAAAGACTTAGAGAGGTTATTCCTCAACAGGTTTTATGAGAGTGGCATGCATGTTAGTATGTCCACCCTCATTGAGACCAAACAAAGGAGGACTGAGTCTGTCATTGCTTTCATCGAATGTCACGACCCGTTACCTAAATTGTTGGGCCGGGCCGAGCCATGCCCAGCCTACGCTTGTTAAAGCGTAGTAAGCTGTTCTAAGAATAGACAATAAAGGATCTAAGCTGCTAACAGTTCTAAAATCACATTTAAAGGTTCATCATAACACAACATCTATAAGCGAAGGTAAACAAGCACAGACTTAATAATACACTTCCAAGTATCTAACTGGAGACAAAGTCCAGTATCCAAATATAAGTACAGATAAAGTCTAAGTCTCAAAACACAAAAAAGATATCTAAGCAAGGTTTCCCGCTGGGGCCTCTTCTGGAGCTAAGGCCAGGTCCTCAAAATCAGTGTCATAATATGTAACACATAGCATTTCCTCCTCGAAAAGTATACCTACAATATTATCCTGTCAGGACGGGAGCAATTACAACCTCTACAACTAAAATACTGAACATATAATGAAAGAGATGTACAACAAGAAACATGGTGTGATAAATCTATAAAACAGGAAATACTTGGGAGCATGGCCTCATGGTACAACTGGGATCACAGTATCATAGTAACACAGGGAACATGGCATAACTGAAATCATGGTATGACTGGAATCACAGTATCATAGTAACATAGGGAACATGGCATATCTGGAATCATGGTATCTCATAATCTATCATGGCAAGGACACATATGTCATAGAGACAAATGCATATATAATGTTTAAAACTGTAGCAGGTACGTGATCGATCAATAGGTATACAATGTACTGAGGTACATGTAAATAAAATGTACATACGTACAAGTCTACAAGCATAGGTGTACATCTGTACAGAAATGCCGGATAATGGCCTGCGACAAGGTATGCATATAAAATACGACCTCGCTCGCTACTATGAGGGGGGCGTGATTACGTACTCAACTGTCAGTTTCCCCATAACCTATATATAACATGTGAGAGATACAAGAACGATATAAAACATGTGAGAGATACTGGGATCGGTATAAAACACGGTAGGTACCGATAGCAGTATAAAGCATAGTAAAACATGTACTGAGAACCAGTGAGAAGCATGTAAAGATATAAGAACTGTCCTAAGCATGGCAGGTACTGAAAGTAATACAACATGTGAAGATTTAACTTGCCACCTCAAGGATCGGTATTTTAACAGGGTTAATACATGTTCTAGCATTAAAAGACAGTAAATGAGTTTGTAGATGTACTTGCCTCAAACAAAGCAAGAATACTAGTATGAAGATATAGATGTCCGGTGTTCTGTCAATAATGATATACAAACTCAGTTCTAAGCTATGTTCAATATTACACTAGTGGTGTGACACGACTCCTGACTGGATACTAGCCAAGTGGGGACCTAGCATAAAAGTCTAATGTAGAGTGCCACTATATCTAAATTAATTTTCTAGGATCTTTATACTAGTGTAGGGTGAGGTCCAATACTATAATAACTCAAAACAACACAAAACTTGCAAGTCGTAACTACTCAATAAAAAAATTAAACTGTACACTGAGTTCCAATAATTTTTGAGATAGACAAAAAGCTTAAATATACATAAAATAAAGTATCATAATGATCCTTGTTAATTATAGAAATTTATACTAATTTTTCTGGAATTTATAAACCCTCATAAATATTTATTAAAAATCAGCAAACATAAATATACTGAAAATGAGTTCTGTTTTTCTATTTTTATAAAATACCAAAAGTATTTATTAAATGCTAGAAAAATTATAATAAATTAGCTAAATTAACATAGTATCTAAATACATTTTTTTCCAGATTTTTACAGAAATTAAAATATATATAAAAATTCAAAAACAGAAAGTAACAATTTTTGAAAAAATAATTAATTACAAATTAAGTATAATGCATAAGCAAAATCTACAGATGTTGTCGGATGATAAAATAAATATCACCAACGTGTCCAGAACGGTCAAATTAGTTAGGATAGCCTACCCATAAGTCCAATTTAGACACAGGAACAAAACGATAATTTCGGGTCAAAATGATGTCCGTCGTTGGACACACTTTGCACCGAAAAATGTGTCGGAATAGAAGTCCACAAAACCTAGCAAATTATATGTCCACGAATCCATAATGGTGATACGAACCCAACGGTATGTCCAAAATAGAATCCCGATGTGCCGATCTCAAAATGACACGTTGACGCGGACACTTGGTATCCGGTTTGCACCGAAATACGTGCCGAAGCAAATGTCTTCAAAACTCAGCAAATTATATGTCAACGAGTCCAAAATGACGATACGAACTCAACGGTATATCCGAAATTGGATTCCGATGAGCCGATCTCAAAGTGACCCGTTGACTCGAAAAGTGGGACCCACTTTGTACCGAAATGCGTGCCAGGGCCCACGTTCTCCAAATCAAGTAAATTTTATATGAAAATATGCCAGAACAACGCCACGAGTCTACTGGTGGTGTCAAAAATTTAATCCGGAGTCCCGGGTTCAAAAATAGAATTCAACAAGTGCAAATTAAAGAATTTAGACGGCCAACTTTGGCGTCGAATTCGACCAACCGAACGTGCTTAAAATGAAACAAAACCTAAAGGAGACAGGAAGAGGGTTATACCAGCTACGCACAAAAACTGGTAGCGCGCCAACCGGAGCTGCGACGACGAAGAAAGGAACCCGCGAAGTTGGCGTCACGAAACTGTCCAAAAATAGTTCAATTTAAAACGTCAACTTGGTGGCCAGTTTTGAGGTATCAAACGACGAAATTAACGGACGAAAATTGAGGGGAGTGGAGATGGATATATCGAGATTGAGACAGAGCAAAGAAATTGACAATCCAACGGTCGGATCTCCCAAAAAATATGCACGAACTTGCTGCGACGGAGCGCCATTTCCAAGTTCAAAACTCGTGCGTCACGACGGGATTTCGTGCGAAATGCACGAATAGCCTATTGTGCGCGTCGGGAATGTCGACGATGGCCAGGGAGGGGTCGCTCGAGGTCGCGCACGGCTAAGGAGGGTTGGCCGGTGGCAGATGGCCGCGCGGTAGCACGTGGCCGGCGACGCTCGCGCGGCTGTGCGCACGCTGCTGCTGCCAGCGCTCGCGTGCTAGCTGCTGCTGTCGTAGCACTGTTGGGGGGGAGCCAGGCCCGGGCACGACGGCGATTGTCGGAGTGGGGCCAGGCGGCAGACGGTGGTGGTGGTGAAGGTTTTTAATGGTGATGGTGGAGGTGGTTGTAATGGTGATGGTGGTGAGTATGATGGTGATAATGATAATGAAGATGATGAAGTTGATGATGGTGATGAAGTGGTGGAGAGTAGGAGGAGGAGAGGGAGGATGATGGTGAGGTAGTGGAGTTCACAGTGGTGGTGGTGTTGGTGTAGTCGAGTGAGAGGAAGAGAGAGAGTAAGAGACTTGTGTGTGTGTGTTAGTGTAATATAGAAAGAGAGAGAGAGTTAGTGAGAATAGAGAGAGATATTTGAGAGAGTGAGAATAGATAGGGAGAGTAGGTCAGTTTGGGGGGTACTCTTGCTGTGAGATGGAGGGGGTGAGGGGTGTGTGTAGTTTATAATAGGAGAGATAGAGATAGAGAGTATATATATATATGTATATATATGCATAGGATATTTAAGAGAGAGAGAGGGAAAGAGATATTTTAAAAATAGAAAAAATAGGAAAATTATATCGGGTATTTGGGCAGTCATGAGAGGACAACCTGGAGCTTGGGTTCGGGTTCGGTCGAGCCAGGTCGGGTCAAAATCGGACCAGGTGCAATAATTGAATTAAAAAAATAGGGATTTATAATCATGGATAAATAAATAATATACGGGGACTCCAATAAATGGGACACAAGTTTCATATGGGTAGTAGGCTTCATGTGGGCCACGTCCATACTTTGGGTCGACTAGGTTGGGTCGATGTCGGGTCCCGAAATTAAATTGGAAAATAACTCAGGTTTCACGATAGAAAATAAATCGGCCTAAATTTACCCGAAAATTGTGCAAAGGAAATGGAGCACAAAATAGAGTGTCTGAGTGGGACAAGAAGGTCATGGGTGAAGAACGTCTTGAGTAGATCATTCATGAGAAGTTGGTTCTGAAAAAACGACTGGTCTGGTGCTCCTAAATTAAAAGTCACGGTAACGTGCAAACGAAGATCAAAAATAAAAGTGGGAATAATTATTCAACGATTAATTGGTCTAAGTTGACCCGAAGTTGCGCGATACAAAAAGAGCACAAGGGAACAAATTCAAGTGGGACATGATATATCAAAACGAAGATAATCTTGTCTACTTCAAAACTTGTGAAGAGAGTTTACAGAGATTGGCATCCCTGACGCTCTAGAAGTCAAAGTTACGGAAAGGTACATTGATGATCTAAACAATTAAGTAATAAAACATTTATTGAAAATAATTCATTCAGAAAATTTAAAAATAGCCCTAAAATTCAGGGGGCTTACATCGAACGCTTCAGGCGACTAGCATTGAAGATGCCCTTCGGTAAACCAGACTCAGAACTTATGGATACTTGTCGACATAACTTCCTTTCTACAGTGAAGTTCTGTCTAGATATACATAAGTATGATACATGGCCCACATTTATTGGGGCCGCTGATGCTGCTGAAAATGACGTCCCTAATCAGGAATTACTGGGGTTGAAAACACCCAAATCTGAAGACAAAGGCAAGCACCCTCAAACTATCCCTGTACGTGGGGGTATAGGGAAAGAAGTCTTGAAGGTCAACACTTCCAAGGGAGCTTCCAATTCTCAGGGCGCACCTGACAAACCTAAGGAGACTTTCTCCTTTAACGAAGACGATGTTATTACCATTTTTTACACATTGACGAAGGATAATAAACTGACATTGCCTCCTCCACGACGTCCTGCGGAGGCGAACCAACTCAACGATGCCAAGTACTGTCTTTATCATCAGTACGTGCACCACTCTACCAAGGATTGCATTATCCTGAAGAAGAAGATACAACAGCTTACCGACAGCCAAGTGATCAACCTCGAAGCTGAAGACAAGGTCGTATCTTCTAACATGATCTCTCTTCAATTTGGTGATATTCCTCCCACAAAAGTCCCAGACGGCGTAGTCCCGATTCCCAAGACAATAATGGAAGTCGTCAACCTGCCGCCAGCTCGCAACTCAACCTTGGTGCCACTAACGACTGAACGTGGTGAGATCATGTGGGTCCATCCGGACCATGTGCACAAAAAATGACGTAGGGGGTGGTATCTTCCAAAGTAAAGAGGGTCAAGAAATACAAATCATGTCATATGGTGTCATCTCCCATCTACGAAGTCTATTTGGCGAGACGCGATCTGGGAAGGCTTACCTACAGACTTATGACCCTGCACAAGAAAAAGCATTACCTTCTCAAGCTCCTGCTACCCCCACAAGTTCTGAAGCCGGTCCGTCTAAGCCTTCAACTACTGACAAAGCCAAGCAGAAGGAGACACGATTTGATAAGTCTCTGAAGGTGCCAACTCCCGAAGGCATAGATCGGCCTTACAACTTTGATATACTGGCATACACCTGCCAGGTTGTCTCTGTTCGATCTATTGTAACTCTCGAACGAAATATAGAAGGCCTTAAGTGAGGCATTACTACATGCCGACTCTTATCTCGCTGAAGTCAAAGCCCCCGCTGAAGACCTTGTCTTCTGTCCTCACTGCTACGGTACTATGGAAGTGGTGCCCAACATCACCTTTCCACAGGAGGACATGCTACTCAAAAGTAATCGTCATAATAGACCTCTGTACTACACAGGGTATATCAGGACGATTAAGGTAGATCGGATGCAAATTGATCCAGGCTCCTCCCTCAGCATCATTCTTAGAAGCTTACTCCAAATTCTAGAAATCCTTCTACACAAGCTATCTGCAACCAATACAACTATCATGGCTTTCAATGCTGGAAGAAGCCACCCGCTGGGTAAGATCCGTCTCAAGTGCCAGATCGGTGATCTCCGAACAGAAGTAAATTGTTATGTAATCGATGCCAATGTATCCTACAATGTCTTGTTGGGACGTCCGTGGATACACGAGAACATGATCGTTCCATCCACACTTTACCAGTGCTTCAAGTACGTCAACAGCGATGGCGTTGTAAAGACGGAGTTTGCCGTTGTCGATCCTTTTAAGGGCATTGAAGCCCACTATGGAGATTCGGTACTTTACCAATCTCAGCCCTCCAAGGATGACGACAACGAAGCTGACGATGAAGCTGAAGTGAGTTCATCCTCCTGTGATGGTCCCCTGATTATCCGAGTCAAAGGACGTACTATCCAAAAAGTACTCTAAAGCCTCTCACAATATGGGTTAAAAAGAAAAATCCTGATAAGGTCAAACCATTGACCATCACTCTCCGTAAGACACCTCGGGTGAAACCTGCTGAAGTCCGTCCTCCCAATCCTGAAGAGTTATCCTATGTTGTGAACTTGGCCAAGTCTGTGGCTCTTGTTCAAGACATTGATCCTCTCAATGAGTATATCAATATTCATAATAATGTACCTTCAGTGGATGATGTTATCCCTCAAGAAGAACTTGTGTATTTTCTAAGTAAAGGTTTATCTTTGAATTACTCCGATGTCTACCAATCTGTAAACCAGTATATAGATACGATATACGCTCTAGAGCACGGTATAGGACCACACCTTTGCATGTCGGTCACGACGTCTCGAATAATTGGCGAAAGAAAGTTCGTTCTGGACTCTACTTCTCCTAATCACAACACTGAAGCTGACTATGACTCTGGAAAAATGCAACTTTTCCGATATAGTTGGTAGGCCAAGAATATCATCCAGAATATAGGATATGATATATAAAGTGACCAGGGGCTGAACTACGGCCGGGGATGACGGTTGCCAATATGTCACTTTGCTCCTCCCGGCAAACCCGAGAACTATTATCAACAAAACGGTGTTGGTTTGGGTTATGTCACTCCTTCAACAACTCCTGAAAGATCAGATGTTGAAGCAGATCGTTGTTCTTATTCTTCTAATTCTTGCCTCTGGGATTCAGACTCCAGTATTAGAGACATGTTCAAAGCAACTTTGTTCGTCAACATGGTGTCAGTTGACCAAATTGTAGACAATATCCAATCGATCGATCTTGAATAATGGGCTCAAAAGATGGATACTAGATGGGAGTTATGTTTTAAACAACGTGAACCACCTACTGAAGACGAAGTCGTCCAAGTTAATTTAGGAGATGAATCATCTCTTAAACCAATCTTCATCAGCAAAAGTCTATCTGGCGAACAATGACAATCTCTTATACAGCTTATAAGAGAATACATTGACATCTTTGTATGGCGCTATGAAGGCATGCCAGGCTTGGACCATAAAGTTACTATGTACCGCCTAAATATTTCGTCTAAAGCTAAGCCAGTGAAGTAGCAGCAACGACGATTCCGACCAGATATCATAGAGGCCACCGAGAACGAAGTCAAGAAGCTTATTGCAAGTGGATTTATTCACGAAGAACAACACCCTGACTGGGTCGCTAACATTATTCCAGTCATGAAAAAGAATGGTAAAGTTTGAGTCTGTATCGATTATCGTGATTTGAACTCTGTACGCCCGAAAGATGAGTTCCCTCTACCGATCACCGACGTAATGATCGACAATACTTGCGGCTTCGAACGGATGTCCTTCATGGATAGGTTCTCAGGCTACAACCAGATCAAGATGTTTCCCGACGATGAGAAGCACACATCTTTTCGAACACCGTTGGGGACATACTGTTATATGGTGATGCCCTTCGGATTGAAAAATGTAAGGCCGACGTACGAACGAGCTATGAACATAATTTTTTGTGATCATTTTCGTAAAATAGTAGAATGATACGTAGACGATATCGCAGTTAAAAGTTATCTCAAGGGCAACCACCTCCAAGACTTGAGAACGGTGTTCGAACTAATGCGTGCACACCAACTCAAGATGAATCCAACCAAGTCTTTTCTGGGAGTCTCCAACGAAAAGTTTCTTGGTTTCGTTATCACTTCAAAGGGTATACATCATGACCCAAAGAAAGTGAAAGCTATCCTCGATATACATCTCCCAAGAAATCTCAAAAAGCTATGCGGACTTCAAGGAAGGCTAGCCTACATCAGACGATTCATTTCGAACCTTTCTAGAAGGTGCCAACCGTTTACTCAACTCATGAAGAAAGGCGTATCTTTCGTCTGGATTGAACTATATCAATGCACATTTGACAACATCAAGAAGTATCTCACAAGCCCCCAGTATTGGTGGCTCCAATAATGGGGAAGCCCTTCTTACTATATGTCCGTGCTATGGACCATTTCCATGGTGCCCTATTAGCTCAGAAGAATGAAGGCGACCATGAACAGGCAATCTACTACCTCAGCCGCACGATGGTGGGTGCCGAGCACAGATACACACCTATGGAAAATGAATGTCTTGTACTGGTATTTGCTATCCAGAAGACAAGCCACTATGTGTCCGGACAGACTATCCACATCATATCTAAAGTCAATCCTATCAGAATACTCATGACTAAACCGGGTTCTCTTAATTCCCGTTTAGCTACATAGGCAATGTTGTTGACTCCATATGATATGTTGTTCGTCCCTCAGAAGAAAGTAAAAGGCCAAGCTTTAGCTGATTTCCTAGCAGCTCATCCGGTGCCAGAATCTTCCAAACTCTACGACGAAAATCCCCATTTGGCAAATATTCTTTGATGGTGCATCAAGAACAGGACCTAAAGGAATTATCATGGCCGAAGTAGGCATCGTGCTTGTGTCACCCGACCATCTGATTATACATCATACATATTCTCTCATAGAACCCTGCACCAACAACGTGGCAGAATATAATGCCCTATTGAACAGCCTGCAACTGGCAAAACAGCTGGGAGTTGACTATCTAGAAGCTTATGGAGATTCTAAGCTAATAGTTAGTCAGGTCCGAGGGGATTATGAAGTTCATCACGAAGATCTCATCCCATATCATAAAGTGACAATCGAATTGGCATCTACTTTCGCTGGATTCTTCATCGAGTACGTGCCTCGACTACGGAATATAGAAGGAGATGTGTTAGCCGGTCTTGCTGCTTCCTTGACCGTCCCTACTAATACTCAGCAGTCGATCACAGTGTCTGGTCAAGAACTATTCTGTGTGAAAGATGCCTTGCATATTCATCACAATTACACAACGGAAACAAATGTCGACATTAAATACTGGAGATTTCCTTTCATAGACTACGCTGTCTATAGAATTCTCCCTGAGGACCCAAAGGAAGCAGTATCTATCCAAAGGCGATCCCTCAGATTTTACTATGATACAGCTGCCAAAATGTTGTACCGACGCTCTTACGACGGACTTCTGCTACGATGTTTATCAGACACAGAAGCCAAACATGCACTCCGTGAGGCTCACGACGGAGTTTGTGGTGCATATCAATCAGGCCCTAAATTATAAGATCGCCTTAGACGAATGGGTTATTATTGGCCGACGATGATAGCAGATCCTGTTGAATATGCAAAAAAGTGTGGGGCTTGTCAGTTCCATGCCGACTTCATTCATCAACCTTCAGAGTTTCTACACCCGACGACATCATCTTGGCCTTTTGAGGCCTGGGGTATAGATGTCATAGGACCAATCAGCCCGCCATCTTTCATAGGACATCGGTTCATCCTAGCTATAACTGATTACTTTTTCAAATGGGTGGAAACTATACCGCTCACCGAAGTGAAGACGTTGAACGTGATCAATTTCATCAAACATCGTGTTATCTATCGCTTCGGCCATCTCGCAGGATCATCCACGATAATGGTCCACAATTCATGAGCCATGCATTCTATCGGTTCTACGATAAGAATCGAATCCAGAATGTAGCCTCTACTGCCTACAATCCAGCGGCTAATGGATTAGCAGAAGCCTTCAATAAAACCATCATTAAACTTCTCAAGAAGTTCGTGTCTTCAAACAAGAACGATTGGAATGAGAAGCTCGGCGGATGTCTCTGGACCTATCGTACAACGGTCCGAACTCCAATAGGCAGTACGCCATTCTCTCTGGTTTATGGGAGCGAAACAATTCTTCCCCTAGAAATCCAGATTTCCTTTCTTCGAGTAGCCTTAGCCAGTGAGTTGACTGCCGAAGAAAGTTATCGTTTACGACTACAGAAACTCGAAGCGCTAAACGAAAAACGCTTATTAGCTCAGCAGCATATTGAGCTATACTAAGCACGTCTTTCTAGAGCCTTCAATAAAAAGGTGAAGGAAAGAATCTTTCGAGTTTGTGATCTAGACTTAGCAGTGAGAAAATTAATGGTCATGATGCACAAGACAAAAAAAAATTCCAACCTAAATGGGAAGGTCCTTTCGTTATAGAATCAGTGTATTCTAACGGTGCGTATCGACTAACCAGGCCTGATGGTGACTTGCTCATGATGCCTATCAACATAAAGTTCCTGAAGAAATATTATGTGTAACTTTTTGTAAACAGTGTTTATATATTTTCAGTCATGTAAATGTACAGTGCAATGTTTATGTGATTCGAAAAATCATCAAACTATTATATGTATTTCAAGAGTCTTGAATAAGCCATGGATAATAGGTCCTCTAAAAAGATTCTCTAGTGGAATTCACTGATCTCTTGAACGAGGGCATCATTTCTTGCTTGGAAAGTAGCCTCCTTCTTCGCGAGAGCCGCGATCAAAGCCTCGTCTTCTGTAAGAACAGCAACGTCGGGCTCCATTGTTTGGCATCCCGAAATCTGGCCATCTAACCCTCCAGATCATTCAAAACCTTTCTTAGAGCATTAGCCCGCTCTTCATAACCGACGATGCTCTAAAGGGCCGCTACTTGGCATTCAGCAATAGCCTTCACGGGGCCAAAGGCGGCGTTCCGATTCAGAACTCCAGGAAGCTTTACTCTCAGGACAGAATAGAAAGCTTTGACGACTTTCCGGGCCATCTTGTCGTCTTCAGTGGAGGTCGTCGGAGAGGAAGCTTGATGAGGTTCTTCCGCTCCAGGAAGAGATGCCTGACAAGAAGCCGAACCTGACAAGAAAACAATATATGCATCAGTAACCAAAAAAAGGGAGAATGCGAAAGAGTTGTAATTTCGTATCTTCGGCATGCTCAGCGCCAATTTGGGCTAAGTCATCAGTCTTGGCTTTAGGAAAATCGAGAACAGGCACAGGCTGTTCAAAAAGAACAATATCAAGGCCTCGAGAAGCATCAGACCGGGTATCTTCCACGATCCCAGCTGGACCAGGACCAGATTCAGCAACAGCCCCCTCAGTAGGCCGTTTAACCTCTCCTTCTGCAGTTGATACTGGCTCACTAACAGCTTTCTCTGTACTAGTAAATTCGGCAGAGCCGGGGATAACCTCTGTTTCTCCTCCAATGCCTTGGGCTATCTTTACGTATGGTTTCTTCTCCTTGTCTACAAGGGAATATACAATCGTAGTCAGCCTCTCGAGGAGCACGCAAAATTGAAGTTAAAAAATCTTGTCCGATGAGAGGCATAAAGATAACGTACCTGCGGGAGGATGAGCCAATTGGACTTGATTCTCGTCCAAATCTTTTATTATGGCCCCGATTTTAGACATCGCCTCCAAGAAGATATCGAAAGAAGGACTAGCATTCTGGTTGCCGCCATAATCCAGGCATTCGCCCTGATCATCTTTTAATTCAACCTCCTTGACTGGGGAAGGCTGAACGTCATCTATCGGTCGAGGACAAGGAGGGGACATTGTTGTCATGTCCACTTCCTCAGACGAGGAGGCACCTGCCTCAGCTGCAACATCAGGGTCCTGTGCAAAGGACAAATGCAAGGGTGAGAAAACTTCTAATGGCTTGACCAAAACGGCTACGGAGTCTAGGAAGGGATCTACCTCCCGAATGGTAATGGCCCGCGTCGCCGTTCCACTTCTTCTAGTTTGTCGGAAAGACCTTCTCAAGGGAGGTGAGCCAGCACCCACTTCCTTGGCTATTCTTAGGGCAACAGTCTTCTTCTTCCTCTTAAAAGTTGGCTCCAGGGCCAATTCAGTTGAAGCTTTTCTCTTTCGAGGAGGATTGGGAAGAGCAGAACCATCTTTCGTGTCCTCTTTTGGAGGCACTGCCAACTCCCTAAGGATAGCTCCTGGCCGTGGTACTGTGGCTAGCTTCACGGCTGGAGCAGTACTCTCCTTCTTACGGTCCTTCGGCGCCTTTTGAGCATATATCGCAGAAAGGGAGCCAAACCGAGTCCCCATTATCAAGCTCTGTTCACGATCATACCGGGGATAAAAAGTATTGATCTGAACATAAAACTTGGTAGCAGCATAGCACATGTGCGTCTCAGGCTTATCCGAGGGCAGAGTGAAGATTGCCCCCATGCATCCGGCATTATAATATATCCAGGCACGCGCCCCGTCAATTAAGCTGCCTATTAACTCCAAATATGGGCTAGCATTTTCCAAAAAGAGCTGGTTGTAGCCAAACTACCATACGAAATAACTCAGCAGGTATGGCTCCAGATAGGCATGGTTCCTATTTCTGAGCAACAGATGCGATGGTCTAATAGACTGAAGCCAATGAAATACCCCAGCAGTCAAACTAGTGGCATGAACTTCCTCATCCACTAAGGTATCTCGTGCACTGCCGCTGCCGGACAGAGGGGATACCCTAAAGAACTCGTAGTTCTGCAAGAAGCTTAAAGCCTTTCTGCAAGCTGGTACACCAGTGACAGCCCAATTCGCGTCACGGTATCTGCAAATAAATGTGTCTCCTACCAAAGAGTCCACCGTCGGCCCAGCATTCATCAGGGTAGGACAATGTGGTAACAGCCACCCCATCAAGAAATGATACGGAAGTTCGGTCCAGGCGAAGTTGGCTCTGCCGTCAAGAGTCACCGCATTTCTAACAAAGTCCCGCAGACCCCGTCCAATGGCACAGACCATCGCAGAAAGCAAGGCAAGACGATATCCGAATGCTAGCTTCACAGCCAAAAGTATTATGCTCCGGCTCATTCTCTCAATAGTCCCTGAACCCTAAGGGACTATGCAGTCACGAAGTCAGATCATCAAGAAAGCTGCCAGTAAAGTTTTCTCCGACAACAGATATTCAGATTGACGAAAGTAGTGGCCGATCGGGGACTTTCCATCAGGATCATTACTGTCCTCAGTATCTGCCGTATCATAATCTGCCATCCGGACTTCTATCTCAGACTTGGTCATAGGTTTTAAAATCGAAAAGGAGGCCGGATCCTCTCCTTCTCCTTCAACGAAGACGTAACCCATCCAAGCTCTTGTGTGGGGATTGGCCCCTTCGGTCTTTCCTTTCTTGTTGATCCTATGACAGATGAGAATGTGACAGAATAACTCCATGTATACATCCATAATCTCGGAGTTCTCATTCTCCAGGTCTTGAAGCTCCTCGTCACAAGGCACGTACTCTTTATACGGCTCCATGGCCCAAGGAAGCTTCGACACTTCCTGCATCTCGTAGAGAGCCAATCCTATTTCTCCCCCGGAGTAAAGAAAGTACAAGTGTGAAGGTTATATAACTCCGCAAAAGAGATAAACATTGGCCAGTTGACCCCTACGCCATATTGGGTGGCCCTAATAGCATAAAAAGGCCAGCAGTCTTCAGGGTGGCTTCATACCTGGAAAGTACCCAACCAGTGAGGTTGCTCCAGTATGAAGCTGGATACCTCCAGCCTTCCATCCGTATCTTCCCTACGGGATATAACACGTCCCCCGATATCATCAGATTGTAAAGTGTGTCGGCAGCATAAGGGTGGAGATCAGTCGGGATGTCATTCATTATGGCACCAGGTTGCAGCCCCCTCGTAGAGTAAGATGTAGAGCCCCGGACACACTTAAAAGTGTCCTTCTTTCGATCTCCCGAGTCGAACTATATTCTTCCAGAGACGACCCCGGGGAGCTCAAGAGTTAGCTTCCACTTCATCTGTCGCTACGCGGCAAAGACAGTAAACGCAGAAAAAGGATACTGACGCTCCATCGACGGTAGCCATATCCTCTGATTGTTCAGCCTGACCATCAGTAGGTTTCTCAAACGTATCGGCTCGTCATCTTCGAACCCCGCACTGTCGTCGAACAGGAAGTACGGCTTTTTAAAATAAAGCACCCATCCGAGCAAGAACTTCTCATCGTTAATCATCTGCTTCAAGAAGGTCTTATCCTGTTCAAGTATGGCGAACTTCCGTTCCGTAGGCTTGTTATGACTGATCTTGGCCTGAACCTTGTTGACCATGTTTGTTATGAGACTTGTGCCGAGGACTTGGCAAGCAGAGCCGAAAGGGATTCCACCAAGTTCTGGGACAAACATGTTAACTACAAAGACAGAAGAGAAAGTTAGACTAAGAATCTGCAGAAAAAACTAAGTGCTGGAGAAGTCCTATATGCCCAAAGGGCTATACGCCCATAGGATTATTCGCCCAAAGGGTTATGTGCCCAAAACAGCATGTCGGCACATAACATACAGCAGACTGTGGGCGCATAACATGCAGCAGCATATGGGCACATAACATGTAGCAACATGTGGGCGCATAACACACCACAGTGTGGGCGCATGATTCTGTGGGCGCATATGAATGCTCACTAAAATATGTTGCCTTGGACACATGCGTCCAGGTAGAGGAAAAGTCTGAAAGTCATAAATTAACGCTCAAGACTTTGTTTTGAGGCGTAGCCTCACCCATGATCGGGTCTTGGACTAACGAGGATGCTGTCATAGAAGGAGAGCCACTCGATGCAGCCCCTTTGCCCTTCGCAGATCTTTTGGCGGCCTTGGGAGACATGGTTCATGCAGAGAAGAGATGAAAAGTCTTTTGAAAGTTTTAGAAAAGAGAATAATGAATTTTCTTTCTCTTTAAAAGCCTATTTATAGGCATGGGCGAAACATTATGCGCCCACTACTCCTATGCGCCCACTGCATACTATGCGCCCACGACGTCTTATGCGCTCACATGAAGACCCAGTCTCTTGTATATTATACGACTGTCACTTGTTGACATGGACAACGCATGAAGGGTGGACCTCTTCAAATTCTACTCCGATGAATCTGTCAGTTCAGATTTTCGAGGAAAGATCTCAACAGCCATTTCTATGACAGTCTGGCCAAACTCTATGCGCCCAAAAGGAGAGCTATGCTATGCGCCCACTGCTTTACGAGAATGTTGGCCCATTGGTCATGGTCAAATCTTATTTTAATAATTGATCAAACTCTATCTCGATATACGGAACAACTCAGATGTTTACTCAAGACGTTTTGGATACTGATCAAGATTAGATATCTACTAAGTTCAAGACCGAAGCTATGTTTGCCACTCGAGACTGTATTTCTTTATGCAATGTACTTTTTATATTTATTGAGTCTAGGAATACATTGTACACCGAGTCGTACTGGCAAAGAGGCTATCCAAAATCGTTTTCAAAACTGACCTATGTTTGGAAAAACATCTCTTATTTACAAAACCTTCTGAAGGATTTCAAAAAGCCCAAAATATTTTTCTTAAAATAAACCTGGCCAATCCTAATAGAACTCGGCCAGAGTTCGGCCAGAGTTCAGCCAAGGTGAACTTTATATGAACGTTGGTTTTTGAACTTGGTCTCCTTTCAGTTGCGATCTGTTACATAAAATTTTGTCCGAATTCTGCCCGAATTCTACCAGAGTTCCGTCTTTAGAATAATTATAAATAGAGAGAAATTTTGATCATTTCAAATCACTCATTCACTTTCATCTCTTCTCTTCTAAAGCTTACGTTTCTTCCAAAGAGTTTTCTAAAAGCTTCCATTTTCAAATTCCAAGCCAGTTACAATTCTCTAGTAAATTTGCTAGTACGGTGCGGTCTAGAAGATTTTAGAGAAATTGTATCAGAGGCTTGATTGAAGAAAGACTCTTCAAAACTGAAGTTGGTTGAGTTCTTCGTATCAAAGCTCGTATCTGTAGAAGTTGTAAGGACTTTGTATGAAAACTTACAGGATTTTCCAATAGTGGATTCAACTGGAAGCTAGAGTTCTTCCGACTGGACTAGTCCTCATAAGAGGGAAACCAGTATAAATCTCTATGTTTGCGTTTGCCTTATGATCTCTTATCTTTACAGTTATTACTTTATGATTATTATTATTTCTGTGATCTAACTGCTAACAAGTTTTTAATTAGCAATATTGCGCTGCCTACTCTATTCACCCCCCTCTAGAGTATTCTGCTTTACGACTTCGTTCATACAATTAGTATCAGAGCGGGTTATACAGGTAAAGTAAGGTAAAACAACAGTTATTTTTAATTATTATATAGATCACAGCATTACACATAGCGACTGTGAAATTCATAAGTGAAGGCCAAGCCACAAACAGACCTCCATTGTTTGAGTACGGCACAAACTATACTTATTGAAAAACACGGATGAGTTTCTTCTTAAAATCTCTTGATTTTGACTTACGGTCTATAGTTATTGATGGCTACAAAAAGCCTTCTCGTACTATTGTTGAGGGAGTTTTAGTCGAAAAACCCTATGATAAATATATTGAGGATGAAAAGAAATGGGCCAGTCTTGACGCACATGCTATTAACGCTTTATTTTGTGCTTTAGACAGAACTGAATTTAACAGGGTGTCAACTTACACAACATCAAATGAAGTGTGGAAACTTCTCGAAGTAACCCACGAAGGAACAACACAAGTCAAGGAGTCAAAGATCAGCAGACTTACTCAAGAGTATGAGGCTTTCAAGATGAATCCAAATGAATCCGTCACTTAGATGTTTACGAGATTCCTGGATATTGTAAATCCTTTGTCTTCATTAGGCAATGAATACAGTAACCATGAGAAGATTCGCAAACTTCTACGAGCTCTTACAAAGAACTGGATTCCAAAGGCTACAACAATCATTGAAGGAAACATCCTCTCAACAATGTCTCTGGAAACATTCATGGGTAAGCTACTCACTCACGAGTTGGAACTTCAAGACTTTGAAGATGCTACACCAAAGGAGAAGACAGATAAGTCGATCACTTTCAAGGCTCAACATAGAAGAATCGTCGTAGATGACTCTGACGACAGCGGCTCTGACTCTGAAGATCAAGCTCTTCTGGTAAGAAAATTCAAGAAATTTATGAGATTCGACAGAAGAACAAAAGACAGCAACAATAACAACAACAACAACAACGAGGAAGATCCTATTTGCTACGGATGTAAGAAGAAAGGACATATAAAGAAAGATTGTCCAACAGCATCATCATCAATAAGAAAAAGCAACAAATATGACAACGGCTACCTGAAGAGATCTACATCAAAGAAGTACGCCAATACAAGCATATGGCATAAGAACGAAGCCAGCGATTCAGAAGACGAATAATCGGATGATGCTACAAATGTATGCTTGATGGCTTCGATCAGGTAATCACTAATCCTCTGTTTGATCCTTATGATGATTTCATATTTGAGCAATTAGGAGAGGCTTTCAGTGACCTATTAATTGACTACAAGAAACTGTATAGTAAATATAAAACCTCTAAGAAGGTACTCAAAGAGTACAAAGGTGAGATAAGAAGACTTACTGACCAACTAGATGATGTTAGAAATAATGATACTTCTATTGAGTCTGGTGAGCTTTCCTCTATTAAGCTGTTGTTACACGAGACTACCAAGTTATCCGAAGAAAAAGACTAAACTATCATCCAGCTGAAGGAAGACCTATCTAAGGAGAGAAAGAATCTCCAGTGTGCACAAGTCAGAATGGAAACACTTATATCTGACTATACTAGATTATATGACACCTCCAAAAATTTGAAAATTAGTTTAGGAAAATGGCCTGAAGTTGCTGCTTCCTATTCTAACACGTATCAATTACCGAATCATCGGAACACACCCAAACCAAATACTGTCACACCAAACCATACCAAACCTATGCCCAAGAAGACTAATAGGCATGCATTTTTCTATATTAGAAAACCAAAACCTACCAATCATGCACCCCACACAACTTTTAACACTCAACATGCAAAATGTCATTATTGTGGCCTTATTGGTCATATATCCTCTGCATGTAGAATCAGAAAGTTAGTAGATCTAAATGTTTATGCATGGATACCAAAGACTAACATGTCAGGACCCTGCAAGAAATGGTACCATCTGCAAACTGTTTTGTAGGTAGAACGCCCTTTATATGCTAGAAGCAAATGGATCCTCGATAGTGGTTGCTCATGGCACATGATCGGTGATGCATCATTATTCACAATACTGTCGAAGAAGAATAAAGAAGGATACGTCTCCTTCGATAATAATTTAAGAGGGTACATAATCGGTATCGGTGATATTGGTAAGGCTACCTATCCTGTGATTAAAGATGTCTATCTAGTTACCGAGTTAAAACATAATCTGCTCAGCATAAGCCATTTAGAAGATCACGGTTATGGTATTAACTTCGTCAAAGACAAATGTACTATAGTTGATAGCTCAACTGGTAGTACTATCTTTAAAGGTATCAGGAAAGACAATATATATATTTTCTATCTGTTAGAAGATGCTAACAAAGCAGGTAGATGCTTCTTGGCCAAGAGCATTGAGAGTCAACTATGGCATATGAGACTCGGTTATATAAATATGGACACAATTTCAAAACTATCCACAAAGAAGTTGGTATACGGCTTACCGGACATATCTTTCAAGAAGGATACGGTATGTAGTGAATGTGAAAAGAACAAATCTACCTGATTTGTCTTTAAATCCAGGAACGTTGTAAGTACCATTAGACCTCTACAATTATTGCATATGGACTTATTTGGACCCAGTAGAATTGCTAGTCTAGGTGGTAAGTTATATGTATTTGTCATTGTAGATGATTTCTTTAGATACACATGGGTATATTTTCTTGTACGCAAGAACGATACTTTGTCAGAATTCATCACCTTTTGCAAGAAAGTACATAACGAAAAAGGTTTCATGATTACTCGTATTCGTAGTGATCATGGCGGCGAATTTGAAAACGCAGAGTTCAAGCAATTCTGTGGCACACACGGTTATTTGCATGAGTTTTCCTGCCCTAGGACTCCACAACAAAATGGAGTTGTGGAACGTAAGAACAGGACTCTATCTGAAATGGCTAGAGTAATATTGAACCAGTTTAGTTTACCTAGATACTTTTGGGCTGAAGCTGTCAATACAGCGTGCGATCTTCTCAATAGGGTTCTAATTCGACCTATATCGAAGAAGACTCCTGATGAGTTATGGTTTGATAGAACACCCACTGTTTCTTATTTCAAGATATTTGGTTGTAAATGCTTTATTCTTAATACTAAAGACAACCTGAGTAAATTTGATGAAAAGGTCGATGAAGGTATCTTTCTAGGTTATACGGCAAAGAGCAAAGGGTACAGAGTCTTCAACAAGAGAACTACGATCATCAAAGAATCAATTAATGTCATGTTTGATGAACTAAATCAACATTTAGACGATAACGATAATAAAGACGTGAGTACACCAAGTACAACTACTGTAAAACCTTCACAAAAAGATGCAGAACCTTCACACCAAGCACCAGCTGAGTCTTCAAGCAAAGAAGCCGGAACCAGCAATCCTGAGGATATGCCAAAAAAGATAAGATTCTTGGCAGATCATCCAAAGGGCTTGGTAATTGGTGAGATTACCAAGGGTGTAAGCACTCATTCCTCTAATAAAGATATAGCTTCTTGAGTTGTTTTTGTTTCACAGGTTGAGCCCAAAAATATTGAAGAAGCATGTAGTGATAATTTTTGGTTAGATGCTATGCAAGAGGAATTAAACCAATTCAAACGGAATCAAGTTTGGGAACTTGTTCCCAAGCCCATTGATCATCCGGTCATTGGCACCCGTTGGGTATTCCAAAATAAACTGAATGAGAATGGTTTAGTGACTCGTAATAAGGCTTGACTCGTAGCTAAAGGATACAATCAAGAAGAAGGTATCGACTACGATGAGACTTATGCCCCAGTTGCGAGATTAGAATCGATTCGCATGTTATATGCATTTACATGTTTTCATAATTTCAAGTTATTTCAAATGGATGTTAAAAGCGCATTTTTGAATAGTTTTATAAAAGAATAAGTTTATATAGCTCAACCTCCAGGTTTTACTGATTTTAAAAATCCTGATTATGTTTTCAAGTTGAAGAAAGCCTTATACGGTTTGAAACAAGACCCTCGTGCTTGGTACGATCGTCTAAGCTCTTTTCTACATGACAACAGTTTTTCAAAGGGAAATGTTGACACTACACTTATAAATCTTTAAAAAACAATCTTCTTTTGATTCAAATCTATGTAGATGATATTATTTTTTGATCCACTGATGAATCTCTTTGTCAAGAATTTTAAAATGTATGAAGAATTAGTTTGAGATGAGCATGATGGGAGAGCTGAAATTCTTTCTCGGACTGCAAATCAAACAAACCAACAATAGGACGTTCATAAATCAAGCAAAGTACACAAAATATCTATTAAAGAAGTTCGATCTGGAAGCAGTCAAACCACTTAGCACTCCAATGGCGACTTCAACCAAGCTTGATATTGATGAACAAGGCAAACCCGTCGACATACGTAAGTATCGAGGTATGATCGGTAGCTTACCGTGTAACACCCAGTTTTCCAGATGAGGGTAATTTTGAAATTTTATAATTATAATTATTATTTATTGATTATTATTTCATATTATGATTTTTGGTAATTTTTAATCATTTTTAAATTATTTAAAATTATGACTTGTGATTTTGACATTTTACTATTGTTTGGTTTTAATTTCGAAGAATTTATCATCCCCAGTTTTCAGGAACAGGAATATTTTTATCATTTTGTTTTTTTGAAATATTTTTGAAATTTACTTTATTATTTATGATATTGTTTTGGGATTATTTGAGTCGGGTTCGAATTTCAGCTCAATCCGACTTGAAATGGGGACCCGGGGGTAGTTTGACTCTAGTGGGACCCACACACTAGTTAGGCATGGCCCACATGATATTAATTTTAGTCAACATGATAGAAATATTTTAGTTAGAGGTTAGACTAATTATTATGGATAAGGTTAGTGTGATTAGAGACTTTAGAATGACTAATTTAGCCCCAAACAATTAGCCCTTTCCTAATACTCATAGAATAGGTTAGTGGGGGCATTTTGGACCTTACCATAATAGGACAAATAGCCCCATGTGTCCAGCCACTTTGGGAGAGGATAGGCTCAAGTTCATTTCATTATTCTCATCCACACACTCTCTCTTGTTCTTCTCCAAATTTCTAGAGAGCAATCCCTAGTAATTTCTCCACCAAACCCTTCCATTTCTCCACCAAATCCTTCTATTTTGCCACCAAATCTTCTTCTTTCCTACTCCATTCTAACCAAGGAGGAAGCTACCCAAGTTTGAGAGGATTCGGAGCTCGTTCGTGTCCTTTTGGAATATCTACGTGTCGGTGTCGCTCCGGGAAGGCTTTTCTTCGATTCGATCTACCGGGAGGTATAAATCCCTTCTTTTTTTCATTTCCTCATGCATATAGATCTATTTTGAACCCATAGGAATGACCCCCATGGTTGTATCTCCATTTGTGTCCATTTCGTGTCCATTTGGAGGTCATAGGAGTGTCCTTTGTGTCTATGTAGGAAAACCCCAAATTTGGACACACTATGTGTTGTTGTTATGTATGAATGAATTATTACATGGTTAATCTCATATTTTTGTATTGGAGATGTGTTCTATAGTGTCTCATATATATATTAGTGTAGAGAGTGAGTTCTTGATATATTATGTTATATACTTGTGTTCTTTTGTCTCAAACTACCCAAATTCGTCATGATTTTTATCCACGTTTTTAATTTCAGTCCTAACTTAGAAATGTCATAACTTCTAGCTCAAAGCTCGGTTTAATCTTCCATTTTTTTAAAAGAAGCGTATTGAAGTTAGCTTTCCAAAAACATGTATTCGTAGGCCTAATTTGTTCTGTAACTTTCTGGAGAATTATTTGAGTGTCAGCTGTACGAAAGACAAACGCGTTCTCGGTATTTTTGCGATTCCGGGAGTTTTCGAAAACAAAAATGCGATCCGTTTGAAGTTTCGGAAAGCTAACACATAGATCTATAACATACTTTAATCCTAGATTTTAATTCATGATAAGATGGTACAATATTGATTATTAGTAGGAGTTACTATTCGACATATGTATTTTGTGCACCCTTGTGTGTAATATAATGTTCTATTTAATTTTAACCCATGTTAATGTATATACAATATGTAATTAAATAGAGAACGCAAGCATGAGTAAATGTTTAAATAAATGATGTATGAGGTGTAAGTATCCTATCTAATGTAAGCATGTATAAGTATGGCTTGTAATGAATATGTAGGTTCCATAGTATGTAATGTATGGTGCATATAGTAGTTCAAGAGAATAAATGAATGATGAATGAATGCAAGCATGAATGTAATATAATAATAGATGTAATGTATGCAATATACAAGTTAATGAGATGTAATGTTCTATGTTAACACAAATCCTATATTACCTCATGTACTCCCTTACACTATGTTGACACTATCACACTTGACACATTGTTCACTTACACTTTGACACATTTTCATATGTATACACTATGTATGCCTATTTAACCCTCACTTTCCCCTTTGCCATGTTCACATACACACACATGGCCTCTTAAATAAGTATTTATGAATATAGTTAACTTAGCTATGTATGTATATTATATATATGTTAGCATATTGTGTTGTAATATATAAGTTTATATAACCATTTGAAATGCCATGATTATAGACCTAATGTTAATACCAATATATGCATGTGTATATATGTGTAGACATATATAGCTTAAAGTAATAGATTACCTAGTGTATGTCCAATGTGAATTCTTGCCTAGTTGAGTATTGAATAATTGCATGCTATATAGAGTTGGGTGTATGTTGGCTTGTATAGCCTTGTATTGATATGTGCTTGCTAGGATAGTCTTGGTTAGGCCTAGTAAGACTTGCTGGGTTAGGACATGACCTAGTTTGACTAGTGCAGTTGACCAGAGTTGACCAAGGGTTGACTTGGGCCTAGTTTGACCTAGATTCATGTAGAATGCATTGTAGTGCTTTATATTACCCTTCTGGACATGTTGTGACTTGTGCTGTTCTAATTAGGAGCCAGACACCTCTCATCGGACAGTATATTTACTTTGGACATTCAGACATCAGGCGAGTACATTCTCTGATAGTTCTTTCATTATTTGATGATTACTGTGATTCAGTTCTAGTATAGTTCTATTTGATTCTCTGTCACAACATGTATTAATATTTTAGATTCATTTACTCGCAATACATGTACTTGATTTGTCTAACCCTATTACTCGAATCACTCACAAGACTCATCTACTCGAAACACCTACAAGTATTAAATGTATAAATCATACAAGAATCATTATTACAAGAACGATAGCCATCGCTGCTGGGCCGGTATGCGATGTGCCGTATTCAACAAGAATCACCAAACAAGAATGATAGCCATCGCCGCTTGGCCGAGCGTGCGATGTGCCGTATTCAACAAGAATCACCAAACAAGAATGATAGCCATCACCGCTTGGCCAAGCGTGCGATGTGCCGTATTACAAGAATGATAGCCATCACCGCTTGGCCAAGCGTGCGATGTGCCGTACTCATTACAAGAATCTCCTACAAGGATTAGTGTACAAGAATCTTACAAGAATCACTTCACTCAAATCATTGAGAAAAATCATCTACTAGAATCATCATGTACAAGAATCATTTACTAGACTCAAATTGTATTAGACTCACATTGGGATTACACTCAACTTACATTGTACAAACTGGACTTATAACATGTTACCCTAGTTCAGCTAGATCTTATTTTAAAGTCTTCTTTGCCATCATTCTTCTTTTATTTTATTACCTTACTTTCCTTGTACCTTTGCTATTTTTCTACATCATAACCTGTATAAAACTGCCATATTCATCAATAAAACTGTCTATAACTGCTTTATAGTTCTATGTCATTTAATTGGAATTTCTTGATGAGTTGTACTCATTCATGTCCTGACTGGACCTGTTGATAAATTTTACAGATAGCCTGGAGGTTGTCTGCTAGCCTAGAGGAGACACGGTAGAGGTTGTATAGTTAGTTATTTCAGTTGTATTGAGTTGTATTTATTCTATGGATTACTGTATTGAGCTTTGAGATGTATTTTTGGGTTTATGTATCTTAGACACTTAGACTTCTATCTCATGTATCTCTTTTGGATTTCATGTTTTATCTTTCCTCATCATGCTCTACCTTAGATGTGATTGAGTCTGTATCTGCTATGTCACCCCCATTCGGGGAGTATAAACTGTTTAGTCTTATACTGTTAGATGCATTGAGACCTAGGACAGCGTTCTAACCGCCGACACTGCGGCGTAGGCTGGGCGTTGTTACATTCTCGTGCCCTAACTCTAGGGTGCCGGTCGTGACACGTTTTTAGTGGTGGCCCATGCAGGTCGAGTTTATGTAGTGGTATTCGAACTAGAGTATCACTACAGCCTGCAGTAGGATTAGGATTATTTTTGGGATACTCAATCACATTAGGAAAAACTCTTAATCAGATTCCTTTTATCCAATTGCTGCTTATTGATTTTCCTTGAATATAAACTGTCCTCCCTTGATTTTTTTGCTTCATTCTCAGTAATTGCTTTTTGGTTTGACCCGTCTTCATGTTGGTTATGAAGACGATTTCATCGCTCTGGTTCGGGGGATACTATCGAGAGGGTGGCCACCTCTCGTCCTGTTCATCAGGGCCTCGAGACCGCAGCTCTTGTTGTGCCAACTCAGGTTGTCGTTTCTGCTACATTGGAGGTGCACCTCTATCTGTACAGAGATTTTCTCCCGTCATTTCTGATTTCTCTCAGCAGCGGTGATTCATGCAGCATCAGCAGCAGACCAGGGAAAACTAGCAGGGCGACCTATCGTCAGGACAGTCAAGGATGCACAGACCATTGGAGATCTTGCTGCAAGTTCCGTTCTTCTCAATTCTATTCCCGCAATTGTCTTTTATAATTACCTTGAAATCCGATTCCATCTGTTCCTTATTGATTGATTAATTTTGTCATGTTACTCTTTTGTTGTGTTTGTTTTTTTCTTCTAAGAAAATCATATGGGCTAGGTCGCCTAAATCATGGAATCTAGAATCCTCGATAGTCGTGTTGGCATAGTGAGGACATGTAGTCAGATTTTGGATGTATTCTCGGGTATGGGAATTTAAGGTTTTCGCCGTCGCATACGACAGTACGAAAATTTTAAATACCATGAACCTAGAGGTACGTACCTAAGTCAAGGACTCTGTGATTATCATAGCCTTGCTCACTAGAATGATGAAGACTCTGGACAACATGATTTTGGACAGACGCATATGATTAACCGATTGTATCTTGAGAAGATTTAAACATCATAACCTTTTGATTGTTATAAATGACTTAGGAGTAGGGATATTTAGTTTTGTAGAGCTTATTCATAGGTAGTTCCTTCATAGTATAATGGTATGATGACTTGTAGAGTGTTTGTACCCTAGAGGTGATAGTTAGCATTGGTGTTAGAATAGTAACCCATTGCAGATGATTCTCCTGTTATCTATAATACCAACCAGTTACACATAGGATGTTAGTATGCCTTACAGCCTTGATGATTATTACTACTTTCCCTTACCTTTTCCAGTGAGGCACCCATGACCAGAGCCTGCCTTTGAGTATAGTTGTAGTTTCACCTAAGACCGAGATGTCTATTTGCATAGATAGATTGCAGATGATATTGACATATGGGATATAGGTTAGTTGGTATCTATATGCCATTGTTATATAGGGTTATAAACATGTTGTTTAGCCTATACTTGGTTCAGTTTTCCATTTTAGTTAAGTTCTCTTCGTGTTGAGTTCCTTTGTGTCGATCACCTTTATATGCAGTGTGCAGACCCTTCACTAGATACCATGTCCCCTTGATTCAGACCATTCATCCTTAGCCTAGTTCCAAGCATTGTTTCAGACCCTTATAAGTTTAGTCTGCCTTAACCCTTGGTTGATCAGTCATCTATATATATAGATGATATACTTAGGATATATGTGATGGGTTGTTGTTCTTGAGCATATATATATATGTAGTATTTGGTATTCATGTGCTTAGCTTGTAGGTATTTAGTTATAGGTGACTTGATAGGATTGGAAAGTTAAGAGCTAGTCTATTATAGAGTTTCTTTTTTGCTAAATTCTAGTTGCCAACACCTAGATAGCTAGCATAGGTAAAACCCTAAGAAGTTGACCAGTTGATGACCAAGTACTTGGATGTTGAGAAATTGACTAGTGATTGACCCTTGACTATGTTTGACATAGAAGGGGGTGCGATCATCTTAATTTCGAGGACAAAATTTTTATAAGGTGGGTAGGATTGTAACACCCAGTTTTCCAGATGAGGGTAATTTTGAAATTTTGTAATTATAATTATTATTTATTGATTATTATTTCATATTATGATTTTTGGTGATTTTTAATCATTTTTAAACTATTTAAAATTATGACTTATGATTTTGACATTTTACTATTGTTTGGTTTTAATTTCGAGGAATTTGTCATCCCCAGTTTTCAGGAACAGGGATATTTTTGTCATTTTATTTTTTTGAAATATTTTGAAATTTATTTTATTATTTATGATATTGTTTTGGGATTATTTGAGTCGGGTTCGAATTTCAGCTCAATCCGACTTGAAATGGGGACCCGGGGGTAGTTTGACTCTAGTGGGACCCACACACTAGTTAAGCATGGCCCACATGATATTAATTTTAGTCAACATGATAGAAATATTTTAGTTAGAGGTTAGACTAATTATTATGGATAATGTTAGTGTGATTAGAGACTTTAGAATGACTAATTTAGCCCCAACCAATTAGCCCTTTCCTAATACTCATAGAATAGGTTAGTGGGAGCATTTTGGACCTTACCATAATAGGACAAATAGCCCCATATGGCCAGTCGCTTTGGGAGAGGATAGGCTCAAGTTCATTTTATTATTCTCATCCACACTCTCTCTCTTGTTCTTCTCCAAATTTCTAGAGAGCAATCCCTAGCAATTTATCCACCAAACCCTTCCATTTCTCCACCAAATCCTTTCATTTTGCCACCAAATCTTCTTCTTTCCTTCTCCATTCTAACCAAGGAGGAAGCTACCCAAGTTTGGGAGGATTCGGAGCTCGTTCGTGTCCTTTTGGAATCTCAACGTGTCGGTGTCGCTTCGGGAAGGCTTTTCTTCGATTCGATCTACCCGGAGGTATAAATCCCTTCTCCTTTTCATTTCCTCATGCATATAGGTCTATTTTGAACCCATAGGAATGACCCCCATGGTTGTATCTCCATTTGTGTCCATTTTGTGTCCATTTGGAGGTCATAGGAGTGTCCTTTGTGTCTATGTGGGAAAACCCCAAATTTGGACACACTATGTGTTGTTGTTATGTATGAATGAATTATTACATGTTTAATCTCATATTTTTGTATTGAAGATGTATTCTATAGTGTCTCATATATATATATATTAGTGTAGAGAGTGAGTTCTTGATATATTATATTATATACTTGTGTTCTTTTGTCTCAAACTACCCAAATTCGTCATGATTTTTATCCACGTTTTTAATTTCAGCCCTAACTTAGAAATGTCATAACTTCTAGCTCAAAGCTCGGTTTAATCTTTCATTTTTTTTAAAAGAAGCGTATTGAAGTTAGATTTTCAAAAACATATATTAATAGGCCTAATTCTTTCTGTAACTTTCTGGAGAATTATTTGAGTGTCAGCTGTACGAAAGACAAATGCGTTCTCGGTGTTTTTGCGATTCCGAGAGTTTTCGGAAACGAAAACGCGATCCGTTTGAAGTTTCGGAAAGCTAACACGTAGATCTATAACATACTTTAATCCTAGATTTTAATTCATGATGAGATGGTACAGTATTGATTATTAGTATGAGTTACTATTCGGCATATGTATTTTGTGCACCCTTGTGTGTAATATAATGTTCTATTTGATTTTAACCCATGTTAATGTATATACATTATGTAATTAAATAGAGAATGCAAGCATGAGTAAATGTTCAAATAAATGATGTATGAGGTGTAAGTATCCTATCTAATGTAAGCATGTATAAGTATGGCTTGTAATGAATATGTAGGTTCCATAGTATGTAATGTATGGTGCATATAGTAGTGCAAGAGAATAAATAAATGATGAATGAATGCAAGCATGAATGTAATGTAATAATAGATGTAATGTATGCAATATACAAGTTAATGAGATGTAATGTTCTATGTTAACACAAATCCTATATTACCTCATGTACCCCCTTACACTATGTTGACACTATCACACTTGACACATTGTTCACTTACACTTTGACACACTTTCATATGTATACACTATGTATGTCTATTTAACCCTCACTTGCCCCTTTGCCATGTTCACATACACACACATAGCCTCTTAAATAAGTATTTATGAATATAGTTAACTTAGCTATGTATGTATATTATATATATGTTAGCATATTGTGTTGTAATATATAAGTTTATATAACCATTTGAAATGCCATGATTATAGACCTAATGTTAATACCAATATATGCATGTGTATATATGTGTAGACATATATAGCTTAAAGTAATAGATTACCTAGTGTATATCCAATGTGAATTCTTGCCTAGTTGAGTATTGAATAATTGCATGCTATATAGAGTTGGGTGTATGTTGGCTTGTATAGCCTTGTATTGATGTGTGCTTGCTAGGATAGTCTTGGTTAGGCCTAGTAAGACTTGCTGGGTTAGGACATGACCTAGTTTGACTAGTACAGTTGACCAGAGTTGATCAAGGGTTGACTTGGGCCTAGTTTGACCTAGATTCATGTAGAATGCATTGTAGTGCTTTATATTACCCTTCTGGACATGTTGTGACTTATGCTGTTCTAATTAGGAGCCAAACACCTCTCATCGGACAGTATATTTACTTTGGACATTCAGACATCAGGCGAGTACATTCTCTGATAGTTCTTTCATTATTTGATGATTACTGTGATTCAGTTCTAGTATAGTTCTATTTGATTCTCTGTCACAACATGTATTAATATTTTAGATTCATTTACTCGCAATACATGTACTTGATTTGTCTAACCCTATTACTCGAATCACTCACAAGACTCATCTACTCGAAACACCTACAAGTATTAAATTTACAAATCATACAAGAATCATTATTACAAGAACGATAGCCATCGCTGCTGGGCCGGTATGCGATGTGCCGTATTCAACAAGAATCACCAAACAAGAATGATAGCCATCGCCGCTTGGCCGAGCGTACGATGTGTCGTATTCAACAAGAATCACCAAACAAGAATGATAGCCATCACCGCTTGGCCAAGCGTGCGATGTGCGTATTACAAGAATGAAAGCCATCACCGCTTGGCCGAGCGTGCGATGTGCCGTACTCATTACAAGAATCTCCTACAAGGATTAGTGTACAAGAATCTTACAAGAATCACTTCACTCAAATCATTGAGAAAAATCATCTACTAGAATCATCATGTACAAGAATCATTTACTAGACTCAAATTGTATTAGACTCATATTGGGATTACACTCAACTTACATTGTACAAACTGGACTTATAACATGTTACCCTAGTTCAGCTAGATCTTATTTTAAAGTCTTCTTTGCCATTATTCTTCTTTTATTTTATTACCTTACTTTCCTTGTACCTTTGCTATTTCTCTACATCATTACCTGTATAAAACTGTCATATTCATCAATAAAACTGTCTATAACTGCTTTATAGTTCTCTGTCATTTAATTGGGATTTCTTGATGAGTTGTACTCGTTCATGTCCTGACTGGACTTGTTGATAAATTTTACAGATAGCCTGGAGGTTGTCTGCTAGCCTAGAGGAGACACAGTAGAGGTTGCATAGTTAGTTATTTCAGTTGTATTGAGTTGTATTTATTCTATGGATTACTGTATTGAGCTTTGAGATGTATTTCTGGGTTTATGTATCTTAGACACTTAGACTTCTATCTCTTGTATCTCTTTTGGATTTCATGTTTTATCTTTCCTCATCATGCTCTCCCTTAGATGTGATTGAGTCTGTATCTGCTATGTCACCCCCATTCGGGGAGTATAAACTGTTTAGTCTTATACTGTTAGATGCATTGAGACCTAGGACAGCGTTCTACCGCCGACACTGCGGCGTAGGCTGGGCGTTGTTACGTTCTCGTGCCCTAACTCTAGGGTGCGGGTCGTGACACATTTTTAGTGGTAGCCCATGCAGGTCGAGTTTATGTAGTGGTATTCGAACTAGAGTATCACTACAGCCTGCAGTAGGATTAGGATTATTTTTGGGGTACTCAATCACATTAGGAAAAACTCTTAATCAGATTCCTTTTATCCAATTGCTGTTTATTGATTTCCCTTGAATATAAACTGTCCTCCCTTAATTTTTTTGCTTCATTCTTAGTAATTGCTTTTTGGTTTGACCCGTCTTCATGATGGTTATGAAGACGATTTCATCGCTCTGGTTCGGGGGATACTATCGAGAGGCTGGCCACCTCTCGTCCTGTTAATCAGGGCCTCGAGACCGCAGCTCTTGTTGTGCCAACTCAGGTTGTCGTTTCTGCTACATTGGAGGTGCACCTCTATCTGTACAGAGATTTTCTCCCGTCATTTCTGATTTCTCTCAGCAGTGGTGATTCATGCAGCATCAGCAGCAGACCAGGGAAAACTAGCAGGACGAGCTATCGTCAGGACAGTCAAGGATGCGCAGACCATTGAAGATCTTGCTGCAAGTTCCGTTCTTCTCAATTCTATTCCCGCAATTGTCTTTTATAATTACCTTGAAATCCGATTCCATCTGTTCCTTATTGATTGATTAATTTTGTCATGTTACTCTTTTGTTGTGTTTGTTTTTTTCTTCTGAGAAAATCATATGGGCTAGGTCGCCTAAATTATGGAATCTAGAATCTTCGATAGTCGTGTTAGTTGGCGTAGTGAGGACATGTAGTCAGATTTTAGATGTATTCTCGGGTATGGGAATTTAAGGTTTTTGCCGTCGCATACGGCAGTACAAAAATTTTAAATACCATGAACCTAGAGGTACGTACCTAAGTCAAGGACTCTGTGATTATCGTAGCCTTGCTCACTAGCATGATGAAGACTCTGGACAACATGATTTTGGATAGATTTTGGACAGACGCATATGATTAACCGATTGTATCTTGAGAAGGTTTAAACATCATAACCTTTTGATTGTTATAAATGACTTAGGAGTAGGGATATTTAGTTTTGTAGAGCTTATTCATAGGTAGTTCCTTCATAGTATAATGGTATGATGACTTGTAGAGTGTTTGTACCCTAGAGGTGATAGTTAGCATTGGTGTTAGAATAGTAACCCATTGCAGATGATTCTCCTGTTATCTATAATACCAACCAGTTACACATAGGATGTTAGTATGCCTTACAGCCTTGATGATTATTACTACTTTCCCTTACCTTTTCCAGTGAGGAACCCATGACCAGAGCCTGCCTTTGAGAATAGTTGTAGTTTCACCTAAGATTGAGATGTCTATTTGCATAGATAGATTGCAGATGATATTGACATATGGGATATAGGTTAGTTGGTATCTATATGCCATTGTTGTATAGGGTTATAAACATGTTGTTTAGCCTATACTTGGTTCAGTTTTCCATTTTAGTTAAGTTCTCTTCGTGTTGAGTTCCTTTGTGTCGATCACCTTTATAGGCAGTGTGCAGAACCTTCACTAGATACCATGTCCCCTTGATTCAGACCATTCATCCTTAGCCTAGTTCTAAGCATTGTTTCAGACCCTTATAAGTTTAGTCTGCCTTAACCCTTGGTTGATCAGTCATGTAAATATATAGATGATATACTTAGGATATATGTGATGGGTTGTTGTTCTTGAGCATATATATATATGTAGTATTTGGTATTCATGTGCTTAGCTTGTAGGTATTTAGTTATAGGTGACTTGATAGGATTGGAAAGTTAAGAGCTAGTCTATTATAGAGTTTCTTTTTTGCTAAATTCTAATTGCCAACACCTAGATAGCTAGCATAGGTAAAACCCTAAGAAGTTGACCAGTTGATGACCAAGTACTTGGATGTTGAGAAATTGACTAGTGATTGACCCTTGACTATGTTTGACATAGAAGGGGGTGCGATCATCTTAATTTCGAGGACAAAATTTTTATAAGGTGGGTAGGATTGTAACACCCAGTTTTCCAGATGAGGGTAATTTTAAAATTTTGTAATTATAATTGTTATTTATTGATTATTATTTTATATTATGATTTTTGGTGATTTTTAATCATTTTTAAACTATTTAAAATTATGACTTGTGATTTTGACATTTTACTATTGTTTGGTTTTAATTTCGAGGAATTTGTCATCCCCAGTTTTCAGGAACAGGGATATTTTTATCATTTTGTTTTTTTTGAAATATTTTTGAAATTTATTTTATTATTTATGATATTGTTTTGGGATTATTTGAGTCGGGTTCGAATTTCAGCTCAATCCGACTTGAAATGGGGACCCGGGGGTAGTTTGACTCTAGTGGAACCCACACACTAGTTAGGCATGGCCCACATGATATTAATTTTAGTTAACATGATAGAAATATTTTAGTTAGAGGTTAGACTAATTATTATGGATAAGGTTAGTGTGATTAGAGACTTTAGAATGACTAATTTAGCCCCAACCAATTAGCCCTTTCCAAATACTCATAGAATAGGTTAGTGAGGGCATTTTGGACCTTACCATAATAGGACAAATAGCCCCATATGGCCAACCACTTTGGGAGAGGATAGGCTCAAGTTCATTTCATTATTCTCATCCACACTCTCTCTCTTGTTCTTCTCCAAATTTCTAGAGAGCAATCCCTAGCAATTTCTCCACCAAACCCTTCCATTTCTCCACCAAATCCTTCCATTTTGCCACAAAATCTTCTTCTTTCCTTCTCCATTCTAACCAAGAAGGAAGCTACCCAAGTTTGGGAGGATTCGGAGCTCGTTCGTGTCCTTTTGGAATCTCTACGTGTCGGTGTCGCTCCGGGAAGGCTTTTCTTCGATTCGATCTACCGGGAGGTATAAATCCCTTCTTTTTTTTATTTTCTTATGCGTATAGGTCTATTTTGAACCCATAGGAATGACCCCCATGGTTGTATCTCCATTTGTGTCCATTTCGTGTCCATTTGGAGGTCATAGGAGTGTCCTTTGTGTATATGTGGGAAAATCCCAAATTTGGACACACTATGTGTTATTGTTATGTATGAATGAATTATTACATGTTTAATCTCATATTTTTGTATTGAAGATGTGTTCTATAGTGTCTCATATATATATTAGTGTAGAGAGTGAGTTCTTGATATATTATGTTATATACTTGTGTTCTTTTGTCTCAAACTACCCAAATTCGTCATGATTTTTATCCACGTTTTTAATTTCAGCCCTAATTTAAAAATCTCATAACTTCTAGCTCAAAGCTCGGTTTAATCTTTCGTTTTTTTAAAAGAAGCGTATTGAAGTTAGCTGTCCAAAAACATATATTAATAGGCCTAATTCTTTCTGTAACTTTCTGAAGAATTATTTGAGTGTCAGCTGTACGAAAGACAAATGCGTTCTCGGTATTTTTGCGATTCTGGGAGTTTCCGGAAACGAAAACGCGATCCGTTTGAAGTTTCGAAAAGCTAACACATAGATCTGTAACATAATTTAATCCTAGATTTTAATTCATGATGAGATGGTACAGTATTGATTATTAGTAGGAGTTACTATTCGGCATATGTATTTTGTGCACCCTTGTGTGTAATATAATGTTCTATTTGATTTTAACCCATGTTAATGTATATACATTATGTAATTAAATAGAGAATGCAAGCATGAGTAAATATTTAAATAAATGATGTATGAGGTGTAAGTATCCTATCTAATGTAAGCATGTATAAGTATGGCTTGTAATGAATATGTAGGTTCCATAGTATGTAATGTATGGTGCATATAGTAGTACAAGAGAATAAATGAATGATTAATGAATGCAAGCATGAATGTAATGTAATAATAGATGTAATGTATGTAATATACAAGTTAATGAGATGTAATGTTCTATGTTAACACAAATCCTATATTACCTCATGTACCCCCTTACACTATGTTGACACTATCACACTTGACATATTGTTCACTTACACTTTGACACACTTTCATATGTATACACTATGTATGCCTATTTAACCCTCACTTGCCCCTTTGCTATGTTCACATACACACACATAGCCTCTTAAATAAGTATTTATGAATATAGTTAACTTAGCTATGTATGTATATTATATATATGTTAGCATATTGTGTTGTAATATATAAGTTTATATAACCATTTGAAATGCCATGATTATAGACCTAATGTTAATACCAATATATGCATGTGTATATGTGTAGACATATATAGCTTAAAGTAATAGATTACCTAGTGTATATCCAATGTGAATTCTTGCCTAGTTGAGTATTGAATAATTGCATGCTATATAGAGTTGGGTGTATGTTGGCTTGTATAGCCTTGTATTGATGTGTGCTTGCTAGGATAGTCTTGGTTAGGCCTAGTAAGACTTGCTGGGTTAGGACATGACCTAGTTTGACTAGTGCAGTTGACCAGAGTTGACCAAGAGTTGACTTGGGTCTAGTTTGACCTAGATTCATGTAGAATGCATTGTAGTGCTTTATATTACCCTTCTGGACATGTTGTGACTTGTGCTGTTCTAATTAGGAGCCAGACACCTCTCATCGGACAGTATATTTACTTTGGACATTTAGACATCAGGCGAGTACATTCTCTGATAGTTGTTTTATATTATTTGATGATTACTGTGATTCAGTTCTATTTGATTCTCTGTCACAACATGTATTAATATTTTAGATTCATTTACTCGCAATACATATACTTGATTTGTCTAACCCTATTACTCGAATCACTCACAAGACTCATCTACTCGAAACACCTACAAGAATTAAATGTACAAATCATACAAGAATCATTATTACAAGAACGATAGTCATCGCTGCTGGGCCGGTATGCGATGTGCCGTATTCAACAAGAATCACCAAACAAGAATGATAGCCATCGCCGCTTGGCCGAGCGTGCGATGTGCCGTATTCAACAAGAATCACCAAACAAGAATGATAGCCATCACCGCTTGGCCAAGCGTACGATGTGCCGTATTACAAGAATGATAGCCACCACCGCTTGGCCGAGCGTGCGATGTGCCATACTCATTACAAGAATCTCCTACAAGGATTAGTGTATAAGAATCTTACAAGAATCACTTCACTCAAATCATTTAGAAAAATCATCTACTAGAATCATCATGTACAAGAATCATTTACTAGACTCAAATTGTATTAGACTCACATTGGGATTACACTCAACTTACATTGTACAAACTGGACTTATAACATGTTACCCTAGTTCAGCTAGATCTTATTTTACACTCTTCTTTGCCATCATTCTTCTTTTATTTTATTACCTTACTTTCTTTATACCTTTGCTATTTCTCTACATCATTACCTGTATAAAACTGCCATATTCATCAATAAAAATGTCTATAACTGCTTTATAGTTCTCTGTCATTTAATTAGGATTTCTTGATGAGTTGTACTCGTTCCTGTCCTGACTGGACCTGTTGATAAATTTTACAGATAGTCTGGAGGTTGTCTGCTAGCCTAGAGGAGACACAGTAGAGGTTGTATAGTTAGTTATTTCAGTTGTATTGAGTTGTATTTATTCTATGGATTACTGTATTGAGCTTTGAGATGTATTTCTGGATTTATGTATCTTAGACACTTAGACTTCTATCTCCTGTATCTCTTTTGGATTTCATGTTTTATCTTTCCTCATCATGCTCTACCTTAGATGTGACTGAGTCTGTATCTGCTATGTCACCCCCATTCGGAGAGTATAAACTGTTTAGTCTTATACTGTTAGATGCATTGAGACCTAGGACAGCGTTCTACCGTCGACACTGCGGCGTAGGCTGGGCGTTGTTACGTTCTCGTGCCCTAACTCTAGGGTGTGGGTCGTGACATACTGCTAGTCGACCAGACATTATGTTTATTGTTTGCTTGTGTGCATGTTTTCAAGCCAATACTAAGGAATCACATCTGTGTGTAGTTAAGCGTATCATTAGAAAAAGTACCAAAGACACATGTCATTTCCTAGGAAAAGCCCTGGTCTCTTGGTTTAGCAAAAAGTAAAATTTTGTCGCATTATCAACAACTGAGGCTGAGTATATCGTCGTAGTACGTTCTTGTGCACAAATTTTATAGATAAAGCAAACTTTAGAAGACTTTGGATTGTATTACACACACATATACACATTTTATGTGATAACACTAGTTCTATTAATTTGACTAAGAATCCAGTATGTCACTCTCGTACTAAGTATATCGAGATTCGACATCATTTTCTTAGAGATCATCAACAAAATGGAGATATAGACCTTATATACATAGACACATAGAATCAATTGGCTGACATATTCATAAAACCTCTAGCGGAAGATCGTTTCAATTATTTACGTCGAGAATTAGGAATTTTAGATGTCAATAATATTAATTAATTTTATTTTATTAATTAATTTATTCAATACTCAATAACTATTTTTGAGACAAGGCTACAAAAAGTCTGTCTGTCACGACGACTATGGTCGAAGCGAAGCGGTACTTAATTGTTCTCCGGTGAACTCCCGTTAGTTGGGACAGTACTCCTACAACTAATCTGAAATAGAGGCTGAGTAAAGAAAATTAATTTATAAAATAATATTAATTATATTATTTGAAGTTTAAAATTACTAAACTTTGAATTAAATATTTGAAATGAGTTGATGAAAAGGATATGGCCCGTAAATTTTTTTAAAAACCCAGGAGAACCCTAGGCGAATTCAGCCCGAGTTCGGTCCGAATTCGGCCAGAGTTCTGTTGGTGCTGTACGTTTTTATGTTAAAACTCGAGGCCTTCTCCTATTCATCTCTTCCAAACTAATTCATCACAGCAGCAGTAGCAGCCGAAGAACCCCCAAACCCTAGCTATTCTCCATTCCCTTTCTTCCAATCTACGTGGAGATTTCCATCCAAAATTTGGATTCATACGGAGAATCATATCCTCTACAACATACTTGATTCTCGGAAGGTATAACTCCTTCTCTTCTCTACTTTCAAATTTTAGGGTTTCTTAGTTTTAGAAAAGAATGTCTAAGGGATTCAATCCTTTCAAGAGAAAGAAGACCAATGTCAGTGAAGAGGCATCATCTTCTGATCCGAACACGGATTCCCTCTTTTCCTCGGTCCAATCTGGTGGTGGCGTATCGGATGAGTTTTACTTCAAAACTCATGACCAAGCATTGCTTTGGTATGCCGACTTTGCTATACGTACTATATGCACCGGTGCTGCGATTAAATGGACTGTATTTCCAGAACACCATCCATTCTTTGAGGCATTAGGGTTACACCATCTTGCTATCCTACAATTCCCTATATCTATAATGCCCTTAGACTATTCTATTGTAACTTTGTGTTAGACACTTTTACCGCAAGAACTCGTGTTGGCGGGATTGATATCGAGTTTGATGATGTATTTCTAGCAGAAATCCTTGGTGTTCCAAACGAAGCTGCCCTGCTCGATGACATCACCGACTTTAATTTTCCCGAGGGTACGACTCTTGTTAGTTTCAAGAATGAGCTTTGTGCGCCCGTACGTGCTCGTCTTGGAAAGTTTAAGGCCAATAACTTGAACTTGTTTAACTACGAGTTACATCGCATCATCTATTCCACTATTCTTCTGAAATCTACTTCAAAAGATGATGTTACTGCACTAGAAATTTCTGCCCTCTATCACACTCTTAAGGGGATTCCTTTTTCTGCCCCTAAGACTATCATCCAGATGATGGGTAGATGTCGCGGAAGAGAATGCAACCTCTCTTATGCGATGCTTATCCCGCGCATCTTTTAATGTTTTGACATAGACTTATCCACTTGCGCTCTGGACCCTGAATCCACGTTTCTTAAGCTTTCTCGTCGTAGCATTGCCACTGCTCCTCCACCTCCTGCACCTGCTCCTACTGTACATGTTCCCCCTCAGACTTATCCTATAACTTTTGAGGGTATTCATCAGCACCTCTCGGATCTGCTGACTTTCTTTGTTGACACTTCCAGGGAACATGAGTTTCGTGACGTGACTCAATTCCAGGCTATTGTCAACTCATTTGCCGATCTCAGATTTGCTCAGACGGGTCATTCTGCTGGCTTTCTTCCTAGAGACCCTTCTGTATCTCGTTATCGCATTGATGATAAGGCAGTCCACTCTCTATTCCAGCTAGGGAACGCTTACGATTGGTATCGTACTTATGGTGCTACTCCACATACCTCTGGAGCTGGCACTTCTGGAGCTGGTCCATTCGGACATGGTGGACATGCTGGCACTGCAGATGATGATGATGACGATGAGGATGATATATGATTTGTCATACTTTTGAGACTGGGGTTTTTGTCTTTGTTTACTGGAAAATGCTTCAACATTCCAAGCTAGTATCAGTACTCTTATTTGGTTATGATTTATGACTTTTTTTTGTCTGATGGACATTTTATTTGCTTTTTTCAGCATTTTATTCAGTTTAGCATTTCTCATAGCATTATCTTTTATTTATGCTTCTATTTACACTACCTGTGAAATATTCTCTGCTTATCACATTTCTTTCCTGTCTGTAATATTTATACCATGCCTGTGATAAATGTTTTTATATATCCATATTTTTGTGTTTTTTCACTGATTGTTACTTATGCATATATTGCGGAGGAGCTTTCTCTTTTATAATAATTTTGCTAAGTGAAAATGGGAGAGAAATAAGATCTAACATCTTCATGAATACAGGTTATGAACAATCTACTTTTTTTGTACATTATTGTGCAATCTTGTTTTGATAAAGACCAATGATGTTATATCGGTCAAGATTTGTCAATTATCAAAATGGGGGAGATTGTTGTCCCATTAGTCATGGTCAAACCTGATTTTAATAATTGATCAAAATCTGTCTCGATATACGGAACAACTCAGATGTTTACTAAAGACGTTTTGGACACTTGGACACTGATCAAGATTGGATATCTACTCAGTTCAAGACCGAAGCTATGTTTGCCACTCGAGACTGTATTTCTTTATGTAATGTACTTTTTATATTTATTGAGTCTATGAATACATTGTACACCGAGTCATACTGACAAAGAAGCTATCCAAAATCGTTTTCAAAATTCACCTATATTTTGAAAAACATCTCTTATTTACAAAAGCTTCTGAAGGATTTCAAAAAGCCCAAAAATATTTTTCTTAAAATAACCTGACCAACCCTGACAGAACTCGGCCAGAGTTCGACCAAGGTGAACGTTATATGAACGTTGGTTTTTGAACTTGGTCTCCCTTCAGTTGCGGTTTGTTACATAGAATTCTGTCAAAATTCTGTCCGAATTCTGCCTGAGTTCTATCTTTGGAAAAACTATAAACAGAGAGGAATTCTGATCATTTCAAACCACTCATTCACTTTTATCTCTTCTCTTATAAAGCTTACGTTTCTTCCAAAGAGTTTTCTAAAAGCTTTCATTTTCAAATCCCAAGCTAGTTACAATTCTCTAGTCAATTTGCCGGTACGGTGCGGTCTAGAAGATTTCAGAGAAATTATAATCAGAGGCTTGATTGAAGAAAGACTCTTCAAAACTGAAGTTGGTCGAGTTCTTCGTATCAAAGCTCGCGTCTGTAGAAGTTGCAAGGACTTCGTATGAAAACTTACGTGATTTTCCAATAGTGGATTCAACTGGAAGCTAGAGTTCTTCCGACTGGACAAGTCCTCATAAGAGGGAAACCAGTATAAATCTCTGTGTTTGCGTTTGCCTTCTGATCTCTTATCCTTGCAGTTATTACTTTATGATTATTATTATTTCTTTGGTCTAACTGCTAACAAGTTTTTAATTAGCAATATTCTGCTGCCTACTCTATTCACCCCCCTCTAGAGTATTCTGCTTTATGACTTCGTTCCTACAGAGAAGACGGTCCATGCTTCTTTCAAAGTATTTCGAAATCGTTTAAGTATCGAAAACTTTGAAGGGGGTCGTGTAGAAGCATTAAAATTTTAGCAGTCTTGACAACCATGCAACCAGGCCAGAGAAGTCATATGCACCCAAGCCAGAGAAGTCATATGCGCCCAAGTCACCAGAGCGAGTCATATGCGCCCAAGTCACCAAAGCGAGCTATCCACCCAAGTCAGAATAGCAAGCTATGCGCCCATGCGCCTATTCTAGGCTCCTCCAAAAGGGGGCACATAGCTCTGTTTTAGGCTATGCGCCCAAGTCAGAACAGCCCCCGACTCAGTCAAACCCACGATCAAATTGTGCACCTAAGCATACGGCCACGTCAGTCTCCACGAGCAGTCGTGCACCGAAGCATACGGCCACGTCAACCCTATGATCAATCCACGATCGTGCAGTCTGCATGCGCCTACACTCTATGCGCCCAAAGAAGAACCATGCACCCACATGAAAATCAGTGTATTTTCTCATGTGGGCACATAACATCATTCCATCAAGAAAATGACTATAAAAAGGGGTCTCATACCTCTTCAAAGCACAAAACGGAGAGCATTTTCAAGAGCCAAATTGTTGCACTTCTTGCCAGTGAGCCGAGTGTTAGCAATTTTTTTAGATTTTCTCCCACTTTTGTAATCGGAGTGTCAACGGAGTAAAGGAGCAACTGTCGCTTGATCTCCATCGTCCCATTCTCCAGAATTCTTTTTGTACTCGGGGATCCTCAGCACAGGATCTTTCAGGCATACTCAATTTGTGGTGCCTTGCGCCAATAAAAAAAAGACAACGTTTCTTCTTCTTTTTATGTGTGTCCACAGCTTTTTCTTGATTTTCTATCCCGATTATCTTACAAAACGCAAAGAAATAAACAAAAGTAAATTATGGCTTTTAAAGACGTTTAGGTTGTCAAAAACAATGTTCAGGAAATTTTCTAAAATTTCTAATAGATTGATAAGTATCAACCTTCCAAAACTGGTTCCTAGAATCAAAACTTTGTTGTGTTTGGAACATTTTTTAGGGAATTTTGGGGGAATTTTCATGTTGATCTACCGCGATTTATTAAAAATTATTTGATAGGAATAGAAGATTTATAGGTTGTGAAGATACCTAAAGAATTAGCTCCTGAATTAGTGGAGCAACGCGGATAGATTATTTCGTAAAAGTGCAGACGTGGTGCTGTTGTTACTGCTGCTCATGCCATTATGGTGATGATGTGCGCACATGCGGCCGCGCGTCTGCCGGCCTGGAGGCGGTGCTCCGACGACTCCTGAATTTCGGGGGTTTGCTCCGGGGTCAAAGAGTTGAAGGGTGGTGAGGAGTTCGTTGTCGGTTTTTCCAAAAGAATTCTCGAACCCGCATTTATATACAAGGATTTTAAGTTGATTTTTAGATGGATTGCGATAGGATTTAGGCTTGGAATTTAAGTTTAATTAGAGGAGAATCTAGTCTAGTTTAGGTAAAAAAAGATGGATAAACAGTGCTACGCACTGTTCATCCGCATGGGTTTTTTTTTCTTTTTTTCCTTCTCTCTATTTCTTTATATATATATATATATATATATATATATATATATATATATATATATATATTATTTTTTTATTTTTTAATTAAAACAACAATTTATTGAATAAAAAGGGTGGCTCTTAACGAGCAGTACAGGTGCCAAGGTCGAAACACACAAAAGAGCCCGGGGATGCTAAGTAGCTAATACAAAAGATTTAAGGGGTAAATAGCAAAATTTTGAAAGAAATTCGAAATTTGAAATCGTGTGGACGCTCGGCCCTAAGGGAGGGATGGGCGCACAGCCCAATGCAAACCGTTGGAGGGTGATCAATAAAGAAGTAGTCATTTTTTTTGGAATGAGAAAAGAAAAATCAAAATTCGAAAAAATTCGAATTTCGAAAGGGGATGGCACTCCATGCGCGGGGCACTGAACCCGAGGACGGTCTGGCGGTTGCACTGCACGAGGGAGGCCCGTATCCCAATGGCGTGCACTGTGCGAGGGGCGCGCTGCCCGAGGTGGGCGCGCGTCCGGGGGACGGGGGATACCGGGGCCAGGGCGGCATCCGTCCGACGGGCAGGCCGAGAAGGGACCAGTGCCGGATGGGGACGCCAGCCCGAAGGGGGAGCCTCGGCCAAAAATGAGGGGGAGGGGATCTCAGGGGGGAGGGGGCGGTGGATGGCCATCGGTCGGAGAGGAGGGGAAACGAGGCGTCCTCGCCGGCAGGGGAGAGGGAGGAGGGAGAAGGCGACCGGAGCGACCTACCACCGCCTGAAGGAGGGGACCTCCTGCGCGCGGCACCGGGAGCACCGGAGATCGGAGATGGTTGGGGCGATGGCGACGCAGTGGAGGAGCACCGGGGGCGGCGTCGAGTAGGCGTCCGACGCCGGGGACGGGGATGACGCGCTCACAGAGGACCGCTGCACGTGGGCCGGAGCAGGAGAAGAAGCTCGAGGGGCGGAGTCACAATACGCTGGGGAGGAGACGACCATCATCGACGGAAGAGAAGTGGCCAGGAGGGGGGAGGCCAGACCAGATCCGCCGAGGGGAGCGGTGGCAGGAAGATACGGGGCCGGCCCAGCCGAGGGAGCGGGGTACCACGGAAGAGAGAGAAAAGCGGGCGACGGGAGACCGACGAGCGGCGCCGGGGAGGGGGCCTGTGCGAAGGTGGCTGGCCACTGCACGGGGACCGAAGGAGGCCGTTGCACGAGGCGAGGAGGAGGGGGGAGGTCCGCCGACGACGGAAGGGGCTCCGTCGAGGGAGCCGGAGCAGGGAAAGCTTCCAGGGAATAGGCAGGGGGTGGGGGCTGCGCCAGTACCGCCGGGGGCCGGGGAGCTCGGGGAGGGAGCTGCCAAAGGGGCGGCAGGCCACTGAAAGGAGAGGAAGGTCGAAAGCGAGGGGTGCGGCGTAGCGGGGGGAGGAGTGAAAGGCGCCGGGGAAGACATGCCCGGCGGAGCCAAGCGCGGCCCCGGCGAGGGGCCGGGAAGGGAGGAGATCGAAGGGGGGCCAGGAGGGGAGGGGCGGAGGCTTGTCGACTGCAGGCACAGGCGAACCGTGGCGGCTCCGGCGACGGCGACGTCGGGGGCGCGACCGGCGGCGAAGAGGAAGGAGATGACGGCAGCACCTCGGGCAACAAAGAGAGGGGGACGCGCCGCCCGGGTAGAACCGACTCGAGGCGGGGGGCGGCAGGGGAAGAAGGCCTGCGGTGGCGGAGGTAGGCGCGGGCTGCCAGGGGGCGGCCCACCAAGGCGGCGCCCACCAAGGGGCCGGCCACCAAGGGGAGAACCACCCCCAGCCGGAGCCGCCCCAGGGAGCGGGGCTCAACATCGTTTTTTATTATATATATATATGTATATATATATATATATATTTATATATATATATATATATATATATATATATATATATATATATATTTGTTTTATATAAAAAAAAATATATATATATATATATATATATATATATATATATATATATATATATATATATATATATATTTATATAAAACAAATATATATATATATATATATATATATATATATATATATATATATATATATATATATATATATATATATGCGTGTGTGTGTGTGTGTGTACAACCTTATACTTGTACAAAAATGACCCTATCTATGTATATACCATACATTCATATAACAATCAATCATTATATATATTTTTATAACAATCAATCATTATATATATATATATATATATATATATATATATATATATATATATATATATTATATATATATTTTTATATATATATTTATATATATATATATATATATATATATATATATATATATATATATATATATATTTATTTTATTATATATATATATATTTTATTTTATTATATATATATATATATATATATATATATATATATATATATATATATATATATATATATATATATATATATAATAAAAAGCGATGTTGAGCCTATATATATATATATATTTTGAGCCTATATATAAAAAGCGATGTTGAGCCTATATATATATATATATATATATATATATATATATATATATATATATATATATATATATATATATATATATATATATATATATATATATATTATTTGTGTGTGTGTGTGTATACAACCTTGTAGCGGTATACATATATGTGTATGTGTGTGTTAGTAGCGGTATACATATATATATATATATTTTTTATATATTTTATATATATATATATATATATATATATATATATATATATATATATATATATTATATATATATATATATATATATATATATATATATATATATATATATGTGTGTGTGTGTGTGTGTGTGTGTGTGTGTGTGTGTGTGTGTGTACAACCTTGTACTTGTACAAAAATGACCCTATTTATGTATATATTATACATTTATATAACAATCAATCATTATATATATATATATATATATATATATATATATATATATATATATATATATATATATATATATATATATATATATATATATATATATATTATAACAAATCCTATTAATGCATATATTTAACTTATAAAAAATTGTAAATAATAAAGGAATACTTAGTCATGTATATATGTACCCAAACAATTTATATTTACACAATAGTTGGAACATAATATATAGGATTGTAGTAGTAACTTAGAAAAAGTTTTTCCCATAAATATAAAAATTAATATCAAAAGACATTTATATTATTATAACAATAATTTATGAAAATAAACAATAGACCATTAAAAATAAACTACCATATACATCTACATGAACGTCTTTGGATGCACCATTTGAATACATGGGCTTAGGTTTGGTTCGGGTCCAGTTCGGAATAAATTGGTACAATCAGGTCACCTAAAAGTCAATAAACTTAATAATAAATAACTAAATCATCTATAGGAGTTAAGTCACAACTTTGAGTGGTTTTTCTAGTTAGAACACATCTTTGGCACGGCCTTCCCTGCCATGGCAAAAATACTAGTAAAAGCAGATGACTATACTCTTCGTGCCAAAATTCGTGTTCATCTTGCACTCCAAGATTTAACCATGGCTAAGTTCATCTATAATAATAACTATTTAATTAAAAATATTCATAAATTCCATACAATCCTATCTAAGTCAAATAAATAATAAAAATGTAATTCCAAAAATCTAGGGGTGTTACAAGTAACACGATAATCTGTACAACGCTATGTCTAAAGTCAATACACAATATCTGCGTACGGACATTAAAACCCGGATACGCTCGGACGTGATGTATTAACAAGATCCTACGTAAACATCAATTATAAGCTAAGCTAATTATGAAGCAAGAATGTAACTAAAATAAAGTACAACAATAATTGAACATTGACAAGGTACACTTGTCTGGAGGTTTGTCCAAAATTGCTGAGGGCTAGTGTCCGAAGTCAGATCAAAGTCCTAAAACTAACCAAGAATCTAATATATTAATTAATCAAATATTTACTTGATGGCTAGCTATCTATATAACTTAGTACTTACATATTAAGTTTAGGTTTATGGCTTCTTACCCTAAATCTATATAATTATACCCTAGAATTAATCTTCCATAAGTATATTGTACCCTTATTTATATAAGCTGGTATTTATATATATATTTATATATATATATATATATATATATATATATATATATATATATATATATTATTTTTATATATATATAAAAATTATAAATATATATATATATATATATATATATATATATATATATATATATATATATATATATATGTATATATATATATGTATATATATATATATATATATATATATATATATATATATATATATATATATATATATATTTTATATATATATTTTTTTTTTTGAAGCAATGGGTAATTGTGGCAAACTCGCCTCCACTGGGGCTCGAACTCAGACCACTTGGGCCGTATGCATCTTTCTTAACCACTAGGCTAGAGGTCATTTGCATATATATATATATATATATATATATATATATATATATATATATATATATATATATGCATACTAGTTTTTCAAATATTACAAAAGCAAAGGGAATTATTAAAAATATCTAAAAAAATGAAGGGAGATGGAAAGTGTTTTGTTGGTATTGATTAAAGGGAAGGGGTTATATGCAAAAATGGACATTACTAATGGTTGTAGAATTAATTATTGCATGCATCTGTGCATACAATAGCTAGTCTTCTTTGCTTAATGACAAGTATATATTAACTACTTGGTGAATACTACTAAATGCCATTTTTACAATTGTTTTCTAGTTACTAAGCTCTAATTCCAATGATTTTTTTTATGTCCTCATCTCACGTGGGTGGCTATGCATGCTACTATGTTTTTTTCATCTACTACATGCTGGGCATGAGAAATAAAAGAAAGGAGGGTTAAAACTTTACCAGTAAGACCTCTGTTGTGTCTCGGCGGGCATCGGGGATACTCTCGACGACATGTACGCGGATGAGCACCACTAGTATAATGAGGTTAGGGGAGGTGAGTAAGGAGGTTTGAGTTTTGTTTTAATTTTTTTCCTTTTCTTTTATATACAAAAAAAGAGGTTACAAAGTAAGGAATGGGAAATGAAGGGTCGACTATTTCTGGAGAGGCAATTAAAAGGTTTGGGTTACACATCAGGTTAGGTATTGGGTTTGGGAGTTACTAGAATGGAGAAGCTGATGCATCTTTCTTTCTTTTTGCATTTTTTTTTTACTACCACTTCCTTTCTTTATTACCGCTTTTTTCTTTGTTACCATTTATTACTCTTTGGTTTTTAGCTAAGGCCTTAGCGCACAGTAAGGTGCTAGTTTGTGGATTTTTTTCTTTATTCAATGAATGTCTTAGTTTTTATTTCAATAGGTTCTTAGTTAAAAGAGTTTCTAATTAGTAGTCAATTAGGATTTAATTAATAAAATTTTCTTAATAGCAATTAATAATAAAAACTAGAAAAAAAAATTTAGGTTTAACTAAATTAACCTGGACCTATTTTGATAATTATTAAATATTTATAAAATATAAAATACAAATAAAGTTAAAAATATTGCCTTAGTCAAAAATTAGGAGTTTACATTCTTCCTTTCCTAGAGAATTTCATCCCCGAAATTTAAGATATAATTAGAACTAGAACTTACAAAGTTATAGCTCTAAAGTTAGTTTTAGAATAAATGTGGATAATGTTCTCGTATGGAATCTTGATGCTTCCAAGTAGATTTTCCTAGGGAGTGATGCTTCCATGCTACTGGACTAATCTGATAACCTTCCCCCTCAATATCTTCTCACTGGTATCCAGTATCCCGATTGGCTGCTTCTTATATGAAAGACTCGGTCTCACTGTGATCTCGGAATGGTCAACCACATGATTGGGATCAGTCGCATACCTCCTCCACTACATGACATTGAATACATCATGCACTTACTCTAGTGATGGGGCAATGCAGGATGATATGCCACTTCTCCAACACTACCTACAATGTCAATCGGTTACTAATTTAGAGATAAGGCTTCTAACTTGGCTCTTGAGTCTTTATCTATGACTAACCACATAGATAGAAAATTCATAGTTAATCCATGATCCCTATTAGTCCTCTAAGCTCTTCATTATACTCCTATAAGTCATATAATATCTTCTTAGCAATCGATAATAATCTTACAAATGCCCTAACTTCTTCTTTTTTACCTATATGCTGGGTTAAGGTTGAGGCTGAGCTAGTCAAATGCATAAAGCTGTTGGTCAACCTTCTTGTCCTGGCCTTCTAGAGGTCATTTCAAGGCTAGTCTAACTCAAATTTGCCTACCCTATCCAATATTCTTAGGCGACTAATAGCCTGATATAATCTTTCGATATTAATTTTTTTAGTACTTTTATTCTATACTATCTTAAGTAAAAGCTAGCAAGGTTTAGTCTAATGTTTTTTGGGTTGCTTGCTAGGATTAGGCCTTATACTGTACTATGTTCAGACTTGTACCTTGAAAAGGTATCTATAAATATTCTACCCACCTTAGTTATTTACCTAGTCCTGCAAAGCATGAACTACTATATCCCCAAAACAAAATTCATATGATAATGGTTCTACCCAGACTAAAGCCCAGTCTTAAGTCCATGGCTTAGCAAACCATTCTACCCATAACAAAAGTCGTAAGTCATATTTTCTAAAGTCTACCTTATAAAACTATAACTAGGGTTCAACTATATATCCGCTAATATCGTATTTATAGTCATCCGAAAAAAATTATATTCTTATTCTCCTAATATCTCTATGGATATATAAAACCTCTAGTTCACCCTATTTGTTTTGGCAGGGGTACCATTAATTAAGAGGGACTTCCTACTAAACTGAAACTCCTATAGAAGTGTAATGCCTCTCTATTCTAGTCGATCTTTCTAGTAGATATGTTCTATCCTACTCATATATCATTAGATAATTACCCTTCTATGAAATATGCTACCTACGATAAAATGTAATCAGACTACCATAATTGTTCTAGCTACTGAGGAAACACAATGTTCAGCCAACTTATAAATACAGCAGGTGTATTTTACAGTCAAAAGACATCGCAAAAATTTTTAATGGCTGTAGCGGGTCACGAATGATGTCCTTGGAATTTTTTTATCTCCGTGCCTTCTCTTGATGGTATCTCGATCTTAATCCAACCTTAGAAATAAAAACTTTTGCTCGTGTTACTTGGTCGAACAGGTCGATGGTAGACTATACTTTTGGTTACTTGAATGTTCATGGACTTCAAATGATCAATCCTTCTGAAGATGACAGATATCGACTTATGTCAATATAGGCTATCTATCAAGTTTTTCGAAGGATGAGACCTGCTAAACTTCATGGTTTACTTATGCTTGTTTGCCATTAAATACCAAGAACAAAAAATTACAGAGGAAGTGAACTTGATTGTAAACTCGCTTGTACAAAAGAAAGGCTAAAAAGAAATCCTAGGAAATAATCTAAGTACAATTGTTTAGTTTTGATTCTGGTGGGTGACGATAGAGGCTCGGAAAAGTGTAGCAACTCTGCCTTACTCCTTGGACTATTTGACACGGTCCTTGCTATTGAAGAAATTGCCTTTCGTAGGTTGCCAGCCTTTTGCATGGGTGTGGTACCCTGCTATTTATAGTGATATATGTTTTGAGCCGCATAGATGGCCACGTGGCTACAACAACACATAAAGACCCGCTCTTTGGCTTCCAACTGGTGACTTATTGAGATATTGTTGCAGCAAATCTGGGTGGTTGAGACTTGGCCAGCCTGCCACGTGTCCCATCGTAAGATAGGATCAGTCTGCTTGAGTCATTTCGAGCCGTATAGGCCTTTCAGTGTTCGGCCATGCTGGGCCGCATAAGACTCATACGGCTTAAGTCACAGTCTCCCTTAGTCCGCATGTAGCTTGGGGACTTTTGAGCCGCATAGGTTCTATATTCTAGGCCGTATAAATTTCATATGGCTCAGGTTGCAGTTACTCTTGGCTGCATGAAGCACATAGTTTGAGCCGCATAAGGTTCATACGGCTCGGGTCACAGTCCTTTTGGCCGCATAGCCATGTCCAGTCCGGTGACATGATATTTTGTCTGATCAGGTCTTATCTTTTTTTTGTCAGAGTGTCAGAGTTGTCAGAGCTGTCAAAGCTGTTAGTTTCGCCAATTTTGACAGAATTTGTCAGCTTTATCAGAAGGGTTGATTAGCTTGGCCGCATAAGTAACTATTCTTTCTGCGGCTCAAATCAGTCTGGTGAAGATGGGTCGCATGGGGCATGCTGAGTCTGTCATACGGCGCTTCTTTATGCGGATCAATTTGTTCCAAAGTACTCATGCGGTCAGTTGTGATCCACATGAACCCCATATTTTCCATGCTTCTACAAGACCCCCTTCAAAGTTTTCAAATTACAAATTTGGAATACTTTGAATAAGAAGCATGGACATATGTCAAGCCTCAGAAAAATCATCGAATTAGGAAAGACGTTGTGCCGTAGGGACATTTTTGGGCCGCATGGAGATCATTGCTGCCAGCTGTCACTGTTGTATTTAATGCCTTGATTTGGTTTTGGATTTGTACTCACTTTTTTCGAGATAAAGCTGACAGTTACTAAAGATAAAATCCCCAAACGTCATCATTATCTTTTAATGGATACGAGAATCGAAGCGGCGATGACGGTTATTTAAGAATAAAAATCCCCAAGTGTCGTTATTATCTTTAATGTCATGATAATCGACGCGACGTTCATTTGTTACCACTTTGAAGGGCTATAAATATGGGCCATACGGCGAGAGTTTTCTTTCAACTTTTTCTTCTTCGTCTTCATCATCTTGGTCATCGTTTCTGTTCCAGTTAGCCATGGCTCCGAAAGCTTCCAAGTCGACTGGTGCTACGACCAAAAAGAAGGGACTCGCCTCTCTGTCGAGTGCTGCAGACTTTCCTTCCATTCATCCTGACGTGCAACTCCCTGTTAAGGATAAGGACAGTGGAAAAATGATAAGTTAAATTTGAATGGCCATATCGCATATTTTATGCGCAAGCCTGTCATATATCGCCTCTATGTTTAGGCATCATCGATGTATGCCCCATATGTATTATGTATAATGGGGCCGCATGGGCTAAGCCGTATTAGCGTCACTGACCCTCATGGATGCCCCAAACCTGAGCCGTATGAGCACTACATGGCGGAGCCGCATGGATGCCTCGTGACTAAGTCGTATATACATCTCATAACTGATCCGCATAAGTGCCTCATGGCTTAGCCGCATGAGCACTGCATAACAATACTGTATAAGTGCTTAAGACTGAGCCGCATGCGTCTAATGTTTGGCTGAATGTTATTTTCTTCTAACTGCTAACCCCCATTTTTTTAAGAATCCGGCTAGCGAATTTCTCCAGGACCGATATCGACGATAGAGTGAAGATGCACCATTCTGACATACACATCAGACAGCTCAAAACTCTTCATGCTTTGGAAGAGTTTTCCTCAGATAGTAGGAAGAACCTTTATACGTCGGAGAGTCGGACGGTGGTGCGGCATCTTCGTGAAAGTTATGTTTTTACGGCTCTCCAAGTAGGCAAAAACATCACTAAGGATGTTGTTTTGAAGGTATGATCTTTTGGAGGAACGGGCCTAAGATGTCCGCAATACGGAGGAGAGAAAAGCATGTTATTTTGCCTTCCTCCGTACAGCTTCTCGGAGGTTCAACAGCCTTTTTTACTTCTCAGCAGTAAAACATGACTTTTTTCGAGGGCCACAAAACTGCTTTTTGATGAAAGCGAAGTATTGCCAAACTGACCAAGCTATATATTGCAAGATTTTTATTTCTTTTTTTTTGCAGCTGATGTAGTCCTATGAATGTAACTGATTTTGAATAAACAGATTACATTCATTCCATTCTTTGTTTGGGGTATTTATGGTGCTTGTACTAGAGGGCCTAATACAGCATTTGTGTTTGATAAAGGATATCCCACTGGAGGGCTTTTTGTGGACCTATTGCCCTTTTGCGCATCTAAAAATGCGAGCAAATAGATTTGAATGATATTTTGTGGACCTACTACTCTTTGGTACACCAATGGTACGAGTAATAGATTAGGATAACTTCTATAGACCTATTACCATTTTGCGCATTGGTGGTACGGGTAATAGATTTGAAACAAAACCCAACAGCGGTAATATGGACGTGATAGGTTTTGTGGTCTTAACACCATGTCTTTTATTCCGGGTCGGGTACAGGTGTTAAGTCGGGAGACTATCGATATCAGAGGTAATATGGACGTAATATATTATAATCAGGCATAATCTTTGGTGGACCTATTACTCTTCTACGCACTGGTGGTGCAAGTAATAGATTTGGAGACAAAATCCAACAGAGGTAATATGGACGTGATAGGTTTTATGGTCTTAACACCATGTCTTTTATCCTGGGTTGGGTACATGAATTAAGTCAGGAGATTATCGGTATCATAGGTAATATAGACGTGACACACGATAATCAGGACTAGGAAGTTTACTCAGAGATAATGTTAAACTGGGCAGACACTTGTGTGATAAAGCATTAGAGTGGGAGTTCAGAGGTATCAGCATACATGACTCGTCACTCAGGGAGATGCGATGCGAATCTACTCGGAGAAAAATAAAGTGTGAGTTCAGAGGTACTTGGTGTACATAACTCGATGATCTAGGAGATTTGGTGGTTTGAGGAAGTACCAGCATATCCTTAGACATAGTATTTCTTCAAAAATTTATCATTTATGGGAATCATGAGCAAGTCTCCATTCTGCTTTGCAAGTCGGTATGCGACGTTGGAGAATACTGTCTTGATGAGGAATGGACCCTCCCATTTGGGCTGGAACTTGCCGACGGATTTATGAGTCATGACCATCGGTCTGCGAACGGCCAAGACGAGATCGCCTATTTGGAATGTCCTCTGCTTGACTTTCTTATTATAGACCCGAGAGATGCATGCTTGATAGAGCTCGATGCTTTGTTGAGCTTGCAAGCGCTTCTCGTCTAAAGCTTCCAATTCTTGTAGTCGTCGGCGATAGTTATCATCCGATGTCAATCGGTAAGTAAGAGCCACACGAAGCGAGGGGATCTGAGTCTCTAATGGAAGAACTTCCTCGTTTCTATACACCAGAGAGAATGGTGTATTTTTTGTAGCCGTCCGACTCGTAGTACGATACGCCCATAAGCATTCGCCCAGCTTTTCATTCTAGTTGCACTTGTTTGAAGACACGAACTTTTTGAGAAACTTGATTATGGTATTGTTAAAGGCTTCAGCCAGACCATTAGCCGATGGGTTGTAGGCCGTAGAAGCCACATTCTGAATTCGATTCTTATCCCAGAATCGATAGAAGGCATGGCTTGCGAACTACGGACCATTGTCATGAATGATCTTCCGTGGCAGTCCAAAATGGTAAATGACGTGATGTTTTATGAAACTGATCATGTTTGACGTCTTTACCTCTGCTAACGGAACATCTTTCGCCCACTTGGATAATTAATCGGCGATTGCAAGTACTAACCGGTGCCCTTTGGATGACAACGGGGTGATTGGGCCAATGATGTCCATTCTCCATGCTTCAGATGGCCAAGAGACCACCGCTGGGTGCAAAAATTCGGATGGTAGATGTATGAAATTTATGTGGATCTGACAAACCTTTCACTTCTTTGCATAGTCAATTGCGTCTGCTACCATTGTAGGCCATTAGTAACCCATCCGACAGAGACGGTCCTGCAACTTTGGGCCCGGTTGGTGAGCCCCGCAAACGCTATCGTGAGCCTCACGTAAGGCTTCTTTAGCTTCTACGTTTGACAGACATCTTAACAGTAGTCCATCGTAAGATCGTCGATATAATATTTTTGTTTCGGTGTCATAAAAGAATTTGAGAGACCGCCTTCTGATTGAAGCTACTTCTTTCATATTCTCAGGCAGGCTCCCGTAGGCTGCAAAGTCGATGAACGGGAGTCTCCTATCTTTTCTATCATTAGTTATCTGGGCGGAGTAACTCATATCCAGTCGAATGTTATTTTTGGGACAGACCAACTCATAGCCTATCACGTCGACTAGATGATGAGCATAATATGGAATCGCCAAAGAAGCGACGAGGCCTGCTAGGGCATCGGCTTCAATATTCTGGAGCCTAGGAACACATTCTATAAAAAACCCCTCTATGGTTGCAATGATGGCAATTGATGTCTGATGATAGAGAATCAGGTCTACGTTACGAACCTCGTACGAGCCTCGGATTTGATTAACAATCAGCTGTGAGTCGCCATACGCTTCCAGGTATTTGATCCCTAACTTTTTTGTGAGTCAGAGTCTGATGCCAGAGCGTTATATTCGGCTACATTGTTTGAACGAGGTTCTGTGAGAGAATATGCCCGATTGATTACCAACCCAGAGGGAGAAATTAATACTATCCCGACTCCAGCGACGATATCACCTTATGGCCCTGTTCTTGAAGCACCGTCGAAGAACATTCGCCAATCGTCATCATGTGAAGTCATGTTTGAGTCAACAACTTCATTTAGGATTTTTTCATAGATTATGGCTGTTTCTGAGCCTGGATGGACTGCTAGAAAATTGGCCAAGGCTTGACCTTTGACAGCCATCTGCAGAACGAAGACCATGTCGTAGGGGGATAACAGTATCGCCCATGTGGCTAGACGAGAATTGAGTGTGCCTAGCTTGGTCATGAGAACCCTGAGGGGATTAACTCGCGAGACAACATGGATGGTCTGCCCTGACATATAGTGTCATATTTTCTGAATGGTGAACACCAAGGCAAGGCATTCCTTCTTCACGACGGTGTATCTATGCTCCGACCCCACCATCATTCGGCTGTGATAATAGATGGCTTGTTCGTGTCCCGCATTATTATTCTGTGCTAGCAAGGCGTCGATAGAGTGTTCCATCGCTCGTACATAGAGCAGGAAAGGCTTTCCGATAACTGGGGCTGCCAGAACTGGCAGATTCGACAGGTATTCCTTTATGTCATCAAAGACGTGTTGACATTCTTTATTCTATATGAAAGAGGTGCCTTTCTTCATGAGTTGTGTGAAGGGTTGACATCGCCCTAAGAGGTTAGATATGAACCTTCTGATGTACGCTAGTCTTCCCTGAAGACAGCCGGAGGTTCCTCGGTGGACACATCTCCAGGATTGCCTTTGTCTTATCAGGGTCTATTTGAATGCCCCAGGAAGTAATGGCAAAGCCCAAGAACTTTCCGCTGGACCCACCCAGGAAGGACTTGGTGGGATTCATCTTCAGATTGTGCGCTCGTATAAGGTCGAACACTGTTCTCAAATCGTGTAAGTGATCATCCTTGGAGCGACTTTTGACGGCGATGTCGTCAACGTAACACTCTACCGTCTTACGCAAGTAATCTCTGAAGATGACGCTTATAGCTCGTTGATATATAGCACCGACGTTCTTCAGGCCAAAGGGCATAACTGTGAAACAGTACTCACCTATCGATGTTCGAAATGACGTATGCTTCTCATCGTCAGAAGACATTTTGATTTAATTGTATCCTGAAAAGCCATCCATAAAGGACATGCGCTCGAAGCCACACGTATTATTGATTATTATGTCGGTAATGGAAAGAAAGAATTTATCCTTAGGATATGCCGCATTCAGATTATGAAAGTCGATACAGATTTGGATCTTTCCATTCTTCTTGACAACTGGTACTATATTAGCTATCCAGTCTGGGTGTTGCTCCTCGCGGATGAAACCGCTAGCTATAAGCTTATTTACTTCCGCTTCAATGGAGTTCATGATGTCTGGACGGAACTGCCATTGCTGTTTTTTGACTGGTTTTGCGTCTGGATAAATATTGAGCTTATAAAGTACGATCTCGGGGTTTAGCCCTGGCATGTCTTCATAGCTCCAGGTGAAAATGTCGATATATTCTCTGACGAGTTGCAACAACGACTCCCGCTCGCCGTCCGTCAGGCTTTTACTGACGAAGATTGGCTTTGGAGAGGAGTCATCACCGAGGTTAACTTGTATGACCTCATCTTTAGTGGGAGGGTCACGTAGTTCAAAGCGCTTCTTCCATTGTGTATCCAGTTGTTAGACCCATGGCTCCAATTCAAGAGGTTCGAGTAGATATTCATCTTCCTCTTCAATGTTAGCGGATGCTATGTTGACAGATAATGTCTGCCTGAATATATCTTTAATGCTGTTATCGAAATCGTATGTAGGTGATTCGGATGAGTGAGAATGCCACTCGCATTCCTCATTGGAGCTCTCGGGCATTGTTGCTGGTGTAACATAACCGAGGCCACATTTGGACTTTCCGTAATAATTTCGAGGTTTCCTAGACGGGGTTGACAGTTGCAGAGGCGATTGCCGATCGTTGCCGTAATTTAGACCTAGGGTAGCCTCCATGTCGTACCCCTGCTTTTGCATGAAGTACTTAGCTTGAGGACTATACAGGTAGAGTGGTAATCTTCCAGTATCGGGTTCGAGATCAAACTCTTGTGGCATGAAAGGTTGAGGACCTTCTTTTCGACCGAAGATGATCGTGTGATCCCCTTCTCTCCGGCCTGGGACTAGGAAGTAGGCACCTCTAATAGAAGTAAGCCGGTTTACGGTATGGACGGTTGTCACCTACGTGTGTAGGTTAATGTCCCGATCGTGCCCCATAATATATATCAAATTAAGTTTATTACACTCTGGATAGTTCAACGGCTGCCTCTTATTGATGAAATAAGGAATTTTGTCCACAGGGATTACATCATCATGAGAGGGACTATCTACCTTTGTAAATAGATACTTTGCGAGTTCTGTATCCTCTTCAGCCACCCCCTGCATGACCGGAGGTTGAGACGTTGTCTTCGGCAGCTTGACCACCAAGGGTTCTACTTGTGGCATTGGCTTGCCTGAGGGTCTCGGATCTACACTTGATTGCTGGCTCGTCTTGGAAAGACGGATAACCATCGGCTCGACAGAGGGCTTCGTGTCTTTTGACTGCTTTTGACTGGATCTTGGCAATCGGATCACCATCGGCTCCCCAGAGGGCCTCGCATCTTTCGGTTGCCATTGCTTAGATTTTGGCAATCGAATCACCATCGGACCTATGACGGACTGTGGCTCTTGGCTGGACCTTGGGAGTCAGATGACGATCGGTTCTGACTGTGCAGCTGGGGCGAAGGAAACGGGCACCTCTTTATACAAAGTTGCGACAAGGGGTGCGGCTTTGCCCGGTTTACGGGCCTGGAGATAAATTCTCAAGAATTCTTCTGGCCCTGTGATGACCTCTGGTTCGTCAGTTATATGCTTCTTGGATTCTTCATATAGACAAGCCTCTGAAGAATAATAAGACTCAACCCCTTTGAAGGGATCGATGTCGGCAAATTCAGTCTTTACGAAGCCGTGCTTACTGACATACTTGAAGAACTGGTGGAGTGTGGATGGCACGATCATATAGTCATGTATCCACGGATGCCCCAAGAGGATATTATAGGATGTATCTGCATCTATGACGTAGCAGGTAACCTCTGTCCTCAGGTCGCCGATCTGACATTTCAATCGGATCTTTCCTAAGGGATAGCTTCTTCCGGAGTTGAAACCGCTAATGGCAGTGTTGGTCACCGCTAACCGGTGCATAGGGATGCCGGGGACTTGAAGCAAGCTTTTCGGGATGATACTTATTGACGAGCCAGGGTCGATGTGCATCCCATCCACCTTGATGTCGCCTATGTATCCAGTGTAGTACAAGGGGCGATCATACAAGTTTGACTTGATCAACATGTCCTGTAGGGTGAATACGATATTGGGAATTACATCCGTACAGTTGCTGCCCTGGAGATCTGCGGACGAGTCTTCTCCTGTAGGTTTGACCTGGGCTAAGTAACCGTCAGCATTCTGGAGTGCTTCGCTCAATGCGACACGAAGATCCTTGGAGAGCCTTAGGAGCTCGTATAATGACAACTTTGCCGACGTATTAGTTAGTTGTGCTAAAATGTCAAAGTTATAAGGTCTCTCCAGCCCTTGAGGTACATCTTTACGGAGTGGCCGATCGAAGCAGATTTCCTTCAGTTTGGCCCTGTCTGCCGATGGAGGCTGAGATGGGCCCGGAACATCAATGGCAAGCATCGTTGTCGGTTGAAGGTCCTCGACTGAACTATCAAGAGTGGGCTGGACTTGTGCCCCGAATCGGATGACAACGGCAGCTGCCTCCTCAGCTTCGGTTGAAATGGTATGGCAGGATCTGGCCTTCTTCTTGTTTGCTGGAGATGACGCCGCCTGAGTAACTTTGGGCACTAAGTCTGGGTGCACCCACATAAACTCTCCTCGTGACGTGGTAAGATGTACCAAGCCAGTCGTCTGGTCGCAGACGAGGGGAAGATTAGTAACCTCCATCATTGTCCGGGGGATAGGTATTACTCCGTCTTGAGTACTTGTTGGAGGAATGTCGTCGAACTGAATTGACACCATATTCCTCGCCACAGTAACCTCTTCAAAGTCTAGCGACAGAGCTTTGGAGTCGATAAGACTCTGGATGTACCGCTTTAATTGAAAGCAGTCATGAGTGGCATGATGAACATAGCGGTAGAAATGGTAATATTTTGGGTCCTCCATGTCTACCGCTCGAGGCTCGTGCCTTGGTGGAGGGAGTTGGATCCTGTCCCCTTGCAAGAGCATGTCGAAGATAGGCTTGACATGACTATCTTCGAATGAGTAATTCACCTTGGGCCACTGAGCTTCTGTCTGTTTTGTTCAGGCTTTTTGGTCGTGCCTACGACCATAGCATGTTTGCCTTTATTGTCCCGGTTATTGGAGGTGCCATCAGTATTGTTGTTATTGGGGGTGGTACCAGGACGTTTGCCTTTGAATTCTCTATCTGGGATGTGTAATCCCAGCTGGCGAGCCTTCTTTAACATTGCCTCCGCATTGGTGGCGCTTATGATGAAGGTCGTCCAATCCCTGAATTGATCTTCGCCCATCTAGAGGCTGATCGTGGGGAGCAACTTCTTCTGGTAGATTTCAATCAAGGAGCTTTCGGGATTGCCTTGGGGCAATCTCATTACGGTTTGGCAGAACCGCTCGATATAGTTCTTTGTTAGCTCCCTCTCCCCCTGAGCGACGTCTATGAGGGATGACATTGTCACATCATGTCCCACTTCGTAGAATCTTTCTAGGAACATATGCTTGAAGCCGTCAAAAGAATGGATGCAGTTGTCCGGAAGGTTGCGGTACCAGTCGAACGTGATTCCCTCCAATGCTCCGATAAATAACCGTGTGAGGATAGCATCACTATGCTGCAAGTGGTCGATTGTGACCTTAAAATAAGTCATGTACCGATTAGTAGAGGACTTCTCTCATATGAATCAATATAAAATAGTTTGTACCGTGGTGGAAAAGGAACATCTCTCCACACAACGGGATACGACTGTCGTATTCTGAGGTCCCGGAAGGAGTCTTGGGCATTGAACGTTGCTCGAAGCTCCTGGACTTCCCTCCTTGCCTCCCTTGATTCATCTGCAGCTGAAGGAGCGGAAGCTCCTAGAGGATTGTCACCCAAAGGAGGAGCGGTCGTGTTGGAGTACGCGTTGACTGCGGTTTCCAAGCTTGTTTGTCCAGGCGTCCTTACTGGTTGAGTCGGCAAGGCAGCTTTGATTTCGTCTACTAACTTGACCAAGGACAGGAGCATAGCTTCAAGTACTTCTAGATGTTGTCGGTCAGTAGGCGCTTCATGATCATCATCGGCCATAAAGACTATCCGCACGTGGGTAGAGGTGGAAGGGATCGTGGCAGAGGTGCTCTCTGTGTCATACCCTCGTATCGAGAAATCATCAGGGAATGTCAGAATGTCTTCTTTCTCAGAATCGGAAGGGGAGCTACCCCCTGTACAGGAAGCCGCATCGTCTTGGCGAAGGCGATCATCCTCAGGGACGTCCACGTCTGTTGCATAATTCCAGAGGATCGCTACCCCCTGTGTATGCTCTTAGAACACCGGGTTGTCGTATATTTTGAGAGGACTGCTACTCCCAGCCTCATCTACCCCCAGGGAGGTCAAGGATGTACCCCCAGGTGTTGGGAGCTTCTTCTGGATCGAGTGCCTAGGTAGACACCCCCTGTGGCTGTCGGTGGCAATCCTCCATATGAGAGTTTTCTTGCAGTGCTAGCTGAGATTGTCGGGCTGGAAGAGCCTGTCTTCTTTCTTCCTTTGCTGGAAAGAACCTTCCTAGTTGAATTACAGGAGGCGAAAGAAAATTTTTTTGTCTCCCGAAATTTGTACCTATTTCTCAAGTTATTGTCGGAAAGGTGCTGGCTGGTGCAGTCGTTGGAAAATGGAATGCCGATCTTCAGGTGCTGTTGACTTATCGCAGTAGCAGTTGATGATGACTTCGATGCAACGACATCCCGGAAGGGGCTCATCACATGCCAAGGTTGCTTCTTTCTCCTTGCATTTTGAGTAATCACCTCTCGTAAGTCGATTGCAGGCTGATCTAGCTTTGCATCCAATTTGTGGACTCCGGTATACTGAGAACACGGGTGCGTAGGTATCATGTTTGCTCTCCGATATGAGGCCAGTAAAATTACTTGCTCTCGATCGTTTGAGGAAGAATTTTGAGAGCCACCATGTCCGTTAGCCCTGGGGCACTGGACGCGGGTGGTTCTATATAACTTTCCATCAGGGGTCCGTATAACAGTTAATGGTACCTGCTGACGGTCAGCAACTTGGACAGTTGACTGGGCTTGTTGGGCCTACACTGCCCTAGACTTCTTCAATTTAGCACCCGAGGGCGCATAATAAGAAGAGTACAGATTGGAATATCTCACATTCTCAATGGGCCGCATAGAGTCGAGCCCGCATGAGAGACGGTCGAACACCGAGCTTCTGACAGGGCCACATGAGACACTGTCTATGGCTAGGATTGGCTGCCGCATAGGCCATTTTCCTGCGGTCGGAGTTGGCTGCCGCATGGGCGATCTGCCTGCGACCAGAGTTGGCTACCGCTTGGGCGATCTGTCTATGGCCAGAGTTGGCTGCCGCATGGGCCGTCTGCCTGCGGCCAGAGTTGGCTGCCGCATGGGCCATCTCCCTACGGCCGGAGTCAGCTACCGTATGAGTCATCTGCCTATCTCTCTTATGCGGTCGCTTCCTCGTCCGTATGGATTTCCCTTGTGCCCCCAAAAATTCAGCATCGTAGTATTTTTCTTTGCTGGATTTGGGGACAGTGGGGTTCTCTGCGGTCGGAAGAAAGGCCGCATAAAAGTCTTGATCACCGTCTTGGGCCACAGAAAGAGCTTCTTCGAGAAGCTGGTCTGCGGCAATAGTTTTGCGCTTCGACATCCTGCGGGTTCTCTTTGGGTTGGCTCGCTTCTGCGGTGGGCTGGCGCTCCTTTCAGAGAGTATTTCTTCGAATGCTCGTTGGTCAAATCGAACCACGAGCATTTGTTGCATAGAGCCGAGCTTGGACGCGTCAGATTACATCACCAATTTCTCATCATAAGAGAAGGATATCCCCAGCAGATTCGCTATCGTGTTTGCCATTAAATACAAAGAACAAAAAATTACAGAGAAATTGAACTTGATTGCAAACTCGCTTGTACAAGAGAAAGCCTCACTACAACAGAAATACCTTTTAATGACGGCCAAAAACTGTCATTAATGACAAACCATGACGCTTTTTTTCCAAAGCAAGCGTGATGAAAACGGGTGTTATAAATATTTTTTAAAAGCGTCATAAATAAAAACGTCATGAATATGATGAGTTTCTGCTAGACTTATTTTCAGCATAGTTTGAAAGCGTTATGAATAGATAATCTGTATAGACTCAATTCAGCATATTTATAACGCTCAATTCTGCACATTTATATATTACTTTCCAAAAAATTATAGATCAATGCTCACTGTTGCTCAATTCAATTTTAAAACATTCATTCTGATCCATATTCATAAGAAAACATCTAAATGTTATAGAGTACCATTTAATCCATTTACAAATATATACATAATATATATCACCATCTTCATTACATTTTTTCAGAATAGGACATCCAAATATATATATTTACAACTACTACTAGTAAGTAGACCCTCAAAACTATTAGTACATTGGCTTCAACTTTGAGCACATCAAAACTGTCGGCATCACGTAGCAAAACCCTGAAAAAGATAAAAAAATATTACCAAAAGGCCACCTCATGTCTTAAGAGTTGGTACCAAGTTTCCAACAAGAAACTAGCAATTGAGGATCATGTAATAAAATACTTTCATATACATTGAATCTAAGAATGCATTAAAATACCTACCTGTAGTAATAAACAGTCAAAGAGTGAAAGAAACAGGCCACTCAAAGAATGCAATCAAATGTGAGGCATGACAGAAGATGAGGTAGCTACTTGAAACTTTGTTGAAAGGGTTACAACTCAAAAGTATGAGCAACTTCTGCACATTGATGAGCCACCAAGTTAACACCGAAGTGCATGCTAATAATGCTAATTACATTTTCGGGAAACTGAACTGGTAAATAAAATTTCCTAAAAGTATATACATGGCATATAGAAACATATGAGCAAGTCCTATATAGATGCAACATCTCCACAAATATGTTTATTCAAACATAAACTACACATTAATAGTAAAACCAAAAAATTACTACCACCAAATGGAAATACCACCAAGTTGATACTATTATGTTGTCCCAAGGAATTTCTAGAATTCTCAAAGCCCTTCAAGAAATGGCACATCTCTAAGGATCATAAATAAAAGCTATTCTAAATTACCAAGAAAAGATTATAGAAGAAAACCATATATTTTAATAGGCGATGAGAAATTTCAAAACCTAACTGTACAATACATTTTTATTTATCTCCTTCAGAATGTTAATGAACTACTATATTAGTAATTTTGCATCATACTATATTAGAAATTTCAAAACCTATATCCATAATTTAGATGTTATCAAGTTAGAACCAGGTATAAATGACACATTATATTTGAAAGACCGAAAACTGGAAAGAAAAAAAAAACTTCAAGTCACTACAAAATTCAAGAGAAAAAAATACAGGTTCAAGTGAAATTCAGAAAACCCAGAAGCCAAAACTTTCATAAATGGAAAAAAGTTTATAGAACTCTAAGTGCTCATGTCAAAAATTCCTCTGCAATGTGAAGTCCTCAGACAACTTTTAGAATGAAGCATGCATTAACATTTTTTAATTTGTACTTCTTTTGCAGCAGTAAGTAGAACCTTCTTTCTTTGGTCTTCTTTCTTCTCTCTATTTCTGAGGTGTGGAGTGGTTGTGGAATCCACATTCACTCATAGGTCCTATATATATGAAGTTGGAGCCATTTGGGCTTTTCAATACCAATCCTTTTTTTTGCAGCAATTCTTCATTTGCTTTCTATCATTATATGATACATTGTATTATGACGTGATGTGCAACTAAATTGAACAAATGAACTCAATTTCTATGACACAATTTTTGTGAATTGCTAACACTAACTCAAAACTAATAATAAGTTATAACATTTATTCGTATAAAACATAATCTCTATGAACTCAATCTCTATGACTCGATCTCTATGAACTCAAAACTAATAATAAGTAGAATTCCACAACCTTATTTAAGTTAGTAAAGGGAATAAAAAAACTTCCCCAAATTCTAATACTCAACCAACTTTAGTTCATTTGTTGCAAAGTTTATGTACCTCTCAACTGTTCTCATTGAACACAGTAATATGACGAGTCATTCATATTCATCTATCAGAACATTTTAGAGTAATCCATATACAATATTACTAAGTTACTAACACATTTAAGAATTCAAGATGCATAAAAAGGAATCTTAAGAATTAGTTCACCAGAACTCTTCTTAGCACAAGAATCAGACTAAATTAAAAAGAGTAAATTCTATGTAATGCAAACTAGAATTCAATAGAAAAATTACAGTAGATAGGTAATGTGTAAATTCAAATTAAAATAGTGGAAAGCACAACTAATCATGAATCACAAGCCATGGAAAAATGACTAATTTCCCTCTTTACATCAAAGAGAATATGAAGAAGATGCATAAAACAGGGGAACTATTTCTTGCTACTTCAACGGGGACAAATTTGCAGAGACCTTGAAAATAAGATACCGAAAAAAATGGGCAAGATAAGCAAGTAAATTTTAATGGAATCTGAAACTTACTTCCCTAACAGCAGTAACCTCAGCATGAGCAGTAGGATCCGTGTGCTTCAAAACCATGTTATGACAGCTCACAATTACTTCATCATTACGGACTATAACTGCGCCAAAGGGACCTCCATCGTTGCATTCAACTCCTTTATATGCTTCCTCAATGGCTTTTGATAAGAATTTGTGATCCCTATCCCGAACAGCTGAGCCACATGTAACCAATTCAAGTAAGAAAAACAAAATTGTCGAAATTCAATTTGCGCCCGCAAAGAGGCTATATGAAGAAAAGATAAGGTCTCCAAAAAATATTGAGAAAACGAGTAATAAAATAAAGGAAGATTCAAAAAGAGGCCTCATTTTGGAATCCTCGTCATAGTACAAGGTATCCATTTACAACAAAAGATGTGATCAGAAGTAAGAAAGCTAAAACAGTTTCAATTACCTTCATGATGGCCAGGGAACGCGGAAGCTACAGAGATGGTCCCATCCTTTGTCTCCAAAACTGGCAATACATTTCAAAGAGAAACAATCAATTGCATGCCATCATATAGGTAATTCTAAGTTGTAATTTCAAGAACCTATGATGTAAGCAATAAAATGGAGAAGGAAATAACAAATTACAAAATATTCATTGGTGATACATTTACTTATTCTTTTTTCTCTCTCTTTAATAAACAAGTTATCAGAATAATGGCATTTTTAAAACTTCAACAAATTATGTACATTAAACCTAGAAGGGCAAGAAAGAAATGGAAGACAAGATCAAATAAAAAAATTATAAAAAAAGTAAAAGCAAAGAACATGGAAAAGAAATGACGAACTCATGTACACATTTGACCGGCCTACTATAGGGCCCGAGAGTGTGAAAATATATGTATAGGTTCTCGGGCCCTTGCAACACCGAATCCTGGTTTATCCCTGATGTACCATTTCTTACTCATGATAGTTAAAGTAATAGAAATAAACTAAACTACCAATTATCTCAAGAACAATAAATCTATAATTAAAAAAATTAGTAAAAGAAAAGGGTCAGCCAGAAAGATCTCACTAAAGTTTCCCTCGTATCCGCGATCCTAATTCTACTACAATACACATAATAGTGATACCCAATCAAGACATAATGATGTTAATAACATGAAGAAAAACGGCAGATCACAAACTTCCTCCTATCTATCTATCTATCTATCTATCTATCTATCTATCTATCTATCTATCTATCTATCTATCTATCTATCTATCTATCTATCTACTAACAATAAGAAGCAATTTCATCGTGTTGATTACACATATTTCACAAGGTTCGGTCCCGAAAACCGAGAAAAAGTACAGAAATGTCTGCTAAATTCAGGTTCCACATACAAAGCTTCCTAAACATAATGATTAACAAATCACAACTACAAAAGAAGCAACAGACCCAAAAAAGAAAACTGAGCAACAGTAGACCACCCATTCAAAAGCCATGATTCCTAAAAAAAGTGAAGAGAATAATAATCCCCCACACATTATATGCTACATGTACCCATCACCTAATCTAAAACATACCCATGAATCCAGTTTTGAACTTCTATGTTCCTATCTAGATTCTTCCCCAAATTCTATAACCCCCCCAAAAAAGGAAATGAAAAAAAAAACTTGAATAAAAGGAGATAAAATTAGTGGTCAGAATGCAAATAGAATAACAAAGGGAGGGGACAAAAGATGTATACTGAGCCTCTTCCATTGCAAATTCCAGAGATGTGTTTACTTCGGTTAGGGCTTCCTTCCTTTAGTAAAGAGGAGTAATTTATTTTAATGAGTATAATATGAATTTATAATAGAAAACTTTTTATAGTGATGTAATGTATGAAGAGTGGGCGAACCTTCCTTCTTTCCCCGATCGACCAATGTATGAAGACGTATGTGAACCTTCCTTCTTTCCTCGACCGACCAAGGTACTCGAGGATGGCGAAGAGGTAGACGGGGGCGCCGGCGCCGACCCTCTCGGCGTACTTGTCGGACATGAGAAAACGGGCGATGCGGCTGACGGGAAACTAGAGAACGGCCGTCGAGATGAGGCGCACGTCGTTGGAACATGTTGTCGAAGTGGTGGCTCTGTACCGATAGCTCAGTCGCCGAAGGGTTACTGTGTAGTCGAGCCCATCACCGGAGTAATTAAGGTTAGGGTTGAAAATTGGAGGAGAAGAGGTTTGAGGAGGAGAGATGCTGCTCGTTAGAAAATGGATGAGAAATGAATTTTCTCTCTCCCACTGAGCTTTTATACAGTGAAGGAATTACAAGTTTGCCACCGCTCTAAAATATTAATGACGTTTTGTTTTATAAACGTTATAAAAAGCCCAAAATTAGCCCAAACCATCATAGAAAAAAGGTATTTCTCAACTTTGATAACGCTTATGTATCAGCCATCATTAAAACTCCTTGTCGAGCGTCATTAAAAGGGTTTTTTGTTGTAGTGCCTAGAAAGAAATTCTAGGAAACAATCTAAGTACAATTGTTTAGTTTTGATTCTGGGAGGTGACGATAGAGGCTCGGGAAAGTGTAGCAACTCTGCCTTACTCCTTGGACTATCTGACACGGTCCTTGCTCTTGAAGAAATTGCTCTTCGTAGGTTGCCAGCCTTTTGTATGGGTGTGGTACCCTACTATTTATAGTGATATATGTTTTGAGCTGCATAGACTACCACGTGGCCACGTGGCTACAACATCACATAAAGACCCGCTCTTTGGCCGCCAACTGGTGACTTGTTGAGATATTATTGCAGCAAATATGGGTGGTTGAGACTTGGTCAGCCTGCCACGTGTCCCATCGCAAGATAGGATCAGTCTGCTTGAGTCATTTTGAGCCGCATAGGCCTTTCAGTGTTCGGCCATGTTGGGCCGCATAAGACTCATGTAGCTTAAGTCGTAGTCTCCCTTAGTCCGCATATAGCGTAGGGACTTTTGAGCCGCATAGGTTCTATATCTTGGGTCGCATAAAGCTTATGCGGCTCATGTTGTAGTTACTCTTTGCCGCATGAAGCACATAAATTGAGCGCATAAGGTTCATGCGGCTCGGATCACAGTCCTTTTGGCCGCATGGCCATGTCCAGTCTGGTGACATGACATTTTATCTGATCACATCTTATCTTCTTTTTGTCAAAGTGTCAGAGTTGTCAGAGCTTTCAAAGCTGTCAGTTTTGCCAATTTTGACAGAGTTTGTCAGCTTTATCAGAAGGGTTGATTAGCTTGGTCGCATAAGTAACTATTCTTTTTGCGGCTCAAATCAGTCTGGTGAAGATGGGCTGCAGGAGGCTTGTTGAGTATGTCATGCGGCTCTTCTTTATTCGGATCAATTTGTTCCAAAGTACTCATGCGGTCAGTTGTGATCCATATGAACCCCATACTTTCCATGCTTCTACAATGCTACCATAAAGGTCTTCTATATTGATTCCAACCATCTTACTCACTTATGTAAATTGAGTTTCCTCCAATCGTCACTTCTTGCAACATGGTATTACAGACTAAAAATTAGGTCTGCTAGGTTCTAGCCATCTTTGATTGCTTATATGATTCTTTATCTGTATTCCCTATGTGCATCTTATTCCAACACAATTGTTGTAACTACAAGTCTTTTGGAATTCCTATCTGAACTATATTATGGAAAAGGGTTCAACATCTACACGATTTTCTAGTATACTCAAACTAAGATTCCTAATTTTTTTCTCAAGTCCTTAGTTAGATCTATCTACAGAATCCAGGAGTATCAAAAATCAATTCCTAATCACCATGTCATTCTTTTATCTAATTTTCTTATTAGTATGATTAACAACTCATCATTTCTAGTCTATAAGAAGCTATTTAATAATCACAAATATGTCAAACCCTTCTATACTTGTATACTAGGTAATAGGGTATGTTAATGCTAGACAATGCTTATATGTGATACCTTGGCAAATACATATCTATTTACTAATCTTCTAGTCATGATTATTGATGGGTCCATTCAAAGTTATTTACCTTCTACTTAAAGGTATGTCGATTATAACACAGTCATATCCATTCTACAACCTATCTTAAGGTCATACTATGGTACAACCAAATGTCATATATCCCTTTGATAGAAATCTTCCTAGGAAAGTCTTTCGGCCACTGTCAGTGGTTATTTTATTTCTTGACCTATGCCTACTATCATGATTTCTATATTGTTCAAGCAAAATTTCCTCCGCCTCAACGCAACCATAGAATTTCTATAGAATTTCTATCTATCTTATGTACAATGCTTATAGATTTATCCTATTCATAGAAGACTTTTGAATCCTTTCAAATGTAGTCTTTCATGTGGGTGATCGCATTCTAATTTGGAAATAGTATCAACCTCTAAAATTCTACTACTCATTCTTTCAAATCACTTCCATAATTTCGATTGTTAATCCTATCATACCTTCCTTACTAAAATAAATTAAACCCTGTTCGACTTCTATCCCATCTCTATCTAACATAGCTAAATAGTAGAATGATTGCAGTCTATTGCTCCTAGAGTCTCTCATTAGATAGGCTATATGAATTCTATATTGCTAATCCGACACACTTGGCCTATCTAATAGAGACGTATATATAACCCTTATTATCTTAAATAATCAATCCTTCTTAAGATGCTCTAATAACTATTTTCTATCCAAAAAAATCCAAAGGAGTATCAAACACGAGCATTTGTCCTTCTGAAATAGGGAAGGGCATGAATTCAAGGTAAAGAGTTCAAGAATGACGATCAAATGCAATATTCGAGTTTCAAGGGCGATATATGAAATCAAAAGAAGTTTTAAGGCAATTGTGGATTGTGTAACTACCACTTTTCTAAAATAAGGATAATTTTAAACTTTTGTAAAATCAATCATTGAATAATAGGATTTAAATCATGTTAATAATTTTTGGTAAATTTTAATTAATTTAATACTATTTAAATTGGTGAATTATAATTTTGGTCTTTTATTAAAGTAACCCTAGAACTACTTAGCCTAGAGACTAACCATGGCCATAGAAATCTAACCATGTGATTAGATTAGCTAATTACCACTTTTTAGGCTAAGGGTATCTTTGTCATTTTGTGACTTTTGAATTAACTAGGACTTTGAACAATTGGTAATTTGCTAAGTGTTATGTTAGACCTTAGCCTAGAATTTTCCTAATCTATATATTATTCATGAGCCTAGATATTAGATTAGAAACTTCCATCATATGACAAGGTTAAAAATATCTAGATATTATGTTAAGGTTAGATATTTAGCTTGGAAACCCTAATTTCTATGGGCCTTTACATAGAAAGCCTTGATTTCAACCATAGGAAGCCCAATTACACAATTGAACATGCCCTAAACCTAGAGATACCCCTTCGGCCGGCCATGAGATGTTCCCCTATATAAACACATGTTATCACCCCTTGCCTCTTTTCATTACATCTTGAAACCCTAATTTGTGTTCTTCCCTAAATTCACTTTCTTTCTCCAAATCAACTCCAAATTGAGCCTAATCAATAGCAATACACTCCTTAGTGTAGAAGAGGACAAGCTAGCCAGGATTGGAAGCAAGTTGACCATTGGAAGTTGAAGGATTTGGCTCTCAAGTGCAATTTCATTGAGATTCCAATTCTCAATAGGTAATGGCCTCTAAACCTATCAATATTCTGATTTATCTTCATAGATGCATTTATTTAGGGACCCCCTAGATGTAGACTAAGTTTGGGTTCAAATCGAATCCATTTAGGATGCATATCGGAGGAGTATCGGAGAGCTATGTAGTGTTTGGTAAAATACCTCAAAGAAATGAATGTTAATGTTTTTCAAAACAAATTACATAATTTTGTAGCTAATTCTATGTAGATTACATTTCTAAAATACTGAGCATGATTTGATATTATTCTTGTGTCCAAATTGGACACGGGGATACAGCATGAGGCTGTGCACATCCCCTGCTACCCGTATCCTATTCCTCACTATACAGGACAGTTCTGTAAGCCCACTTCCCAAATTTATAAAAAAAATTATTTTATTTGATTATGATTAATTTTATGGTCATTGTGAGTCATACCAAAGCTTGTAGGTGGGATATGACCATATTAAGGTCATATGACCTCTAGATAGCTTATATATGTATTATTTAGCTATTTTATTTTTTTCTACAATTTTTCGGATATTTTTAGGTATTTCATATTTAAGATTTTATTATTTTTAAGGAATTTCAGGATTTACTGTAAGGACATACGGGGTATTTTTGGACCAAATATTTTTATTTGGGCTCTAAATGACTAAAAAATATTTTCTATAATATTTTAGAATTTTTCTGGATTTATTTAGAATTTTTGAGAATTTTTATATAATTAAAACTAATAAAAATTATATTTTATAGGCTTTGGAAATTTACTGTGAGGTCACACGATGATATTTTGTGTTAAAATATTTTATTTATATTTTAGACACTTAGAAATATTTTCTAGAATTTTCTAGAATTTTTCTGAATTTTTCTGCAATTTATTTTGATTTATTTGGACTTAAAATAATTTTTAAATAATTTTCTGAATTAAATAAATAAATACCCAGAAATCCATCCGGGGGGCCCACCTGTCGTCGCCAACTGCTACAGTGACCGCCTCTTTCTCTCCTATATATATTATTATATTCGCCCACCCTAGTTAAATTCCAGCAGCCTTTTGTGGAAGAACTCATCTAGGGTTTCCGACTTTCCGAAGCGATTGTTTACCCAGATGGATCTCAACATGCGTCAGAGGAGATGGCTAGAGTTACTAGTGGATTACGACATCAACCTGCAGTATCATTCTGGGAAGGCCAATGTAGTTACAGATGCGTCGAGTAGAAGAGCATGAGCTTATTTTCTAACAGCACAACTAGAGTTATTAGCAAATCTTTAGAAGATGGGAATAGAGATAGTTCTTCCTACCAATGTGGCATTGATGGCCAGTATGTAAGTTTAGTCCAGTATAGTTGAGAGAATTAAGATAGCTCAATCAACGGATTCCAAGCTTCAGCGGCTTAGGACAGAATGTAAAAAGAGACGAAGCGCAGAGTTATGCTTTCACGAAGATGTCACACTCCAGCATGGGAGGCATCTTTGTGTACCCAGTGGTGATATCAGGCAAGAGATCATGACGGAGGCTCACAGTTCACAGTATTCAATCTATTCCGGTAGCACGAAGATGTATCATGATATTCGTCAGCATTTTTGGTGGAATGGTATGAAGAGGAAGATAGTCCAGTTTGTCTCTCGTTGTTTGGTTTGCCAGCAAGTCAAAGCTGAATATCAGAGACCAGCTGGACTTCTTCAATCTTTATCAATCCCAAAATGAAAATGGGAACATATTACCATGGATTTTGTGTCTGGGTTACTAAAATTCCCAGCTGGAAGAGATGCGATATGGATTATAGTTGACCGACTCACCAAAGTAACTCATTTTCTTCCTTTTAGAATTGGTCAGTTGACGGATCAGCTTGTAGAGATGTACCTCAGGCAGATAGTCAGATTGTATGGAGTTCTAGTCAGTATCGTATTCGACAGAGATTCGAGATTTATATCACACTTTTGGCGGACTCATCAAGAGAGTTTGGAGACTCGTCTCAAGTTTAGTTTAGCCTATCATCCGCAGACAAATGGTCAATCGAAGCACACGATTCAAACTCTTGAAGATATGTTACGATCATGTACACTTGACTTTGGTGGTTCGTAGAAAGATCACCTGCATCTGGTGCAGTTCTCCTACAATAACAGTTTCAATGCCAGTATCTAGATGGCACCATTTAAGGCACTGTATGGCAGGAAGTGCAGAGCACCTTTAGCCTGGGACGATTTTGGCGAGAGGCAGATGCTTGGTCCAGAAATGGTTACTCAGACTATCGAGTTGGTCAGACAAGTTAAAGATCATCTTCGGGTTGCACAAGATCGTCAGTGCCATTGGGCCGATTCTTATCGGCGTCCTCTTGAGTTTTCTATCGACGACTACGTATATCTTAGGATCTTGCCTACCCATGGCGTCATTCGATTCGGCGTACGGAAAAAGCTTAACCCTAGGTATATAAGGTTATTTGATATTCTCGAGCGAGTAGATGATGTGTTATATCATCTCGCTCTTTCGTCGTCCTTATGTGAGGTACGTGACGTATTCCATATATTTCAATTACGACGGTATATCCCAAATTCGAGCCATATCCTTGATCATTCAGAATTGGTAGTCGGTACCAACCTTTCATATGAGGAAAGGTCCGTATCTATATTGAATCGAAGGGATAAGATACTCAAGAACAGGACTATTAATTTAGTCCATGTTGCCTGGGGTCAACACTATTTGGGTGAGTCAACTTAGAAACGTGAGGATGATATTCGATCGCGATATCCACACCTGTTTGACTCGTAAGGTATGTCTTTCTTATGCCTTATGCCCTAAATTTCTTGCTTGCATGAATGATTGCTAGATTGATTGCAAGACATAGATTGCTAGTATTAGTGTAGCTTGCCCCGACGCCTCCAGCCTCTTGATTAAATTTCGAGGACGAAATTCTTTTAAGGTAGGTAGAGTTGTCACTCCCATTTTTCGTATAAGTATTTTCAGTATACATATACGGAATTCTGACATTTATCAAGTGATCCATATGTTGACTTATCTCGCTTAGCCTTGTCTTGGTTTAATCTTGACTTGGTTTAGTTTTGGTTTGGTTCAATTTGGCTTTGGATTGGCTTGGTTTGGTTTGGTTTGGCTGGTTTGAGATGAGAAGGGTGGGTATATAAACCAACTTCTCTCTCTCTCTCTCTCTCTCTCCCTCTCTCTCTCTCTCTCTCTCTCTCTCTCTCTTCTATTATTATCATTTACTTCACCTTCTTATTCTTCATTTACTCCTCCCACCAACCCAAGGCAAGTACAACTTGCTCCATGGAGAACATGATCGATATCCATTTTTGTTTGTTCTATTCTCTTCCTCACATGATTCTAAGCATCTTTAGCACTTAAAGTTTTTGGTTTTGATGGTTACATTTTTGTATATCTAAGTTTTAAGATTTTTTTTGTTTTTCTTTGTTTTGGTCTCCTAAAGTTTTTTATTTCTGAAATCTATTGGTTCTATGTTGTGGAGAATTTCATTCTACCCAATTTTGGCTTTAAACTCCTTGATTTTGACTTATTTTGAAGAAGTTATGACATTTCTTGTGTTCATGGGTTCCCACACACCATCGGTGCTGCTGGGACGATGAACAGTGCCACGCGCCTGCGTGCCATGCACCCGTGCTCCGTGTGCCGTGGAAAGTTTTTCCTCATGCGTAGCGCATTTCGTATGCCATACGCAGTGTGTTTTGTTTGCCGCGTGCCTGCGTGTCGTGCAACCGTGCTCCGTGCGCCGTAGGCATTTTGTCCTCGCATGCAGCATGTTTCGCGTGTCGCGTGCAACATGTTTTATTTGTCGTGCGCCTGTGCACCGTGCATCCGCGCTCCGTGCACCATAGGCAGTTTTGTCCAGCCGTGCCTCCGTGCTCCATGCGCCATGGACAGTTTTGTCTTCGTGTGCAGCACATTTTGCATGTCGTGCGCAGCGTATTTCTTTTGTCTCACACCTGCATGCCATGCCTGTGCGCTCCGCCCGCCGTGGCCAGTTTTGCCCGTGCGTGGCGCACCCGCGTGTGAATCTCTTTAAATGACTGTTTTTGTCTATTTAAACTATTTTGTAGTTAAAATCTCGTAAAACTCAAAACATAAAAGTTGTAGATCTTCGTCTTGGCTATAAGAATCTTTCTGTCTCACTTTAATTAGAGTTAATATGCGACTGATAGATTCAATCATCCATGGGTGTTCTCGATCTTTTTTGTATATTTTTTATACATGGCCTAAATTGCGACGACCCGACTTGATAACTTGGTAACCTGGAGCTAGTAACTTGAACATGATAATATGATCCCATATTAATAATCTTAATAGCGGCCCGTCGAGGCGCACTCCTAACAAGTACTCCTGACAAGTGACGAATAAACCTGACATGACATGTGTAATCTTGATCGCTGTTACGACAGCCAATCCTAACTTGTTAAGTGTAACTCTTGTCTTGACTCCGTGGTTGATTTTTTGAATTGTGCCTATACAAGCTACATGTCATATCTTGCATAATATCTAGGACATAGATTCATGGTTACCACGGTCAGGGATTCATAATGAATCTGACTAGGTTAACGACTAGATTGATCAAGTAGTTCATATATAAAGATTTTTTAGTTACAGGCGATCCCGTTATTCCGGCCACACCTGTGGACTTGTAGCCTGTCGTCGAGTAGGGTGCATTTTCAGCACACTGTCATGTGTTGCACTCTAAGTCACCCAATAATTCTCTTAATTATTGATAAACTCTTGCAACCCCCACCTGGATAACCTAGATAGTCTGCAGGGCTTGTGACTGCGGGAACATCTCAACTGCATTCTTGTTGGTAACTAGGCCTGTGATAACCCTAGTTGCTAATGATAGCAAGCCATAGGACTTGATTGGCCATGCCTGAATGATTGCCTTATGATTAACATGGGAATTATATTCCATCCTTGTTTTCCTAATGCAAGTTAGTGTGTTCTTTTAACTCTGTCTCTTCTGTTATTTAATTATGTTCTTTTATTAGTTCTTCTTCATTTTTATGTCGGTTTTAGTTCATAAGTGGAGCCTCCATTGTGGTACTTACTCTCCTATGTTCTGACCCAGCTGGTTTTGTGTGGCCATATTTCGGAGTAGCACCCGAGGATCTACTGCCTTCCAATAGATGGTGAACACTAGAAGTAACCGTGGCAAAGAGTAGATTTCTTATTTTGATCTTCCAGTCTATTGTAAATTATTCTTTGAGGCGTTTAGCCGTCGAGCAAGTGTTAGCTCGTGTTGGAAACTTTAATTTCTATCTGTCTAAGGGATGTTACATGATTGGCAAATCCTAGGGTTGATCATGTATGACTTAACTTTTGCTAGTCTTCGTATTTTGTATGACTAGCTTCATGATCATCTGAATATGTAATGTTTGGGATGCCTTATTTTGTATGTCTGATGATCTAACACCTTGTAATAATTATTTGCTTGCTTGAGATTGAGACACTAGGCTTGTTATTGACCATAAGAGACTGATGGATTGTAGATAAACCCTCGTGCATCTAGACAGCCATGACCGTATTGTGAGGTAGGTTGTACTTCAACATACATAGCTGGCTGTGTCTGTCCCCCGCTCTCCAGTATTCTGGTTCTGGGGTGTGACAAATCTTGCATGCTAAACATGCCCTAAATTTAGGTAATATGGTTGAGCAAAAGTTAATAAGGTAGTACTAAAAAATATTATCATATATATATTGTAAAATTATTCCAATATAGTTAATATGATAGTATTCAAAAAATATTATCATAAATTTGTGTTATACTAAGTTTAGCTAGTATATTAGAGCAAAAGTTAATATGGTAGTACTAAAAAATATAGTCATATATCCTAAAATTACTCTTATAGTTAATATAGTAGTATTAGAAAATATTATCATATATTTATATTATAATAAATTTAGATAATATGGTAGAATTCAAAAACTATTATTATGGATATACTAAATTTACTCTATTTTTTTATTTCATAAGTCGGGCCCAGCCTGGTCAGGCCCGGCCCACTATCCATCAGGGCTCAGGCTCGGGCTAGGTTTGTATTTTCAAAAATTTCAGGTTTGCCCAATCTGTCTCCTCCTCGGGCTAAGTCCGGCCCGACCCAGAGCCGATCAAATCTGGTCAACATTAGGCTCGGGCCGATCGAAACATACCATGATATATATCTTCTCCCGATAAGTATTTATTACTATTTAAATTCCTTCAATTTGAAACAAATTTTCCCTCGTTGAATCTTGGAATAGTAGAAGAATTATTTTGGGGGTTGGAATAATTAAATTTTTTTTCAAATTAGCAAAAATTACTTTTACTTCTTCTTTTGATTTTCTAGTCATCTTTAAATCTAAATCCATCAACAATAAAATAGTATAATAAAATCTTAAATAAGAGAGTCTTTATCGAGATATACGATTGGACGGGCCATGAGGATTGACTACTTTCCGTTGTCGATATTTTTGTTGTAGCATTTGCTAATTAATTCTTAAATACTGTTATTTGACATATATGTGACAAGGAAGAAACATGAGTAATATTAATAACAAAATATTAGACCCGGCCCATTGCCTAGCTCAAAGAGTACCAAGGGATGATGTATTGGTGTTGACCACCGCAAATCGGGCAGAAGGAGCCGACTTGTTATAGGTTTTTTTTTTAACTGAAAGGCCTTTATTAAGCAGAATTTTGAAAAGGGCTTACAACTCTTGCATGCTCATTCGCTAAGGCATGTTCAATGACCCCAGGCGGGGTGCTATAATCAGCTGACTCCGAAGTATGGAGAGCATCCCTGGCTAGAAGGTGAGCCAGTTTATTTCCCTCTCTTCCCACAACAGTAAAGGTGATAGGAAGATCCGGAAGTAAGCATTGGCGAATAGAGATGACCAGCTCAGCGAGTTTCCAAGGTATTAGATTATTCTCTCCTAAGAGGATGCGGTTTGCCACCTGTGAGTCCCTTTCGAAGATGGTTCTTCTGGCGTCAAGTTGCTTTGCTAGAAGTATTCCCAGACGGCTAGCATATAATTCCGCACAGAGACTATCTTCCTGTAGAAAGAAGGATTGTCCACGCCAAGTTATAGCATGAATGAATGAGCTGTGTTCGTCTCTAGCTACTCCAGCCGCTGATATGAATGTTTCATTCCTCGCTCCATCCACGTTTATCATGATGACTCCTTCTGGTGGGGGTTTCCAATAATCAGTACAATTGGATTCCCCATTATGGGCTTGCATTCCTCCCATAGTGCCTCTGTCGTCGTTGAAGTAGGAGTTGTGGATGGTATTAGCTTGCTCGACAATTCGGATGATTACTGGATTAGTGTGACGAAAAAAACAATCTTCTCTTGCTTTGCAGATGGACCAAATGAGAGTCGCCCATATCCTGAAAGCGTCATGAGCTTGGGAATCCTCTAACCATTTCTCCAACAGTGACGCGACTGAATACTGATTGTTGACCCTCAGACCTAGTGGGCTAGCAAACCATGCTTCTTTCGCCACATAACAGTGCATGAAGAGGTGATCCACATCTTCGTCTTGGTTGAGACAGAATGGGCAGCTTGGGCTTGCAGCTGGGATGCGCTTATTGATGGCGACGTTAAGGGGAAGAGCATTGTTCAGTAGGCGCCATATAAACATTTGGACTCGATGGGATATATTTCTAATTTTCCATAGATTACTCCAGACTTGGTGTTTGCTGTTTGAGCGGAGGAACTCGGAGTCTGTCTACGAATAGCTTCGTACAAAGACTTGGTGGAGAAACATCAATTTTTAGAACAAGTCCATATTAGCTTGTCTGGACCGTCCTCTTCAACTAGGTGGATATGTAGGATTGTTGTCATTTCCATAGGTGAAAAGAGGTGTTGAAGTAATTACTCTAATATAATTAAAATGGTAGTATTCAAAAATATTATCATATATTTATGTTATACTAAATTTAGCTTGTATGGTTGGAGTAAAAGTTAATATGGTAGTACTAAAAAATTATTATCATATATTCTTAAATTACTCTAATATAGTTAATATGTAGTATTCAAAAATATCATCATATATTAATATTATACTAAATTTAGCAAGATATGATTGGAGCAAAAATTAATATGGTAGTACTAAAAAATATTATCATATATTCTAAAATTACTTTAATATAGTTAATACGGTAGTATTCAAAAATATTATTATATATTAATATTATACTAAATTTAGCTAGAAATGGTTGGACCAAAAGTTAATATGGTAGTAGTAAAAAAAATATTATTATAGATTCTAAAATTACTATAATATAGTTAATATGATAATCTTAAAAATATTATTGTATATTTATAAGATGTTATGATTGGCGCTTCTAAAATATTATCCTGCACTATTAGTTGTCATATATGTGACAAGAGAGAAACATGAGTAATGTTAATAATAAATATTAGACCCGGGCCATTGACTAACTCAAAGAATACCAAGGATGACGTGTTGATGTTGATGCAGAGTAATAAGAGCATCTCCAACCTTATTGTTTTGTTTTGTGTTGTAAATTCTATGTGTCATGAGACATAAGTTAATGTCTTTTCTATGTGGCAAGATGACATTCATACAACACAATGAGATAAAAATATGTTCTCCAATGCAAAGTTTGAGAAGACAATAAATTTTTTTTTTCAACTTCCAAGACAACTTTTTTACTTCTTATTTTTTATATATATATTTTTATTCATAATTGATGATGTGGACATAAAGTTATTGTGAAGTGAATTGTCTAGATCTAGACAAACCAACTTCACATTCTCGTTGCCATGTCATTGTCATGTCAACTTCACACTTTATTTTACATTTGCATTGGAGAAGTACTTTTAAAAAAATGCTTGTCATTTCTATGTGGCAACCATTTTTTTCAAACTCACAATAGGGTTGGAGGCTCTAAGAGCATCATTAATAGTTGGGGCTGAGAAATGCAATCTCAGGCCCAAAATATTACTAGAAAGTAAATTGTGGAATGGGTTGTGACTACATAAGAATAGTAGTACTTTATGCTTCAGACCCAATTGTCCAACTCCAATTGCCAAATGCTTCAAGAAAATTATAAAATCTAGGATTTAAAATTTTGGGCTCCAAATTGGAGCTTACTATTCTGTAAAATTATTTCCTACATTCTGAATCTAGAAATTCAAGGGCCCAACCTATAGCACCTGTGGGTGGGTTGGACCCGAAAATGTAGAAATTAAAACCAAATGGCTTAATTGCTAATTGCTACCCTCAACTATATCACTTTTTCAAGTTGATACCCTAAACTTTTTTTCATAACAGATTGATACCTCAACTATAATTAGACTACTTAGTACCCTAACAACGTTAACAGCAAAGATAAAAAGACGAAAAAGCCCTTGCTCTTTTAAAGATCCTGTACGAATAGAAAGAAAATTAGGAATCCGGTTTAATTAGAAATTTCTTAAGAACGGGTGTCTCTTTCTCTCCCTCTCTCATTTGATCTTCACCCGATCTCAAAGAAGGTAAAATCTCTACACATTCCTCATGCCATCTCCATCTCTAAGCATTTGATCTTAGGGTTTTAATTTTTTAATTTTGTGATTTAGAATTTCTGACATTTTTCTAAATTAGGTTTTTCGACCTATGTACGTTTGTAATCCATAATTTTTGTGTTAATATTTTGATGCATGAGTTTCGATTTTTAGGGTTTTGATTTTTGATGTAGAAAGAAAA